>OY829915.1:94742989-95303257 GCA_963691935.1 Nephrotoma guestfalica
TCTAAGAGACAAATTTTGAAATATATATATATATATATATATATATATATATATATATATATATATATATATATATATATATATATATATATATATATATATATATATTTATATATATACATATATATATATATATATATATATATATATATATATATATATATATATATATATATATATATATATATATATATATATATATATATATATATATATATATCAAAATTTTATTTTTTATGAGTTAGTTAGTAGAGTAAATTTTATGAGTCAAAAATTCAAATTTATCCGCGGTCCAGCGATAAGGGGCGAGAAAGTATAGGGTGGTTGGGAAGTTGATTCTGTATAAGTATGTGTCGATTATCATAGTTGTTGTCACTCAGATTAACACTAAATGAAGGAAATTCCTACGATTGAGTATTTAATTGGAGAGTAATGAAAATAAACCAATGTACGGAACAATCACAATAAAACCATTACAATAGAAAACAAAAGTAAATAAATAAACAGCTCTCGGTAATTTGTGAACGTTAATATGATGTATGATCATTACTCGAAAAATTGTTTAACGATCTTGGTTTATAATACCTTTTGCAACCATTAAACTGCTGGTATTTTAGCTTCGTATGATTCCCAAGGATCACGCCAGGGTCACCAAAATATGGGGAATTGTTGCTCCCCCAAACTTTACAGTTTTCTTAGGGATCACTTTTAATCACTTTCACACCTTATTAATTGCTTTTCACCATTTATATTTATTTTGATACAATTTTATAATATTTTTAAATCAATGCATAATAATATTTACATAATAATAAAACTTCTGGTTGTACAAAAATAATTTAATGTGATATGTTCTTCATCTGGATTCAACGAATAATAATTAATACATACATATTACATATATGCGGTCTTACTTTGGGAAATTTACAACAACAATCCCATATATTTTATTCCAAAAACGTTAACCAATTTTTTGCTGGTATAGAATAATTCTATTCTACCTGAAGTTTTAATATTCACCACCAAGACAGTTTTATTAAATACTTTTATTTTTAAATGTTAGCAATAAAAATATAAAAGTGATTTTTGTTATTTTGACATCGAATTTTTCTAAACAAGGCGTAAAATATTTGCGATTTTTAATAATATGCAATAATGTTTTATCACATTACTATTTATTTGAATATACTTAGTTGAGTTTTCACGTTGTTCAAAGTGCAATTGCTACCACCTAAAAAAATAAATAAATAGAATCTTTGGTTGTTACTTTGAGCACAATATTTATTCCTATTCAGAATGGGAATTGCTTGCACCAAAGTAAGATGCCTAATTTTCCGATATTGCATATCCTTGATACGACAAACGCAGACACGTTTTGAATATCGACATTTAAAGTTGATTTTTATTTAAAGGCGGTTTATGTCTGAAATTGATTTATGATAAATTAGCTACCCGCCACACCGTAAGCGATTCAGTTCAGACATGTCATAAACGAAAATTAGTCCCATTTGCAGATAAATTTCTATATGGATGTCACTGGTTAGTCATTAGTGTGGCATCAATTACTTTCCTGCTGGTATCTAACACGGCATAATTTTATTTAAACGTCATGAAACAAACCCATCTTTTATAAAACATCGTATTGTAAACCGCCATAAAGAGGTTTTCGATATCGAAATAGTTCGTACACCCATTCATAGATGTCTCATGCGGCAAATGAAAATGTCAATCACTTTTTAGAGTTCTGTGCGTGCATGTGGTACGAAGTGAATTTTATTATTGCTTTTCAATGTTTTCGCGTAAATATTGTGAAATTTCAGTGAAATTATGATAAAATTTAAATGTTATTACATGGTTTATAAATAAAATAGTTTTAATATAATATATAAAGTCTACATAGTTTTGGTTTCCTATAGTTTTATTGTGAAAAGGTTCGTATTGGAATACGTGAAAAAAATCCGAAAATGCCTGTATCAATAAATTTTAATGATACAGTAAGTGCGGCAATTCGCGACACCTTGACAACAACATTGAATAATAACACAAGTAATGGAAATAATAACAATAATAATAGTATCCATAAAACTGATGAACAATTAATTTCTTCTACAAAATTAATGCTTTTGAATAATAAAATTGAGTATGTGGAGACTGTGAACTATAAGACTACCCAAGATATCCTGAAATCAAAATACGTCTACTTAAAAGCCCAGCCGAATATTTCCCTACAAAACAATAGTAATAATAATTGTAGTGTAAATGGTGCGAATGCTAATAGTAATGGAAGTAAAGTGATATTGATTGAAAAGGAAACTATACAGAATATTATATCAGGTATGTACAAATAGTTTTGCTGAACATTTTTAATTTAAAATCAACTGAAGACTATAATAAAATCAAAGATGGAGGCTGTCGTGCAATGTGGCGGTCTTTTTTCTATCTCATATTTACGCAAAAGACAAAAATAAAATTTTACTACATTAATTTTCTGTAATATTTCATATTTGACGTAAATTGTTTGAACAGGCTTTAGATTTAGAATACATTTTTGATCGCCGATGATCTCGATAAAAAATTGGCGCATTTCGCGAGATTAATACAAAAATAATATGAATCTCATCCATCCCTTCATTTGACGTCAAATAGCGGAATCGTTTTAATGAATCGTGATTTAAAAATTTTTATTAAGTGGTACCCAAATTTTATATACCTTGACAGTTTGTTTACCTGCCATTTGTTTTGGTAACAGAGCTACAAACAATTTCGCTAATCTATACGTTTTATTATATTTACAGAAAATGGTTTAAATAAATCTCTTCAATTAATAAAAGAAGCCCGACTAGCAGTTCCAAAACGCATTCTATTTCCCCGTGAAAATGTCCAAATTGGTTGGAAAAGTTCGGTGCGAAAGTGGAAAATTGGTGCTGGAATGATAAATGTCGGTAATACATGCTATTTGAATTCTGTACTTCAAGCAATTTTCCATGTACCGGCATTTGCAAATTGGCTAATCTCAGATTCAGCACATCGCGACAAATGTCTCAATCAAGACACATGCATTGTTTGTCAAATGGCCGAAACCCTGATTGAGTCTCAAAAAAATGATGTCAATACTATAAAACCTTGGAAGATTTATTCAAAGCTGCGACTTATTTGTCGTCATTTTGTTCCCGGTCGCCAAGAAGATGCACACGAGTTTTTGCGTTACTTGATCGATGCAATGGAAAAATCATATCTGGCCCGATTTAAAAATAGCAAAGAATTAGATCAACACAGTAAAGAAACAACCCCACTTAATCAAATATTAGGCGGATATTTACGATCCGCTGTTCGTTGTTTAGCTTGTAGTCACGTTTCAACAACGTTTCAACATTTTGAAGAGATAATCCTTGATATTCGAAAATCAAACACAATTGAAGAAGCATTAAATTTATATTTTGCAAGGGAACGCTTGGAGGATATGGGTTATACCTGCGAATCCTGTAAGAAGAAGGTTTCTGCAACAAAACAATTTTCGCTTGAACGAGCCCCTGTTGTATTGTGCATCCAATTAAAACGATTTATTATCGGCAGTAAACTAAACAAACACGTAGCCATTAGAACAAAATTAGACTTAACACCTTATTCTTCAGTGAAAAATAAATTGAATAATGGCGCTTCAAATTCAGCGCAGTTAAATTATAAGTTATTATCAATGGTAACGCATTTAGGGCCGTCACAACATTCAGGCCATTACACAGCAATCGGACTGACCGATTCGAATGGTTACTATCAGTTCGATGACAGTTGTGTACGACAAATATCGGTTCAGAATGTTTTAAATACAAATGCATATGTTATATTTTATGAACTAGACAACAGCTACCCGAATTGCACTGCCACAAGCGGTACCGGAGAAAAAGAAAACGGATATCTTAACAATAACAATCATGTATCGTCAACAGTAACTGCGACTAGTACAAATTCTTATAATATTAATCGCAATTTAAATAATACTGAGAATAAGATTGGTTTTATTGGGCCAATGTTACCACCGAAGAATAATCAGACTAATTCATTATCGAGTTTAACAGCCACAATACAAACCAGTGCCAATTCTCCAGGGGGGTCCAAACCATTAACAAATGGTATTCATTCTGGAAGTAAATTAGTAGTAACTAATAAAAACTCAAGTCCAACTAATCCAGTGGCAAGCATATTTAAGGGATTAAAACGTACTAATAGTGTCGATTCCAGTATCGAAATTACAAAAACAACCCCCGAGAAAAAACCAAATTTGCATTTGTTAAGTAACATAAAAACACTGCCAAGTATGCCAAAATTAATTGATGAATCATCACCTACTAACACAACTATCGGCACCTCATCTGCATTATCGACTGTTCTTTTAAATGGAAATACGAAAAGGCAGAATGGAATTATTTCGCCAAGCAAACCAATATCACTTGTACCATACGATTCGAACGACGATTCTGATAATAATGATAGTGATGATAATAAATCAACCACCAATATAACTACAACCTCCACTTTATTTAAAAACAGTAGCATTATTACAACAAACAAAAATACTTGTTTATCATCAGACACGGACGATGATGAAAATAATAGTTATGACGAACAACAGAATGCTAAGAATGATTGTCGAAACAACAATAGAAATAGTCAATTAATAAATGGTGTAACAACCATTAAAAAACATAATATAACAGCTACTACAATTATTCAAACAAAAACTGGAGTATGGGAGGTAAGCGAAATTGAAGAAACTGAAGAAATTCAACCCACCAAATCGCCAGGCAGTACTAATAATAAAAATTATAACAATCATAATAATAACACAGTCAAAAATAATAATTTTAAGGTTAATAATAATAATCCAAAATATGTAGTAAATAATAAAAAAGCTTCAACGATCAATAATGAAAAAGGTTTAAACACTGTCAATCAATTATTAAAACTGGGTCATCGTGGCTATGGCGCAAATGTTCAAAGTTGGAATGGCGGAAAATCGGTCATTGATAAAGACGTGAGTTTAAAACTGATTAGATTCTAAAAAATTTATTTTATTTTCCTGCTAAATTTTATTTTATCCTAAGTATCACGATCGAACTAACCAAGTTGGAAAATTAAAATCTAAATTATAAAATTATAAATAAAATCAATCAAATATATTCAATTGAAAACAACGTTTTTTTTTATTTTGTATTCGAAACCCATGTGCGTTAATAAAACTTGCTTGTTCCAAACATTTATTTAATTTATTTATTATTTTTAATCTACAGGTACTAGAAGAAAGGCGGGAAGAACGGAAACGTATAAAAGAAGACGAACTGGAAAATGAAATGGATCGCGGGCGTGTTAAAAAAATTAAACTACACGGACTAGCGGGTGCTGATAATCCTGGGTTCAATCAATTCCAAGAAATTCAAAATCAACAACAACAACATAATAATAAATGGCTGAATGATAAATTTCAAGGGCGAATTTACCGACAAAATAAACACCATCATCATCACCATCACCACCATCGACACCATAACAACAATAACTATCGTAATCGAAATTTTAATTCGATGCATCGTGGTCCCCATCAAAAACGTGATAATCACCAACGATGAAACTGTTTATTACTTATTTTTATTGTTGTTATCCTAATTTTAATTTTATTAATGTAAAAAATATTTAAAAGTATCGAGCGAGATTCGAATTATTATGTATGGTTATAAATAGTGCATGGTTGTATAAAGATATAAATGGGTAAAATTTTAATAACGATAAAATGACAGATATTTAACTCATTGAATCAGATTGTGTTAGGTTCTTCTATATTTTATTCATTATAAACTACATGCAAAAATTGCATTTCTCTAGTTTTTTTTTGCAACCCTTCCGTTAGGAAAACTATCGTACTGCATTTTATTTTGAACTTAAAATAAAACAAACACCAAAAGCATCAAATTAATGTTTTCTATCATTTTTTTTGTTTATTCTATTGTATATATTAATGAAATTAATTTAAGCTTATATAATTATTAATATTAAATACGTATACCTACTTCATTTCATTGTTTACTGAATAAAATTGTTTTAGATAAGTAAGAAAAGAAATTATAATTATTACTTTTAATTTAATTAAAAAAACAAAATACTAAAAATTAATTTAATTAAAAATAATTACAAAAACACTTCAATTTTTATAATAGTTTAAGAAAATAATTTACCTTTAAAATTAAAATCACTTTAAATAAAAGTTATATAAATAAAATATATAAAGATTATTAATGGTTATACATATTATAATTATTATACTACATACAATATGTAATACATCTTAAATAAAAACAAAAATTATAAGAAATTTAATTAGAACTTTTTCTGTGTTGTAAAGAGCCTTTGATTCTGCAAAAAACAAAATAATATTCTCTGATAAGTTTCTGATGGTCCCCATACGGAACGGCAAATTTCGCAAGAGGATATGCTAAAACAGGTGTCATAAAACAGGATATCATAAAACAGTACATTAAGTACATGGTACATAACATGACTGAGTAAAACAGTGCATAGTACAGAACAGGACAGATTAAAAGAGAACACCCCAAAATAGTTCATAGTCAATTTTACCATTTTAATAACTTAATTTGCAAGGTTTAATGCCAAAAGAGTTAAGTTTTTTCAAAAAAAAATTATTTATGAGACTCGAATAATGAATTTTGTGATAAATTAAATAATTTTGTAGATTTTATTTATTTTGTTTCATATTATTAATCAAAATAATCAATTAATTTTCTTAAAATTACAACTAAGAGTAAATAGGGCTTTCAAAAAACTAAATTTACTATACCTACATTTTCCTTTTTTTATTTTTTTTATTTGCTTTAATTAAGTATTTGTATTTTTGTATTGGCATTTGAAGAATTTCCTCGTTCTATTTTGTCGTTGTAGTAATTTTTACATTTTTTTATAAGCTATAGTAAATCATATAATTTTTATAAAAAGTGGGTGTCGGTTCGAAATGAGACGATATATGGGCATTTATAATCAGATACTAAAAGAATAGTGTAAAAAAAACATTGTGTTATAAAGCCGGAGTTTTTGCTCGAAGTTGGCCAATTTTTTTTTAATAAAGCGTCAATCCTTTACTGCCAATAAATGAACTATTACTCGTAGTTTGTATTTTTTAAGTAAAATCACATAGAAATCACTATCAGAGACCTAAACGAAAGGAAAATTCAAGGTTAAATCAAATTCTTGATGTCGTTACAAATGGAAAAATATTTTAGCGGCTGTTTCTAGGAATATTTAGTTAAAACTCAAACCCTAGTTTGGTCTATATGCTCAATATACATATCTCTCGCTCAATATATTTTTTCAATCGCGCCAAAATCTACTTAAATTAACTCCTGCTCTAACGCTCATTGACATATACCTATATAAAAAATACTACCAAAGAGTGTGTTGGATACACTAACAATGCAATGTAAATTTGAATTTTTTTTTCCATTTTTTTTCGTTTCTGCACCTACACATTTATACTTAGTTTTTAAAAAAAAATTACCAATTGTGTGGAGTTACAGGACTTATATTTAAGTAGATTTTGATCGCGACATACAAATATGTATATGTATTTGCTGGAACAGTATAACACCCAAATTATTCTTCCAAATTTGATTTTTATTTGTTTCCATTACTAGCCATAGAAGGCATCATTATTATGTGTTTTAGTAGCCTGAGAAACAAAATTTCTCGGCTAGTGGTTAATAATATTTTATTATTGACCGCTATTTAGAATGAAAAATGAAAACTAGATGTAATGCGATTAAATGGATAGGGAGATTATGATTATTCCCCATATTGATAAAGTAGATTTTGAGAAAAATAAAAAAGTCCAAATAAAATTTTTTTTTTTAATTTATTATACCAAATTTTAAATTTTTCATATGTTTTTATATAAATATCCCTCGATTTTTGAGGCAGCAGCTGGTCTGTTATATTTTCGACTATCTCACATATTTCAGGTGATTTGCCGATTAAATCATCAATATCAATTTTTTTTAGTTGAATTTGACTCAACAAAATTAAAACTTCAAATAACAAAACAAAATGCAGTGTCATTTAAAATTTACGCTTACTACAATTCAGTAAAAAATTCGGGCTACTTCGACATATGCTGTGTTTTTTTGAAACAGCTGCTCTAGACCGCGATAAATTATATTTTGATTTTTTAAACAATTCACATATTATTAAAATATTTGTGCTTCGGATTTACTCAATCGAATCCTAAAGAGCTTATACTAAGTCAATATCTTGCATTATATTATCGAATAAAGTTTATTTATGCTTGTTCTCAACAACTCTGAACGACTCTGGATATTATGTAGAGTACAACAGAGTTCATCAAAAAACTTAATAATTGCTGAACTGACGAAACAGGGAAATTTTTTTAGTACACAATTTTTTAGTTGTTCCTTACTTCATTTACAATTGGAAATTTGAAAGAATGAAAATTAAATGGCTGAATTTAATTTTCATTCTTTTTTTCTTAGTGTTTTTAATAAGAAAAAATGGATATCTTAATGTTTGCTGGTGAAATTAATTAATTTATTTTAATATTTGATATTATTATGTTTAATTATAAACCAAAAATTAAATGTCAAAATGATTGACTTGAAGTTAGTTAAAGTTGTTGTTCTAAATTTTTTTGTTTAAATTTCCCTGTATTTTCCCTATATTTTATCGCGGTCTCGAACACCATATTTCAAGAAAACGCAGCAGAAGTAAGGAACAATCATAAAATTGTGTACTAAAAAAAATTCCCTGTTTAGTCAGTTCAGCAATTATTAAGTTTTTTTATGAACGCGGTTGTACTCTACATAATATCCAGAGTTGTTCAGAATTGTTGAGAACAAGCATAAATAAACTGTATTTGATAATATAATGCAAGATATTGACTTAGTATAACCTCTTTAGGATTCGATTAAATAAATCCGAAGCACAAATATTTTAATAATATGTGAATTATTTAAAAAATTAAAATATAATTTATCGCGGTCTACAGCAGCATTTTCAAAAAAACGCAGCATATGTATGTGTATACATATCATTTCAAAATTTGTAAGAATCCCAACAATCAGTTTCGAACGGATGAGATTATTGATTTGAAAAATCAGTCTTCTCATCAGGTCGCGACGACTGATGTTGCATTACTTACATTGAAATATTGTCTATATCCCAAGTATAACAAAACTGAAAAGTTGAACCGGTAAGGCACTGTTTTCCGGTTTTTGGTATAAAAACTCGGAAATGATGATTTTTCGTTATTGTTGTTTATTAATAAACACATATCGATTTTTCTTGTTGAGTTGAGGTGAGACCGCCATTACGGTTGTTTGTGTGTACGTTCTATGTAAATATATAACATTTTTGTATTATTAATTTTCATTAAAGTTTATATTTTTAACGTTTTGGATCTAAATCTGTGAGGTAAATATTAAACATTTATATTTTAAATTATTAAGTTTTAATTTTTTTTTGTTAAATGTGAGGTTATGCGTCCCCATTTGTTGACATATGCTGCCAACGAATATCAGGGTAATCGTTTACCATTTTTAAATAATTATTTACACTTAAACAAAGCTTAGCTCTACTAACCTACAACCTACAATTTCAATTTATTTTTTATTTCAGCAACTAGAAAATGTCGAAACGGACCCAACAAAGGCGAATAAAATTGAAACAGCAAAGAAAACTTCAAAAGTCAAAGCCGACACTCAACCCGAATTTTTGAATCCTTTAATGTTTATTGAGGAGCATCTAGAATCAACCGAAAATCAATTTTCCATCTCTTTAGGGGAGAATTTCGATTAATTAAATTTAATTAGCCTGTAATTTACAACTGTGATTGTACTAATTTAATATATTTCCGATTTTTCATAATTTATGTTTAATATTTTAATATGGAACTGTGTGTGTGTTTTCACACAGTGCATTTAAAAATCAAATATAATAAGTAATTATTTGTTATAAATGAAACATTTACTGAAATGAATTAATTTTTTGTTTTTATTTAAAAATTCAAAATTAAAAATATGCCGCTAAACTCGAAAATAAGCTCCACCCACTTTTTTACCGGAAAAGTATTACATAACCTAACTTTTTCTTTTCATCATTTCCGAGCTTTGGCGACAACATTCATAGTAAATCTTAGATAAAATCGGACATTCGTGCTGAAAAAAGTCGGTGATGATTTCAGCTAGATGTCAGAAAAATTCAAAAATTTTCGGATATAAAAATACTTGGGATAGGTATATAAGAGAATATCATGTATTTGTGGTACTAGCGAATTACTTGCTTAGCCTATGAAAATCGATTCTTTTAATTTTTTCATCTATACTTCATTCTCACAACGGAACAATCACAATAAAAACCATTACAATAGATAAACAAAAAGTAAAAATTAATTATAGTTATTTTAAAACAAATTAAAAATAAATAAAATTATAATGGATTTTCACTTTTTTTTTTTTTTTTTGTGTTTTATTTTTTTTGTTTGGCTTGAACTAATGTTCACATCACCAAAAGATTATTTTATTTGACATTTCTCTATTTTCTTATTTCTTTTATAAAGTCACTAAGTCACTTGACTTTTCTTCTTGTTGTAGCCGAATCTAAATATCTGATTTGATCTCTCTCAGGAATTCATTAATTTCTTTATACTCCTTAATTGATTTCTCTCCTAGAATTTCTTGTAGCTTTTTAGTTTTATTGCTGTATATTTTCCTCGGATATGCTCGTATTTTTTACATTCCTCTATTATATGTCTCACATCCTCTCTTATGTTACATGTTTCGCATATGTCATTTTCTACTTTCTTTATTAATTTTAAATATTTCATGTCGAAGGTGTGATTTGTTCTTATTCTAGTTCGTCGTTTTATTGTCTCGGTGTCTAGCTGTTTTTTGTGAAACCATGTTTTCATTTCAATTGTTTCTTTTATGTTTTTCCTGTGCTGAATGCCCTTTGTTGTTGTTTTCTGTAAGAATTCCGTTTTCCATTTTTGGTATATTTCAGTTTTAAATATTTTAATGATTTCTTCTAGTGGTGTTTCAATATTTATTGTTCTCTAGTTGTGGTACCCATTTTTGCTGCGACGTCTGCTTCATCACTACCTGTGATATTTATGTGGCTTGGTATCCAGATTATGTTAACTTTGATTTTGTAATTTCTTGCTGTGTTGTGTATTTTTTTTCGAAGTATTTGGTGCCGTTGCCATTATTGTTGGGATTTTTTAGTGATATGCAGCTGCTAAGTGAGTCCGAAATTATCGTTAAATCTCTGATTTTATTTTTGTTTGCTATTTTTATCGTTTCTAGGATCGCTATTATTTCTAAACATTTTATTGAAATTGCTTCTGTGATATTGTAACTGTATGTATCCTGGTTATAGGCATTATATATTCCGATACCTCTTTTGTTGTTTATCAATGATCCATCCGTGTAACTGCTGTTGTTATCGCCTTTCTCTTCTAGATAATCCATTGTTATTTGTCTTAACTGTGCTTTATTCCATTTGTCCTTTGCCTTGATTTTTTGATGTAGATTTATATCGATTTTTATGTATTGCTCTATATCCATTGTGTTATTTTCGTTTTTTTCTTTTATTGGTATTTTATCCATAATGGTTTTATAGTTCGTATATATCTCCCTGAGGGCCCTGTTTGATGTCTGATTTTTTATTTGTTGTCCCATCTCTGTGTTATTGTATATCTGTTTCGCTGCATAATTATAATTGTAGAGGTCTAATTTCATTTTAATGGGTAGCTCTCCCGCTTCTGCTATTATTGCTGTAACTGGTGTGCTGTTTGTGAGACCCATACAAATTCTCAGCCCTGCGTTTATTATTTTTTGTAGGGTTTCCATGTTCTTTTCTGTCCTTGTTACGCTTGTACTATATCCTATCCTGCTTTCTATTAAGCTTTTATGTAAGTTTAGAGCCGTTGATGGGTTTGCTCCTCCGTTTTTTCTTGTTATTATCTTTAGTAAATTTACAGCTTTTGTGCAATTCTCCTTTATTAATTTATGGTGTTGTATAAATCTTAATTTGTGGTCTATTATATATCCTAGCACTTTTATTTGGGTTTCTTTTCTTATTTCAATATTGTTTATTTTAATTTTTAGCGGTTGTTCACTTCTTTTGCTACTGATGTTTATGAATGAGGTTTTTTGTGTGTTTATATTTAGATGCAATTCTTCTAGGTTTCTGTTGAATTTATTGATTGTGTCGTTTGCTATTGTTTCAGCTTCTTTTATGTCTTTTCCTGTTATTACCATGAGAAAGTCATCTGCATATTGAAGTAATTTTACCTTATTGTTGCTGATTTCATGTAACTTGTGTGTATAGATATTAAAAAGATCCGGGCTTATTGGGTCTCCTTGTGGTATACTGTTGCTGGTAATTGTCTTCACTTCGTTATTTCCGATTTTAAAAACTATTTGTCTATTTATAAGCGAGTTGTATATCCAGTTTGTATATTTATGAGGTATTTTTATTTGTTGCATTATCTTTATTAATATTTGGATATTCACCTTGTCGAATGCTTTCTCAATATCTGTGGCTATTATTATTGTGGTTCTTTTGTTTAATTTATTCTTCTCTATAATATTCATTAATTCGTTTATATAATCTGTTGATGACTTTCCTTTTCTAAATCCATAGGATGTTTCCGGTAAGATCTTGTTTTGTTCTATTATTGAGTTTATTCGAGTTTTAATTAATTTGCTCATCACTTTCGCTATTGTCGATAATAAATTGATCCCCCTGTAGTTTTCCACTTTTGTTGTGTCTTTATTCGGTTTCGGCACTGGAACTAGTTTTATAATTTTCCACATTTCAGGATAGGATTGTTGTTCCCATACTTTGTTGATGTGTTGCGTCATTTTCTCCATATGTTGAAGTGGTAGTTTTTTCAATATTTCGTTGGATATTTTGTTGATTCCCGGCGATGCGTTTTTGTTATTTTTTATTGTATTTATTACTTCTTCTGTCGTAAATTCCGAATTTGTTGTGAATGCTAGTGGCAATTTCAGTTTGTTTTGATTAGTTATTATGGATTCTTTGACGTTTCTTTTCATAAAATTTTCCATGTTCTCCAGGTTGTTAAATATGTTATTCTTCTCCGCCCTTTTCTTGTTGAATATTTTAATTTTTTGCCAAAGCTCTTTTGTGTTGATGAATGGGTTATTTCACTTATAAATTCACTCCAAGTCCTTTTCTTTTCTTTTCGAATTTCTAACCTTAGCTTGCTGGTGGCTCTTTTTAGTTCTCTTTCCACGTATTCATTTCTCCTATTTTGGTTATATTGTTTTAATTTTTGTTTTTTGACTTCCCACAATCTTTGGATTTTTTCAGTCCACCATACTTTCGGAATGTATTTATTTTTATTTGGAATTGATATTGAATTATCATCTATTATTTCTTTTAATGCTGCTTCGTAATCATGTATATCGAATGTGTGATTTGGATTGAATTCGGCTATTTGTTTTATTGCAGTTTTTATGTTGGTTCTTACTTTAGTAGTTGAGTTATATAGGTTTGTTTCTTCTATTGTTATCTTTATTGGCAAATGATCCGAACTTCCAATTATTGTGTTATCTACCTTCCAGTTAATTTTATTTATTAGATCTGGTGAAGTTATTGTTATGTCGATTGCTGAGCTTTTTCCTTTGCTCCCCATCCGTGTGTGATCACCATTATTTAATACTACATATTGTGAATTTGTTATAATGTTTGCTATTCGTCTTCCTCTGCTATCTTCTTTATTATTGTCCTCCCATAATGGGTGATGAGCGTTAATGTCTCCCATTATTATTGTATTATTACTGTTATTATTGTCATTTATTAATTTTTTTAGTTGATTGGTTATTATTGTGTCATTTGAATCCGGTGGAATATATATGCCAATTATATTTAGTTTCTTATTTTCAGTGTTTATTATTTGTATTTTTATGGTTTCTATTGGGTTGTATCTTGTTGATGTTTCTATTAATTTTGAATGTATATTGTTGTTTAGTATGAATGCTACTCCTCCGTAGTTATTATCGTCTCTATGTTTTAAATAAGTGTTGTGATTTTTGAATTTTATTTGTTTTTTATCGTTTGTCCAAGTTTCACTGAGAAAAGTTATATCTATTTTATTTTGTGCAATGTAGGTTTCTAATTCATCTCTATTGTGTGACAAGCTTCTTATATTTAGTTGAAGTATTTTTAAACTATCCATCATCTTGCCGTTTCTTGCTTGGTTTGTTGTATTTTGTGATAATTTTGTAAATATCCGCTAATTTTCCTAATATTTCTGTTAGCACTACATCATTTCTGGGATCGTTTACTGGTGAATTTACATATCCTTGTGTTGTTGCTTGTATTGTTCTGTTTAATTTGCTAATTTCCGTCATTTGGTTTTTTATTTCTGTCACTTCTTTTTTTAGCGTTGTATTTTCGATGTTTAGTTGTTCCTTCAATATTTTTATCTGTTCCTTTAATTCTTGAATCTCGTTATATTGATTTTTTGTCGTGAGACTTGGAAAGTTTTCTTTGTTAATATTGAATTCTGGTGGGTTAACCATTCTTCTAGCTTCGCCGTAAGATATTTTCTTTGTTATCATCAAATACTTTATTTTTTTCTGTTTTTTAAATTCTTCACATATGCTGCTGCTTGTGACGTGATTTTCTCCACAGTAGTAACATTTTGTGGCATTTTTACATGTATTTTTTATATGATCCGAGTCTGTACAGTTAGAGCATTTCTGTTTACCGCGGCAATGCTTTTGGGTATGTCCATATATTAAGCATTTTTTGCATAACATAGGTTTGGGAACATAAAATGTTACTCTTCTTTTGACATCAAAAATTGCTATGTCCTCCGGCAACGTAGTTGATCTGAAGGTTATTTTAACAGCTGAGGTGGGTTCTATTTTTTGTTCCACATTGTTCCATCGTGTTATCCTTTCTACTTTTGTTATTTTTGCATTTGCTTTTATATTTGATTTTAAGCTTTCAGGATCTAAATTGATTGGAATTTTGTTGACATATCCTATTGTCTCGAGAAGGAAGTTCGGTATGTATGTATTGTATTTATGTAATTTACATCATGTAATTTAGATCTACATTTTTCAAAATCTTGTTTGCTGTTTCGAGTTCTCTTGTTTGTACTTTAACTCTATGTTTCCCATACTGTTTGACACTAATTAATGTTCCGAAGTTTAATGTATTGAGTATTTCAGCAATCACTATATCCTCGATTTCCTTTTTCTCTATTATAATAAAATATGGACCTTTATCTCCGGGTATATATTTGTTGTTTTTGTACATGTCGTCATCTGCTTTCCTCTCGTTATTTTTTTCTTCTTGGTTAGATATTCCTTTATTTTGATTATTGTCTTTATTGAAGTCTGTTTTTATTCGTTTTGTATCCGATGGACCAGGTTCGAATCCCCTATCCACTGACATTTCGGTATCAGTCATTTTGTTTTTATTTTCGCTGGATGTCATTTTTCTGTTTATGTACGTGTTCTTTTGTGTTTTTATTCTGTTTATACTTTCATATTTTCTTTTTTTATGAATGTTTCCACTAGTTTTTTTCGCTTTTCTAACGCTTTCTTTTATGGACGCTGAAGCGTCACTCATTTATGCGGTTTCCCGCTTTATTCACTTTTCTTTCAATTGTTCTCACTACTTTAATAATTTTTCGTTTACCACTTTAAATTGATCAATTAATTCACTCACTTTTACCAAATTTTATTTTATTTTATTTCTTTTTTTTTTTAAATTTTTACTAATCCAAAAAAAATTTCCACTTGTTGCTTTGTCAAACACCAAAAATGAACTGGGATTTTCACTTAATAAACACATTATTCCACTCGTTTAATTTCGCAACATTTGCGTACCCACGGCGCATAGTGTTAAAAATAATGGATTTTGATGAACAAATTGAAACTTTGGTTAAACTCAGGAGGCTTGAACAGATTGAGAAATTATAGAATCTCGATAAAGGGACAAGTTCAAACGAGCATTTTGGGTCAATCCTTTTCTTGTCAAGAGACGGTTGGATTGTGCGGAAGACAATTCTATAGCAGATTTATTATGCAAGCTTTAAAAATTTTACTAGGCTATCTTACGAGCAATTTAGTGAAATACTAACATTAGTAAGAATCAAATCTTTTGTAAAATTTGGGACTTTTTAATAAAACTTAATTTTTAGTTGCAGCACCAAATTCAAAAACAAGATAAAAGCTTTCGAACAGCAATCAGCTCTCGAGTTCGCCTGGCGATTACTTTTAGGTATATCGCTACAGGTGATTCGCTCTACTCATTAGAATACATATTTGACACGGGTTTCTAGGCATTGTCAAGAATCATACACGAGGTTCTTGCTGCCTTATATTCAACGCTGCAGCCGAAATATCTGAAAGTAAGTATGGTGGAAAGTAAATTTAAAACACACGTTTATCTTATAATTCTAGGTTTGGTTTCATTTCGTAAAATCTTTATTGAACTTAACAAAAAAATACATATAAAAATTATATTTCGTTATTCATTTTAAAATCATTCATAAAAATATAAAAAATAATTATTATAGAAAAATTCTTGAAATTTTACTGGTAGTAAAGAAAGAGGAAAAGAGAAAAGAGTCCGAAACGCTATGTAACAGACAAAGACAACGTTTTTTGTAAATTGTTTTTATAGCAAAATTTTAAATAGAAATATTGACAGCACACAAAAACATTACCAACAAAATTAATATTGCTATTAATTCGGTTAGTTTCACATCTCAAAATTATCTAAAAATTGTATATTATTAATATATTAATATTATAATATTAATAATATTTAAATTAAATATTATTGATATGGGTATCAGATAAAAAAAATCTCTACCAAAAAAACGACATGTGGTTTTTTATTTTTACTTTTTTATAGCAAATTTTTAAGGAGAAGCTTTGACCATAAAATTATTTTAGTATATGAAAAATATTTCTCATCATACACAAGTTTTATGTATGTGTGGTAGTGAGACTCCTATAAAAACTTCTCGATTTGATAATTTTTATAATTTTTATAGGAGTCTACACTACTACAGATACAAATAATTTTGTACTGAGAAGATTTTTTGTTTCATTCCCCCATCTACTAAATATATATTTTTTTCTATCTTTCATTTTACTCACAGTATATTTTTTCTAGTGGAATTCCTCCTTAAGTTCAAAATGAAATATTAATGTTAGCAAGCTACTGAAATGTATAATATTAGACTTCCGGAAAAAAAGAAGAAGAATAAAACAAAATATGGAACATTGATTGTAAAAAAAGACTAAAGAAGAAGGTGGTTTGAAATTATAATTAAATAAAAGTTAAGCAATTTATTAAAGGGGCTTTATTTAAATAAAACTAAAGGAATATAAAAAAGCTAACAGTTCAGAAGTGGGATTACCATTTAACAAGTGAAGAAGAAGACTTAATAAACACATTAAAACATTTATTTATTATTTCGCAAAAAAACTTTTTTTTTATTTTTCCAAAATATTTAAAAAATTACTTGATTAATTTCGACTTGTTAGGTCATCATCAGGAGAGTAGATACTCCTGATGATGACCTAACAAGTCGAAATTAATCGAGTAATTTTTTAAACATTTTGGAAAAAAAAAATTGTTTTGCGAAATAATAAACAAGTGTTTTAATGTGTTTATTAAGTGTTAATGTATTTCGCCAAGTACCAACGGCGCATAGTGTTAAAAGTATGAAGAAGAAGAATTAGGATGGCAAAGAATTTGAGTGTGAAAGAATTGAAAAGCGTGTTGGCAGGACGTGGTCTGGAAACAGCAGGAAAGAGAGAAGACTTATTACAAAAGTTATTAAGTGAATTAATGGTAAGCCAAACTAATAAGCTAAATATGGACAATGAGAAAATTGGAAATGGGAACGAGATCGATGGTTCGATGGCCCTGAATATTGAAAGTAGAAGGCCATATATCACGCGGTTTTCCATACGTGATGTGATTGAAATAGTGCCAAATTTTGAACGGATGAAAGCGGATTGAGTTCGGATCAGTTGACGTTGCGTCAACTGGGAGAAAATAGAAGCATATGCATCAAAGTCCAGGGAGAAAATAGAAGCATATGCATCAAAGTGGTACGAGACAATAGAACGGAATAGTACATGGGTTAAGTTTGTGCAAGAATTGCAACAGAATTTTAAGTCGCAACGAAGTGAATCACAAATTCATGAAATGTTATGGAAGAAAATACGAAGCAAGGAACAAGGAATAATTGAATATTATTTCGAAATGTGTGCAGTGGCTAAGAAATACATAAGTGAAGAAAATATAGTTTATTATATAATTCAGGGCATAAATGAATACAAATTAAGTACGTCATTAAAAACTATTAGGATTAATAGTTTGCAACAGCTAAAGGACCAAATCGAGTGGTATGAAAGATTGAACAGGGACAATGAAAAAAAAGAATGTAAAGTAGATGGAGTCACAAATAATAAAGAAAGAGTTATACACAGACAAGGTGGTAACAACTTGAAGGAGGTGAGACGACAACAATGTTATAATTGTTATCAAGTGGTATATAATGTAGCAAAATGTACGCAACCATTGCGTAAACCCGGCTGTGAAAGATACAAAAAATTGGGCATACAAAGGAATAATGTAGAGTGTATATAAATAAGGTTGGAGAAAACTTAAAGACATATATTATGGGAAATGCAGTCGAAACAAAACAACCACCCCTCAAGGTAGATAGAAAAGAGATCAAGGTAGATCACGTCAACCAAGTGGAGTGAAGGTAGTGATTGATCAAAAGTTAATTAAGGACAAGGTACTCATTGATTCAAGGAGTACGGTGATTGTAATAAAACACGATTATATTAAAAATGTAAATTTTAATTCTGAGTTGAACTGTCAATTAAATATTACGGGTATAAACGAAAGTAATATAATAATATTAGGTGATTATGATACTCTAGTTATAATAAATGGTAAGATCTACAATGTTAAACTATTAGTTGTAGCTAATAAAACAATGGATCTTAACATCATTTTGGGAAGAGATTTTTTAAAACAGAATCAAATTTCGACAGTTAAAATTAAGCCGGAAAGTGCTTTCAATGTCGATCATATGAATGAAGTATTCGCAATGAATGAAAAAGTGATGTTGATTGGGAATCGAGTAGATCTTGATATTGGCGATACAAAAGAAACTTAAAAGTGTAGTAATAAAATTGAGGATATGTTTGAGAAATATTATTTAAATAACTACAGTACTAGGAGGTAGGAAAACGAATACGATATGAGACAGAAATAAAATTAAAAGAAAATACGGTTATAAGAGCTAATCCTAAAAGATTTAGTTATTATCAAAAGCTTGAGTTAAAAAAAATTACTGATGAATTACTGCAGACGGGTATCATTAGGCCAAGTGAGTCGGCATTTACCAGCCGTGTAGTGTTACATAACTCCATTTTTGTATGAAATTCTTTCGACTCGAATATTTGACCTTCTACATAAAAATAAGAGTGGTAAAAATAGTTTAAAGGTAGATAATAGATAGCGCTAGATATAATAGATAATCTATAGATCTACTCGTATATCTATCTATAGATAATCTAATAGATATGTATTCTGTGCCTAAAGCGTAAGGTGGTATGCCAATAAGCAAAGAACCAACCATCCAACAACAGCTTAAAGTCAATATACGAGAAGAAGTGGATTCGCTGGAACCTGAAACTCTAAGAAAAGTTATTGAAAATTCTCTGGAAGGCACGTCAGGTTGACGCAAACAATGAGCACCTTTTGAAAGATATTATCCTCAAAACATCATGTAAACATAGTTCCAAACTATAATCTAAATTTTAATAAATGCCAACGTTAAATAAAATCAGAACCAAAAAAGTTATTTATTAAATAAATCATAACGTTACTTATGCGCCACCCTATATACTGCGGCTTTTTTTGTAGAAAACCAGAAAGAGATAAAATTAAAAAATCCCTATGTGTGTGAGTGGTTGCTATTAATATAAATAAAAAATACAACGAAGTACTTTTTATGGCAACCAAAATAAAATATACCCCCAGTCTCAGCAAATTTGTAGTTTAGTAATATTTTTATGGTGAGCACTTGTCTCATACATTTTGTATGTTTGGTGGAGTGTGATATAAATCGCGTTTTCATGATAAATTTATATTAATGTTCAAGTTAAAATATTTTACAATTTTTAATTTTTATTATTTACTCCGTATTACATAATTCTATATTATTTAGGTTAAGTTACAAATGCGGTCAAATATTCCCCTAACTTTTTATAGGAAAGCGTTTTAATAGTTTTTAATTATTGAAAGGAAATGATTAAAAAACATAATAAAAAGATGCCTGCAAATAATATTTAGATTTTTTAGTAATTTAGAGATAGAAATAAAATTGATTTAATAATAATTTTTATTTTTTAACTAATTTATTGGTTATAATTTCGTAGTTGTCAAATATTCCCCTTAAAATTCCGCTATAAAATAAAAATAATCTGTCTTTGTCGGATTTTTGATCTGTTTTTCTGCAAAAAAAAGCCCAGTAGAAATCTGCCGTTATTTTGAAGCAAGCAACACTTCATGCTGCGTACATACATGTGGCACTCGCGTCCGTACTCAAAACCAATCAAATTTCGTGAAATGCTTTATGGCCCCGCCTACTAATATTTTTAGCTTTGACTGTGCGTTTATACTTGCTGAAAATAATGCGCGACTAATACATCGCACTCGCTCCCTCAGGTATATATTCATACCTGCGGGAGCGAGTGCGATGTATTACTGCCGCACTATTTTCCGTAAGTATAAACGCACGTAAGTATAAACAAACAGTAAGCGAATGAATTAGGCTTGCTAACCAAAAACTACAAATAGATCTAAGCACTAAGCTCCTTGTAAACCGCCATTTTTATTTTTGCTATATATTTAACAGAAAATATAAATATATTTGACAAAAAAAAATCGTGTGTTTGAAGATTTTTTTTGTCAAATGTAATTTGTGCAAAATTTTCAGCTATCGATACGGTAGCAGAAAGTAAGGCCAAGCAAATTTCGTGCAAGCTCAAATACTGAATAAGGAATAGCTTGAAACGATTAATTTGTATGAAATCAAGGAAACATTGTCCTGATCAATGATGAATGATCAATGAAACATTGTCCTGAATCAGTGATGAATGATCAATGAAACATTGACCGAATCAATGATAAATGATCAATGAAACATTGTCCTGAATCAAGAATGATCTAAAAACTGATATTAATAATCGTAAGAATTTAATCATATTGTTTGTTAAATAAAAGTAAATATAGTATATACATGAAGTAAATGGAAAAAATATGTGAAATGCATTTAAGTAAAATATTTCGGGCGGGAACCAAAAATTTTATTTTGCCACAACCGTTGGGCTACAAATTCTTTGATAATTTTTAAATTGTGTTATATATAAAACCGAATACTGTATATGTAATCCCCAGACATAAGTTCGTTTATTCGATTAGATTGAAATAAAGCCCGAACTAATCACTAAACATATTGCGGCAATATAATATCTCGTCGCCGCCGAAGACGCGTTGCTCATTGCTTGGGAAGATGCAAATTATGGAGCACGTGATTCTTCATCACACAACTCACTGCTGCTTCATTGAAAGCTTTCTCAAATCAATTACCACAACAGGCAGTTGAGTTGGAATTTATTGTAATTGGCGTACAAAACATTTCAATTAAAGACGAAAATTTTAATTTTATGTATATACATAAAATAAATGGAATAAATAGGTGAGATGCATTTAGGTAAAACAATTTTGGTGAGAACCAAAAATTTGCCATTACACAACTGGGGCTACAAATTCTTTGATAACGTATAAATTGTGTTACTATATAAAACCGAATACTGTACTCGTATATGTAATCCACAGACATACGTTTATTCGATTAAATTAAAATAAAGCCCCAACACTAATCGCAAACCAAGCAGAAATTCAAAGTAAACAACAACAACTACAAAACAATAGAATTTTTGAGCAAATCTCATGTGTGACTTTGTTCAAGTTGGTCATAAAATAATCCAACTTTATAATCTCGTTTCGTGAAAACTGCATGAGGCGTTTATACTTGCGGAAAAAGACGATTAAAAAGAAAATTTCAGGAGACGACGATAAGCGTGAATTTTGTTTGTGATTTTTTATTCATTTTGTATTCGGTAGAAATTTCAAAGCGAAACAAAAGAGATGGCGATCGGGTAAACATTGAAAAATTAGAAGGTGGTGGAAATTGGCTTACATGAAAATTTCAGATGCACCAAATTCTAGAGGCCAGCGAATTGTTCGAACGAGTGGATGGCATCGATTAAAAACCAACGAGTGCGGATGCAGATTATGCGATGAATATTAAGACATGGAAACATAATGATTCAAAGGCAAGACGTACCATTTCAACGACGTGCATAAAGAAGCCATTGCTGCCAATTATAAATTGGGATTCAGCAACTTCAATGTGGTCAAGTATGTATGAACAAACATCTAAGGAAATATTATGTACTTGCAACAGCGGTACTACAGTTTCACAAAGTAGCCGGGCCATGATTTGCAACATGTATCTAAAAGTCGTACAACACCTAAAGGATCAAGGTGAGGAGGTTTCCGATCGATGGTTATGACGAAGATTTTAATCTCTTTGCCAGCTGAATATAACCATTTTCATATAGTGCGTGGAAATCAACGAGTGCGTACAATCAAACTATGAGAAATGTACGTCTGCGATTAACGACAGAGGAGCTTCTATTGAAGTCGCAGAGTAAGATTGCAAGAGCGGAAGCGTTAATGGTCAAACTGGATTTTTCGAAGAATTCAAAAAAGGTCATTCTTCGAAACAGAACAACAAAGGAAACGCTTAGGGCGATAGTAGCAAGCCAAAAGGTAACGGTGTTGATTATCGCGAGAGTGGTCATTGGAAACGGGACTGTACACAGCAGAATATAAAGAACAATTCGGATAACAAGAAATAGAAAAATATTTTAGACGATGCATTTCTGTGTCATGGCTCGACATCAAGTGGAGACGAGTATACTTGAGTGTTGTACTCGAGAGCTATGTGTCATGGACGTGAATGGTTCGAGAACTTTATGGAGACATCTTCACACATAACGGTGGGAAATGGTGAAAAAATATGACTCGAGGAAAAGGCGATATTAACATTCTTGCGTTCATTGGTGGATTCGTAGACGCATGATGGATGTTATAGGTAATGGATCATGGCTATTGATTATGACTATCGATTGCTTCTAGAAGTGGGAGGTCGACGCGACACAGGTTATGGGCCCAGTTAAGGATTCATTAGAATCAAATCAAGTTTTATTGTGAATTCTTGAAAAAGAACATAATTTATAATTCTACGAAAATGTCGGATATGCACCAAGTGAAAATTGCAATATTAAGCAATTCTAATTACTCGAATTGGAAATATAAAATGGAATTGCTGTTATTGAAGAAAAATTTATAGAAGGAAGTGATCCTTCGCTATTGAATGGTAAAGAAATTATTAAATGGGAAGGAGCTGATGATCAGGCTCGTGGAACAATTGACTTATTTGTCGAAGACGATCAATTAGTTCATATAATAAGCAATCAGCAGAGCTAATGTGGAACGCACTTAACGAATACCATGAAAAACATACGCTCACGAATAAGGTACATGTAATGCGAATGATTTGTCCTTTGAAATTGAATAATGATGGAAACTTTGTGGATCATATAAATCGTATGTAAGATCTATTCTAACCTAATTTACATGACATTGGAGAAGACGCATTATCCGAAAAGTAGAGTGTGGCAATATTACTGAGTTTGAAGAAGAAATACGATTGGTTAATCAGCTTTGGAATCTCGAAAAAAAGATAAACTTACATTTGCTTTGGTGCAGCAAAAGATAATTGCCGAGTATGAAAGACAATTGCATGCAGCTCATGATTCGAATGATAAAATTTTTGAAAAATACTGGACAGCATAACCAAAGTTGTGCTAAATACAAGCAATGCATAGAAAAGCAAACCAACAAAAGCGAAACTAAAGAAAATTGTCTATCAGGAGAAGATGGATCAACAAAAATAGTAGATTCAGTGAAATTAGTTAAAGAAAGCAACGCCAATCCAATACAGGAAAACAATTTTATGTTTTTACTTCGGAAATTACAAGTTGATCAGTGGTTATTTATTTATTTATATTGAAATAAGTCTACAAAATTGATTTCAAAAATATCAATGTAAAAATACAAAATATAATAAATCCGCTTTGATTTTGAAAATTTAAAATATAAAAGTAAACGAACACAAGTAAGTAAAAATCACTGAGGTTTATGCTCCTCATTACCTTAATCTCTGTCTACCAGGAACCTTTATGTTAATTGGCTTTAGTATATTTGCTTCTTCGGCATAAATCAGAAGTTGAAATCATTTAGAAGGAATTTGTCGAAATCGTAAAAACGAAATTTGAACGTAAACCAATGATTATTCGATCTGATTGTGGCGATGAATATATTCCGTAAGACGTTGAAGAATTCTTAAAATCGCAAGGAATTCAATGCCACTTAACAGCAGGTTATTCACCACAGTAAAATGGAGTTGCTGAATGAAAAAAAAACAGAACGTTGGTTGCAATGCAACAACGGCCAATTATATTTAAAATCGTATTATCACAAGAGCAACCTATATGCAACGCCATACGAATTATGGAATAAAGTTAAATCAGGTACGAAAGATTTTCATATAGTGACTTTATGTGATTCAGTACTAAATTTCACATCACGACTGATAATCACATTTTCATTAATCGATTGTAGCAAAGGAATGTCTTAGAGTTGGTATCATATCTGAAAAAATCATTTCAATTGCTGCGTTATCCAGTCTGTCTCTCTTCTCCCTAGGCACATGAACAAATCATTTAGACCCAGCGACGAGAAAGACTACGATGTTCATCATGAAATTTGTGTCGATTTGAATGCGCGTTCCACAGTAAAGGAAATAAAGGTGATTTGATTTCAGATGATGGAGGTCAAAATGATAGGAGAACTTGCAACAAAATCAGGAGTTACGGGTTTCTCAACGGGCAACCAACGAAAAAACCAAGACGTTTGATGAAGAAATTTTTGTTAGAAAAGAAGTGTCCGAACTATCAAGCTATAACAAGTCATGTATTATGTGAATGGTGTCCTACAGATAAAATAGTTGCAGATCTACTGACTACCAGTTTCGAAGCATTCAAAATTCAGAAGTTTAATTGGTTTACAAGATTGAGGAGGAGTATTGAAATATTGAATCAAAGCAATCTTATAATACTAAATTTGTTTTTTAAAACTAGTTATTTTTATTCATTTTTAAGAATGAAACATCTAATTTTAGTTTGATTGATTGAATTGTGTGACCAAACCTAAGTAACATTCCCGGTTGACGCCGGGCCCATTCGCACACTTTTTTACATATAACCAGATGTAGGGATAGGAGAAGCATATTAATTATTACAGAATTGACCCGGTTTCAGACACCTAGGTAGTTAATAGTTAGTAAATTGTTAGCGCAAGAGAGCACAATTATTTCTGTTTTTATGGTGTACATTTTAAGCAACCCGCATCCTGAAAAAAATTTAAATAATTAATTAAGTAATGGCTCTATAACACTAATTAAGTATATGGCATATAGTTGTAAATTTTCTGAATTAAAACTTCATTATTAGTAATTCGAATTTTATTATTTAGAATAATGTAAGATTTAATTAAAATAAAATAAATTAATTAATGATTTGATATGATAGACTTTTGCAGGACAACCATAATGGTGATTCTAGGTCTGTATAGCACATTCTTGGAATATAAAATTATGCGGGCCCAAGCCCTACCCGCATCCTCAACATAATTGTTTTTTGGAGATAGGATGTTAGTCACAGAAATAACCAGGACGATAACCGCAGCAAAGTTATTTTCTAGCTACATTGATAGATGAATTAAGTTTTAAGTTAGTTATACTTAATAAGGGATTATAGTTAGCTATACTAATATAAGAGGAGAATTTATTAGTTTATTAGTTTGTGTTAATTAGGGTAGGGCGTACGATGTTCCAAATTTCAGAAAAGATCTAATTTTAGTTGAAATGACAGATTATTCTAGATCCTACAAACCATTGATACCCAACCAAGGTTTTGAAGTTGTAAACTGTGTAATCTTCTATATAAAGTATATAATCTAACCAACAAATTAATAGAATCTAAAAACATCGATAAAATTACGGAATTATAGAAAACACCAAATTAATTCCAATATATGGGTTTTCGTTTTATATTCAGTTAACTTCTTCTGAATATTATAACAAGCATAATACATGTATAAATAGTAATTTACTGATCGAATATAATATTTTTACGGATCAAATAACACCTACTGATCGTAGCGAATTTCAAAGAAAGAAATTAAAGCGAAGTCGTCGTTTAAATTAATATTAGTATTAAATCGTTTAAATTAATATTAGTGTTAAGGTAGTAAAGAAGAGTACACAATAAATATTTTAAGATGAGATTTCTAATTAATTGTATATTAATTTTATGTGAGTATTATTGTTATGTTTGTGTAGTTGTAGTACGATTTTATGAATAATGTTTGAAACCTTGAAAAATTACACTATTAAATTAAGAAGCATCAATTTAATTTGTGTTATTTTCGGTCTCGTTAAGTATTTATCAAAGGTTATCATAAAATATTGAAATTTCAAAATGAAAAATAAAATCATACGAATCCAAATAAGACTAAACCTTACGTTGATTTTGGTTTTTGCTTTGATTAGTTTTCAATATTTTGGCTTACGTGATTCGATAATAAACAGGTTCTTTTGTGATAATAATTTGCTTATAATTTAATTGCTTTTCTTATTTATGTTTACCGATTTTTGTTTTGCATTGCATTAATGACCACATGAACAGTATCTTTTATTCAGTTAATACATGTTTCATCCGAAAGGATCAAACGACAGAATCGGTTTGGTGGCCGACAATGGAGTCAAGGTGGTTTTAATGGTGGGGGTTTTAATGGAGGTAGTTTTGATCAAGCAGATTTCGATCAATATGACCAAAATCAGTTTCCTTCTGGTGGATCATTCCAACAACAGCAGTCGCAACAAAATCTATTTCAATTCCCTAATCAAAATCAAAACCAACAGCAACAACCCGCAACTATAACCCAACCACCGTCTACTGGTTCGACAACTCGAGCATTTTTATCGTGTATGGGTGGATGTCAAGCGTTAAGCCACTATAATCCGATTTGTGGAACCGATGGACAAACTTATCACAATGATCAAAGATTAGGATGTGCACAACGCTGTGGTGCTAGTAAGATTTATATAAAATGATTAATTTTTTCGCAAAACATATGAGCTATCTTAAATTTAATCTATTATTTTTAGATGTTCAACAGGCCACAATTGGTGCATGTCCAAATCCAAATATCAATTAAATTTAATATCCATGTTAAATAAAATTGAAAAATGATGTCATTGGGGATTTCTGAAAATTTGACCATCGAACTTAATTTTATACATTACATTTAATTTATATAATAAATCAATATTAAGAAATTTCCGAAAATAAATGCCAACACAAAACTTTAAAAATATTTAACGTGCTACCACAATTATGTATAAAATATGTCGAAATAATAACATTGTATCGTGTAATGTTGATATATATACTGGAATATTTCTGTTACTTCAATTGAAGGTAAATTACTCCAATTTCCTTTAGCCTGGTTTTACATTGCATTGTATACAATCAAGATACAATATGCGCTAGTTTAATGGCGCTGACTGTACGATAATAAAGGTAGATGGGAGTATCATATGTCGTGAAGCGACCCAAGAATATTCTTCTGTTCTGATTCATTACACATTGTACTAAATTGCTTCAGGAAATAACGTAACGTAATAATATTCAACTGAAGAGGAGATTTTGTAGAACACAATAAACATCAAGCGAACTGCTGTGTAGTAAATTAGAATTTATCATCTAGGTGAGGTTACCAAGACGTTGGAATGGAAGCTTGGTTTCGAACTAATGAAACTTGAATTTTTTAATTTAAAAAATTCGATCGTCTCATCAGACTGCAGTGACCAAACTACAAAAATATTGAAAATACTTTGCACTTACGTATAAATCACAGTGCCTTAGCGAATTATTATGTTTCGCTACGCAATCGTCAACTCCCTCGTAACCTCGAATTTTATTGTATTTATCGCATGTGCGCGTTAAATACAATAAAATTCGAGGTTACGAAGGGTTTGACAATTGCTTAGCGAAACATAATAATTCGCTATACATTGTGATTATTCTTTATACGTAAGTGCAAAGTATTTTCAATATTTTTATAGTTTGGTCACTGGCACTGCAGTCTGATGACACGACCGAATTTTTTGAATTAAAAATATTCAAGTTTCATTAGTTCGAAACCAAGCTTCCATTCCAACGTCTTCGTAATCTCACCTAGATGTAAAAGCAATATCTGGCTATCAGCCAGAACAACCCACATTTCAGAATTTATCAATTTTTAAAGTCAAATAGTTTAAATTTGGCTAATCTATAGAATTATCGTTGGAATATAGGTAGTGCGCCTACTACGTGGGTTCCGACCCCTGCGTTCAATAGAGTTTTCAATTTCAGTCGAGTTACTGAAATTTTATTTTTGATGTAGTTTTATGACAGAAGTAATATGCAGTTTCGATCTGACGTGATTATAAAAAAATGCAGTCGTCTCATCACTAGGCCTAGGCGACCCAATACTACAATACTATTGTATAATCTCCATGTATCAGTTACTCTTGTGTAGTAAACCTTATTTTTAATTTTATTTGTACTTAATTAATCGGGAAATTAGTAAGTACATGCCTTTGGTCGGAAACTAATTTTTATCGAATTTTTTAGTTTTTATTTAATCATTAATAAAGTTTTAAATTTTTTAATTTAATGATTAATTAATATATACATTTTTAATTTTAGATGTGTTAATTAAGCTAGAAATTGGGTTAAATGAATGCCAAAGTGCGTTTGACGATTGGTAAGTACGATTTTGGTTCGGAAACCAATTTGTATCAAATTTAAAGTTGAAAATATTTTCGAATTTTCACATACAGCACAAAACTTACGTTACATGATGATTGGAGTCATTGTTCCCGGTTAAAAAATGCATGCTTTTTGCTTTTCAAATACCGTAATTTGTGTAGTAGTACGTACTCAAACATATTAAAAAGTGGAAGTTTTCCGCAGCTAGACTTCTAACGGATAACCTTAATCTTTAAATATGAAATGATGATTCTCATTGATCATTTTTAATGAAAAATTTGCTGGATTCAAATATTTCATCTTATTAATTTTAACAAAAACGTAAATCAGAAAGTTCTAGTTTTTCAAAATAGGATGTTTTAAAGGAAGGTGAACTGACCAAGGTAGTAGAATAGGTCGAGAGACGTTGTCAAAATTGCAATATAAACCCGGCTATTCGTGACGGTGTTGGTTTTGAAGTGTAGACTAAGAGATTATCACAAGGCTCTGTATACTATTTCAGCACCTGATCACACTACCTACTCGACCACCTATAACTACTCTGTAACCCGGGTATATAAATATGTGGACACTGTGATCCACCATAAGAGATGTATGTTGAGCCAGCAATCCAACCAATAACAAAATGGATTGGTGAATATGTTGTGGCCAGCACAGGTAAAAATTTTCTTCTTTAATCAAAAATCATTATTCCCGTTTAAATTTCAGAAAACCAACAAGGTCAACCCTTGTTGGAAATTTACCGGTACAGAGATTTATACCACATTTCGCAAAAATCTCCCAATTTATGGAAAAAGCTTCCGGCTTCAAAAGTATAATGTTTCATCCCGATTAGTCAAGCTGCCTGGACTGTAGAGATGTCGAATTTTGGTATAATAAAGATTTTTTTAACTTTAAAAAATCGTATGTTCTAATTTTGTTTGAAATTTAATTTATACAATTAATTTTGTTGTTCATATGCTACACACTGTTACTGTTATGCTTTAAAAGACCATGCGTTACTGCAGAGTTACCAATCAGCTGTCACTTACTATTTAGACCGGCCCAATAACAATGAAGAGCTCCTCCTAACATCCAGGTGCAGTGGCACGTCACAACCACATCGGCGCAAAGTACTATCGGAAGAAGACCTCCGAGGTACCGCAATGATTGGCTCGATGATCAATGCCACCTGGTCGTCGAAAATAAACGATAGCGTCGTGAAAAATGGCTGGCTCGCAACACTAGAAGCACTATAGAATATCTTCGCGCTGGGAAAGCCACGACTAAATACCTACGACAAAAGAATCGCGATCATATAAGATCATGCCTCGAAAGCATCAGCTTCCAAGCGGAACTACGAAATTCAAGGGACTGTTTGCTAACACCAGGAATCTAACTAAAGACTTCCACTCAAGAAGCACAGCCATCAAAAAAGCGAATGGAGAATTGGAAACAAACGTGGTTGATGTTCTCTAAGTATGGCAAACCTACTTTCAAAATCTGCTAAATCGGAATGACGAAGTGATCCTCATTAAAGCAAAAGCGCCTTCAGGTGAAGAGGTCTTTGTCGAATATTCCCCAGTGAAGGAAGTAGACGCAGCTATTAGTAGATTGAAACCTGGAAAGGCACCCGGTCTTGATGGAATCCCCGCAGAATTAATTAACCACGGAGGCGCTACTCTTGCAACCAATTTATACGTTCTCATCGTCTCTATTTGGGACCAAGAAGAGCTGCCGGAGAATTGGAAGACCGCGCTCATATGTGCGTTGCACAAAATACGCGACCATTTTAAATGTGGAAACTATCGTGGTATAGCTCTACTGAACGCTGCTTACAAAGTGTTGGCTAAAGTTATACTTGCCAGACTCATCCCTTGAATACAAATTCAGCCCTCCCAATTCTTAACTGATTAAGACGGGATTGGATATGTTGGTCAGAAATGAGATTCTCAAATGATGTTTGGAAGAAGTTCTGGAATATGGCCACCTGGGATGGAACTCGGCCATTTCGTAACCGATTATGATGGGATTGGGTATGTTGGATGGAAATGGGATTCTTAAACGATTTTTGGAAGAAGTTCTAGAACATTGCCACCTGGGACGGAACTCGAACATTTCCTACCTGATTATGATGGGATTGGGTATGTTGGATGGAAATGGGATTCTTAAATGATTTTTGGAAGAAGTTCTCTAATATGACCATCTGGGGTGGAACTCAGGCCATTTCTTAACCGATTATGTTGGGATTGGGTATGTTGAATTAAAATAGGATTCTTAAATTATTTTTGGAAGAAGTTCTGAAACATGGCTACCTGGATGGAACTCAGGCCATTTCTTAACCGATTATGTTGGGATTGGGTATGTTGGATGAAAATACAGCGTTGTATTTTGTCGCTGTATTTCTGGTTCCGTTTATACCATATACTCGTATGTCTATTAATTCCAGAAAAAACTCGTTTCTCTGTGTAAACTAACAACGTCTGGGTCTGCATGTAGAATCGTAATTGAAGGAACTGTATCATGCTCCTTGGAAATAACATCTGATGTTTGACAGGGAAATGCACTCGTGCCTGTGCTGTTCAATTTGCCGCTTGAGTACGTAGTGAAGAAAAGTAACATTGAAACTTCGCTATGTATATTTAATAAATCAGGCCAAATTCTGGGATATACAGATGATATCGTGCTTCTTCTCTATCTGCTCTGATATGAAGGATAGTATCGTATCGCTCGATCGCTGCAAGAAGACTTGGTTTGAAGGTGAAAGGTAGTAAACCCAAATTTTTACCAACACCCAGGAATATCCCCATGGCAAATATTTCGAAATTGGCACCCATAATTTTGATAGCGAAGAAAACTTTAAATATCTCGAGTCAGTTATAACATCGTTGAATGATATGCAGGCAGAAATAAAAGGTCGAGTCGCCGCCGGACAACGAGTTTTCTACGCCCAATCAAAATTAATGTGATCTAATCATCTATCGCAGTCGTGCAAGCTGGCACTTTATAGAGCACTCATAAGACCTGTGCTGGCTTTCGGAAGCGAGAGCTAGACCATGACCTCTAACGATTGTAGATTGTTATCTACCTTCGCAAGGAAGGTGATTCGTTCAATCTTTGGTCCGATTAAAGTTGCGAACAATGAATATCGGATTCGTATGAACCACGAAATAAAGCAACTTCTCGGAGGTAACGATATCATTGGATTCATCAAATCCAATCGAGTTAGATGGCGCAGCCTCCTTTCAAGATCTCCACAACAATGATTGAACAATAAAGTGTTCCACTAACCACCAGTCGGAATACGTCGTAGAGGAAGACCACGACTGCTCTAGCGTGACGACGACGAACAAGACCTAGGCATATTAGGATGTCGCAACTGGAGACGAGAGATATGGATCGAGACGGATGGAGGACCATAGTGAAGGCGGTAAAACCCCTTCATGAGATGTGAAAGCTAGAGAGAGAGAAATATACTGTTATGAATTCTACTATACTCAAGTATATCAATTGGTGGTCGAGTGTGGAAGGTGTAAACCATCAAGTGTTGTCAACCCAAAGAGCGCGACTTCGAATCTTGCCAGAGTCCATAATTTTATTGAGGCGAATATTATTCATTAACATCATCGATGTTGTCAGATCAAGTATTACTCTAATACTGGTTGAGATTTGGATTCTAGAATGACATTCTATGCGGAGGGGAATTTTTATTTATTAATATTTACACCAGTAGAATAAAATTATGTAGCAAAAAAGTATGTTGGTGTAAACTCAAACTAAAATACTTTAATACTTTATCACGTACTATTTTGCTACTAAAGTATAATAGCTATCAAAAAAATATTGATATTATAGTCGTGGTGTAAAGTCTACTTTAATATTATCATACTTTAATTTTATTTATTATTTTTTCAAGTGACCGGTAAAGACATTTTTTGTTTGGATATACATTTCCATTTGTGATATTAAAGAAAAAATTTATACTTGTCAATAAAAGAAGTAATAAAAGTAATATAGTATAGGTTTACACCATTTGTGATGTAAACTGGCCGAGTATTATACTTTATTAGCAAAAAAGTATTATACTATTAAAATAGCTTTGGTGTAACATGGTATTATTTATTTCATTTTTAAATTTGAACTTGCGCAACATCAAGGATTGCATATAAAAAGTTCGATGGTAACACTTACATATTATATTCAAAGAACTACATCGTATGTTTCATTTACATGAATGTTTTCGGATATTGTTTTCGAGGTTGTTTTTCGATTTTAGTTTTTGTTGTTGTTTTTTCCATATAAAAACTTATCGTTAGATCGTATCGTAAACTATTTAGTATGTACATTGACAGTGTACCCAAAACAATGTTCGAAAACAACAAAAATATGTAGCCTATAGGTCTTTTTGGTTGTTTTCGAAAAAAAACTTATCGATTTATCGGATATATTTTTAATATTTTTCTTTTTATTAATATTTTGAATTGAAATTGATGTATTTAATAATTAAAATTGATTTTAATATAAATGTTTAATTGAGCGGAACATTTTCAATTGAATTTTTAATCGTAGTATATTTGTAAATTGGTATATTTCACTTTATAATTTGTGATTGTTAAGTGACTCGTGGTTGTTGTTATTATAAAATTTTTGTGATAGTGAATATAAGTGAAAAAAGATGAAAATAGCTACAGACTATGAAGCTGAATATTTAGACGATACGTTTCAAGGTGATATTGACGATATTGTGAGTATTGAACAAATGGAAAACAGTGAAATAAAAACCAAAAACGTATTTGTTGTGTTGCCGTAATGTTTCATTTACATGAATGTTTTCGGATATTGTTTTCGAGATTGTTTTTCGATTTTAGTTTTTGTTGTTGTTTTTCTCATATAAAAACTTATCGTTATATCGTAAAAAATATATAGTACTCTTTCGCAGTTCGCTTATTTACGTCCTTACCTTACGCAGCAGTTCTGCCAAATCGCGGACGTACAAGGTCCGATTTGTTACCATCTGCACATTGCACAGCTCCATGCCAGCCTATACTGGCATGGAAGATGGGCCGCCCCATGAGTTCTGCACTCCGACAGGGAGTCATAGATGTGTTCCTTCTCATCACAAATCGTAATTTGATGATGAAAATTCTCTTTGCATCCTGCCCCTATCGGGATTCGAACCCGGTACCTCCCGATCCAAACGCCAAAGCTTTAACCACTATGTCATTTGGTCGGTTAGCCTGTACATCTTTTTGGTTGTTTTCGAAAAAAACTTATCGATTTTTTGAATATAATTTTATTTTTTTTTCGTTTTATTACTATTTTCAATTGAAATTGATATATTTAATAGTTAAAATTGATTTTAATATATATATTTAATTGTTTTTGGTAGTTTTATTAAATAAAAAAATTAAACTTATCGATACATCGATATTTTTTTGAAAATGTCAATGTGTCAAAATAAATCATAAACAAAGCGTAATATAACGACAAATAGAGCGGAAAATTTTTTAATTGAATTTTTAATCGTAGTATATTTGTAAATTGGTATATTTCAATTTATAATTTGTGATTGTTAAGTAACTCGTGGTTGTTGTTATTATAAAATTTTTGTGATAGTGAATATAAGTGAAAAAAGATGAAAATGGATTCAGACTATGAAGCTGAATATTTAGACGATTCGTTTCAAGGTGATATTGACGATATTGTGAGTATTGAACAAGTAGAAAACAGTGAAATAAAAACCAAAAACGTATTTGTTGTGTTGCCGTTAGAAAAGAAAAGTAAACAACAAATATGGCTGAAATCGAAAAACGATCAGTTTAGTTTTTGTTGTTACTCCACGATAAGCTGAAAACAACTTCGAAAACAATATTCGAAAACATTCGTGTAAATGAAACATTACAAATTATATTAACAAATATACACTATATAAAATAATATACAATAATTAAATTTAAAATTAAAATAAAAATAAAAATAAAACTTTATAAAAATAAGTGTAATAACACAGATAAAGAATGTGAAGGGGAATGTGAAGATAATGAAAGCAACTGTAAACGGCTTTGATAATTATCATCGAAAATACTGGAATTAAAAACAGGCGTCAATCATGAAGAAAGAGCAAATGATGACGTGAATATTCGCGAACACTACTACTTGAAAGTGATCATAAATAAAAAAGAGAAAGATAACCTAACAAGAATGAATTATTTAATCCAAAACGCGGCTAGCGACGCATTCAGTACATTACTTTTTGGAACTAACATTACGATCGTGAAGTACAACAACTGCAAAACAACATAAAGTAAACAAGCTCACTTTCTGTCATTTTCTTTAATTTATATATATGTATAATAATTATGTGACATGGTACCGTTGTTGTTTCAATTTACTCATACATTTTTATGTAAGGCTTGAAGGAAAAAGTTATGAAATAGGAAGGAATGAACAATTTTTTATTTTTTTTAAATTTGTTTAATAGACCAACAGTAAAATTGTGAGAAATTATGTTATTGTTTTGTTATGTAGAAAAGGGAATTGAAGGAAAACGAACAAATATGTATATATAGGGTGGGCCAAATAAATTTTTTTTAAGTGCAATAAAACAAAAAGTTCTCAATATTTTTTCAAATTTATTTTTTCATTGTAAAGAACAATCCTTCCGATTCATTATGGAATACTATTTCATTCATATGATTGCCTCGGCTGGCCTTGACGTACTCCATACGGTCGGTCCAATTTTTGAGCACATTTTCGATGGTATGCGGCATTATGTCTTCAATGGCAATGCGAATATTATTCTTGAAAGCGTCAATCGTTGCTGGTTTATCGGCGTAACACTTATCTTTGACGTCACAGCAAAGATAATAATCCAATGTCAAATCACAGCTCCGAGGCGGCCAAATCACATCAGCATTTCGGCTGATAATTCGATCTTCGAAGACAGTGCGCAAAAGATCAATTAAAACGTGTGCTGTGTGGCACGGAGTGCCGTCTTATTGAAACCAAATGTTGCCTATGTCCTCCCCTTCAAGTGCCGGGAACAAAAAATCGTTTATCATGGCGCGGTAGCGCTCATCATTAACAGTAACGGCGGCTCCTTGCTCATTTTCAAATAAAAATGGCCCCATGATGTCAACGAACCAAAATCCGCAACAAACAGTCACTCGTTGAGGATGCATCGGCTTCTCTACGATCACGTGCGGGTTCTCTGTGCCCCAAATCCAACAATTCTGCTTGTTGATTGAAGATCTGCTTGAAGATGATTTGTCGGCATGTTTTTCAAGTCGATCTCAAACCTACTCAGCGAACCGAAAACGCAATGAGTGGTCTCTTTGCTTCAATTCCTGAACCAATTGAACTTTATACGGTGTCATACCAAGGTCTTTATGCAGAATTCGTTGCAATGTTGTGCGTGAAATATCCAATTCTTGAGCACGATGACGAGTTGACGTTCCCAGCGACTCACGCACATTCTCGGCTACAGCATCAACATTGTTGGTTTATAAATTATCAAGCCTGTTTGTTTTACTTTATTCACAAAATAACGCACATATGGAGCTCCCGGTGTTTCGTTTCTTCCGGAAACCGCACGCAATTTTCGCACACATTCTGCAACATTACCATGATTTTCGAAGTAATTTTTCAATATTTCCCAGCGTTGTTCAAGCGAGAACACAACCATTTTCGTTTAGTGGAAGGATAAAACTAATCGCATATTCGTTGGAAATGTCAGGCAACAAAAACTTGCCCGGATTCAGCTGTCAGGTCAACATTTTTGACATTACAAATTCTTTTAACACAAAAATCTTGACCGAACAAATTCAATTTTAAATTCAATTTGCCCGGGTCAATTTTAAAAAATCGCGATATTTTGTCAGATCTTATAAAAAATGTACGCATACATATATACAAAAGTAAACGTCAGAACATAAATATCAAAACAAAGACAACGCGCCATTTGTACAATTCAATTTTAAATTTTAATAAATTTATTAAAATTGTAAGGATAATTTGTAATTTTGTGTGACGTATTTTCAAAATATCTTGTGTACTAAAATGTTGTGTTTATGTGCGAAATTATATAATTTCTTATGTTTTTAATTGAAAATTATTGATATTGAGTGGTAAATAAATTAATAAAATTGAGAAATGGGAGACACTATATTGAACAGTTTAATTCTTTGCTTTATAATTTTTTATTATACCGATGCTAACAAGCTGAAATGATAAACCCGGCATTTTTAATAAACAATTTTTTGTCTTTCTTTTCACAAATACTACTACAAAAGTCGGTCAAATTTCTTTCATATTCGTTTACATAAAATCCGGGTAAATTTTTGTTGTAAAAGTAAACGAATATGCTATAACTTTCTGTCAATTCAGAAGTGACATAACCCTTACCATACTCAAAATAACCGCTAATTCAAAAATAATTAGATGGCCCACCCTGTATTTAAAAAAATATGTTTGGTGTTTAGACCAATGAATGTATTTTTTTATTTTTTAGAACGTACACACATTCAAATATTTTTTCTTTTGAAAATGACGTAAAAGTAGAATACATATAAATGTATTGTTGTTTCTACAAAATTATTTTTCCTCTCGCCCTTTAAATATTATGAACAGAAAAACGAAATTTTAAATTCCTATTATGTTCTTTATTATTTTACATTGATCGTGTACTTCAAAATATTCATGATAATACATAGATGATTCTTAATACGACAAACAAATTATAATATGTAATATACATTAATAATATTAAAAACGCAGGTAGCCCGTTTTTAACGATTTAAATATGAACTGGAATACGTCCAAATTAAATAAATCTTCTTAGCGGTTGAACGATTGAATTATGTAACGAAAGTTTAATATCTGTAAATTTCGCCCTTAAATTATTGCTCATTACGAGTACTTTGTCGAATGAATAATTTCAACTTGGTTGGTTTAGGTGCGATCACTTCACTTATTCAAGCGATGTTCTGAAATATGGAAACTGTTTACTAATTTTAATTCGAATTGAAAAATCTAATTAGATTGGCAGGATATAGAATCTTTGATTTTTTGTTTTAAGTTGCGGAATAAATTCAAACCAAATTGAACTGGTCATTTCATAACCAAATTTAGTAAATGAATATATTTGGATTATTTAACGATTGTTGTTTAACTTTCTAGAATATCGTCAAACAATTAAATGTAAGGTAATTGAAAGAGTTTTTAAAATTCGACAGTTAAAAGAAGCTTGGGATGAAAATGAGATTTTATTATTTTATGATATATGATATGATATGATGATGATGATATGATAGAGGCGTACAGGCCAGCCATAACGGCGATCCTAGGTACGTTACCATAATCCGGAAATACCAACAATCAAATAACAAATTATATCTGAATGCGAATAATATTTCAGCATCATGCGGGCCCAGGCCCTGCCTGCATCCTTAACAGATAAGGTTAGTTAGGAAAGGATGTTAGTCACAGAAACGACTAGGGCGAACCGCAGCAAAGTCATTTTCTAACTACTTAAATATAATAGAATGTTAGTTTCAATTAAATTCACACTCTAGATTAGAGTTTGTTAGTTAATTAATGTAAGTTAGTTGTGTTTGAGGTAAAGGATACTAATATTCATCATATGTATTCGGCATCAGTCCTACTAGACTGGTTAGGTTATTTAATTCACATCTATGGGTCATCTCATCACATACTGCTTGTAACCTTATTTTGCCCTATCTTCCCATCCAACACCATCTAACCGAGGGTCTTCACGTTCGTAATGACACGGCAGTATTATCATACATATGATGACCTAAATATTCCGTCAATAATGTCAAAATAAAAAAAAATAAAAATAAAAATAAAAAAAATTTAGATTCGGTATTGTCATTCAGCTACCTATATTTAAATTCATCCAACTAAAAGCAGGGTTAATTTATATCTAACATTTTCACATTTTCACTAAAACATAACCTGAATTCAACCAGAAAGATCGTCGAAAATCAACATTCCATAGCAAAAAGTCTTTGGATCGTTAACATATTTGATTGTATTGAGTTTATGCTCAAAGCGTAAGTAATTAAATAGACCCCCTGATCAAGAATGTTGCAATCACAATCTTCCCTGACCTTCCGGTATGTAAAAAAAAAAAAATAAATAATAAATTTTAAATAATAATAAAAATAAATTGAATTATATTTGCCGACAACTTTATTGTTTTAAATCAGGACTTTCGACAAAATTTCAATTTATAGAATTGTTTAAAGTAAGTGAAAATTATTAAAATAAGTTATGAAAATGTAATTAAATTTAAATAAAAACCCAAATGTATAACACAATCCAACATATTTCAGCTCAAATGATAAATTTCCTGTGGCAGAAAACTGTTTCCTCCTTTCATTAACATTTTATATATTTATCAATTTATATTATTCCACAAAAAGTTATTTTTGTCACAATACGGTGGCAACCCATTTTGAGTATACAAATTTTCGCTTATTGGGTAAGTTACAATTCGATCTGTTGTAATTTCAATTTTTAGTTTCTCGGGTACCAATATTTTATGTACTTAAGTACATACAAAGGGAATTCCCTTGAAATGTCAGTTTCTATGTATACGATTATAAATTACCGTTCACATATATGTAAATAGTTATAATAACAATAACAATAATAAATAATTAACTTTTATATAATTATAATGAAAATTAGAATAAAAAGATACTTCTCTGATTGTATATGTGTTGAACGTAATTTTCATAATAACAGGTGAACAGGTATTAACAGGTGAACTTCTAAAGAACAAAACTCACTCAAAAATAGCACATCACTCTCACACTACACATTCCTAAACTGATTTGAATTAAAATATTAATATATTAATAATAATTTATTTAAAGGAGAGACAAAAACGCGTCTTTCCTCTACGACGATCAGTCGATCCTTCGAAAATGAGATTTTATTATTTTCCAGTAAAATTCCATAATACGGGTTACTTAGTCTCATGTTCCAAACCTTTATACTATGTAAAGCAAAGATTTATTGAAATTTTTTGTAAACATTACGCATGAACCCCTGCGTCTGTGTTGCTAATTTTATTGATACAAAGTGCATTGATGTCAGAAAACCTTGTACAAAAATGGAGAGGTGAAAATGTTGTGGCCAACACCAGACTTTGTTTGGTACTTGTCTGTTAATTCACCCAATTATTTTTATTTGTTTTTTACAGAAATGAATGCAAAATCATTTGTTGTAACATTCTGTTCTGCTAAATTATTTAATTAGCATTTATGGTACTTGCTGTTTTAATTTTTAGGAATTCTGTAAACCACTCTCTGTAGTTTATGGATCCTATCACTGGAGCAAATACTCAAAGAATTGAACGTTAATGGAAGGCAGCAAAATAACGGAATAAACGTCACAATGGAACACACAGAAGCATGTTGGATTCGTACATGTGTGAATAAATGTGGCGTAAACGTAAAACAGCTGGGCAGTTGGATGTATTTGATGCGATTCTTGCTGATGCTTTTTTGGCCACCAGTTTAACCTGTGACAATTCGTGTGCAAACAATTAAATATAACACACTTAATATTGTAAAAAATAAAACAAAAATTGGGGTGAATTAACAGACAAGTACCTTTTGTTTTACCACGAATGTATATATCTGGGATCTCGGATACATCCATTTGATTTCTAAAGCGGAAAATTAAACTTTCCGGACTTTTGGTAAAACTGTCTTGAAAATACAAAATTTATTCCTGCTTAAATTTCAGACAATGAAGATCAACCCTTGTTGAAAATTTTATCTTCAAATTTATTTAAATCGTTTAATTCCTTGCTGTTTTTTGTAAATGTAAAATTTTTCAACATCGTTGCAAAAATTGTAAAAGCTTCAAATGAAGCTGCCACTTCCATTCACAGATTTCCATCAAATTTTGCAAGGATCTCCTAATATTAACGGAATTAACGGAAAAAATTTAAAATGAAATTTATTATTTTGTTCCTAGAAAAGAAAATGAAAATAAACGAGGAAAGCTTCACGGAACTTAAAGGTCAACGACACTGCAATGATACATACAATCGAACGGCTTGATTGTGAACGGCTTGATTTGCCTGATTTTTTTTGTTGTATTCGTAATTGTCAGGACAAGGTTTGTATGAAATAAAATTTTGGGAATATCTACCTGAAAAGTCGGATTTTTGGATAGTATTTTAGTATGAAAAAATGGCAAAGAAGGCGTCGATGTTCAGTTTTATAGTTCTGCTAAATTGAAATTGATAGTTCAGTGTGTTATTGGTGGTGAGTCGAGTCAATGAGACGGATAAAGAGCGTAGACAGTATTTGGAGACAAATCGAATAAGAACTACTCGCTCAGTTGGAGCTTACGTACAAAACAATTTGGAACGTTACAAAACAGGCAGCTGAACTTGACATTCGAAATGAACGATTGGCGTTCAAATACGACCCAACAATCGGTATCGCCGACTTCGGAATAATGAGCACTGTTTGTCAACATTGCAATGCTTTGAGGTTTCGACACGAACCACCGGATTATGCTGTGCGAGCGGAAATGTCATATTACTACAATTGACATCGCCACCAGAGCCACTGGCTTCATTGCTTTCTAGTCAAGAACCTCGATCGAAGCATTTTTTGCAGAATATGGGACGAATATATAGGTTTTAACCTAACTTTTAAGGTAAATCCCTTTCGATTATAGGTATAGCACAAATTACACAAACCCACATCACCGATTCGCAACGTTTCACCGCCAAATCCACTAGAAAATAATGTAGAAATCTGAGGCTCATAAATTAAGAATTTGTCTTCAATTTTACAGGTTCAAGGACAAATTCACCATGGTGCAGAAGCATTGTTGCCACCAGTGAATGCTGACCACAAATTTATTCATATTTATTTATTTTCTTGGAAATTCTGATTATGAAATCAATCAACGTTGTGTTAGCGAGCGTTGAAGTGCGACATTATTACACAACCGCAACAACTCTTACATGAACACAATTAATTGGTGAAATTGTTCAAGATTGCACTAGAAATGATGCCTTCGGATGATCTCAAAATAGTGATCAGAGCAGACAAAAGATCAGCTGATGAACACAAAAGGCGCTCCAATGCACCGACGTTGAATAAAGTTGTCGTAGTATTTGTTGGCGAGAACTTGGTGTCTCGTGACATTGTAGTTCGGCGGCGTGATGGTGATAAGCTTCACCGTATCTGCGAAACCCATCGTTCTTATGATGCATTACAATATCCACTGATATTTTCCCGAGGAGAGGATGAATATCACTTTATGATCAAGATGATTAATCCATTAACCGGAACGTATCAATTTTGTTAACTGTTTTTCTATCCGATTCCTAACAAAAATTCATTGTTCATTTATAATTCGAGAAACAAGCAAAATATAACTTAGGATTGGTATTTATAGTACATTTTATTTAATACCACTATAGAAGGTTTTGTGAAAGGTGGACCAATTTCGTTATATGTACCTCTTGCTCTTAGTATAAAAGCGACACTGAAACTCCAAATTCGTCAAAGACGATGATATTCTTAAACCAACAAGGATTAGGTGGTCTTTTTAATTAAATGTTTATTCACAGACGGAAATTAAACATTAGAGTACACAGATTTTTTTTATTTCCTTTATATTCTTCTTTATATTTTCATTATAAATTCATTTCTATTCAAATTCTTCCTAAACTACACTTTTACTTCTTTAGTGTTAATACGAATACAGGAAAAAAAGATACTCATTGTAAATAATCCTTTATTTTATTTGATTACTAGCTGAATTACCCGGCGTTGCATGGGAGAAATTAGAATTACTTCGAAATACGGTGAAATCAATGCAATTAGGAATGTTATGCCAGTTCCGCCAGGTGCATCGAGGAAGAAGATCCCCTCGTAGCCGCCATTGACTTCTATCATCAATGTGTCATACGCGGTTTCCTGTTGTTGATTCAAAAGTTGGACTTTATTTTGTAGTGATTGACTCAAAGCATCTCAATCGTATTGCCGTTCTCGTTCAAATTCTCGATTGAATACATCGTGCATGGGACGATTCTGCGCTGGCATCCCTAATTCGTGCAACCTCTTGCCGGACATCATCAAGCATAAATGCTCTATAGAAATCAACGCCTCGTTGTGAATCTCCACGTTAAATTTAAGTTCGGGATTCGCTGTTGTTGTGCGCCTACGCACTCGATGCAAAATTACTTCAGGCAAATTGTGTTTGTATTTGTTCCACATTCGATGGAAAACACGTTAAAATGATGATGGCAAAAAGTGATCGAATTTGATACGCAGTAGACGAAATAACAGCATCAGCGAGTGTATATGGTCCCAATGAATGTCGTCCTCGAGTAAATCTAAATACTGACAGACGACTCGTTCGTAGAAATTCAAATGAATTCGGCCCACGAACATTAACCAATAACAAACGCAGGTAAAAACATTCATCATTGCTCGGTTGAACTGAGTAAATGTACCCCAATGCATCGGTTGAATATACATTTACGTATCCAGGAATAGGCAGGGCTTCGTGTTTCCGAAGTTGGAATTTTTTTGATGATGCGTTCCATGTGAGATATCTCGACATCTCCGAGTAAAGCAGTGTTCTTGCAAATGGATCACTTGCGAATGAAGCGAAGAAGCTTGTTAGCGTTATCGCGGTTCTTCAAGTGCTCAGCTAATTGAACCACAGTGGGATGACATTATAGTGTATTGAGAATGAAAATATTATCCAAACCGCCCCATTGCTGCTGACATCTTACCATCTGATATTTCGAAACTTCATCGTTGGTATCAGAAGCTGCAATACCAAGTAAAACCATGTCGCTTCCTTTTGTGACGTACTTGCAAACTTATTTGATAGACTTTACAGAATTGCAGTATTCAACATTGCAATGCGCTTTAAATATTTTGGAAAGCAGTGGGGAATACGAAACGATCCAGCTGTTGTCGACTATACGACGTAGTTATATTTGACTTTCAACGTTATGGTTCTGCCATTATCCACTACAGAGCGATGACGATACAGGGGGTAACCGTCATTGCCTGTGATTGTGTCAGCCAACAAAGCACGCAGATAACATTTGGAGCATTTGTTGTCGATCATGCACGATGATTCTCGGTTGTGATCGCCACAGGGTCCATGAATCAATTCGTCGTCACTACTTCATACAACGTTGGATCTGTTTCGTGATCAGGAATTCCTGCGCAAATAATGGCATCAATTTCATACGGGTTTATTTTCTCGACCATCCACAGGTGAATATGTGCATGAGGCAGTCCTCTTTCCTGTCACTCCACAGAGTTTACATCTAACATCGAACGTCTCCGAAGACACGATACTTCACTTCACAATGAAGTCCATGAGCGCCTTGAGTTTCGGCTTGAATACTCGTGTTGTAATGTCATGGCGATCGCCTAATAATTGACCGGGTAGTAACAGATGCGTGATTTCGATCCATTTTGGGTTGCAAGTGAAAGTGATGAATAAGTCCGGTTGACCGTATTGGCGCTCGTAAGTCATCACATCTTACGCATATTCATGCATGTCTTCGGGCTTCCAACATACGTCGCTGTGAAAATGATAAGTCGGCCGACATTGTTTACATTTATATCTACATTCACGGCATGCAGATGAATGTATTCTTCTGTACGCAATTGTTGCTGATTTAAACGTATGTATATGTCAGACGTTCTGTTTCGATTTTGACATACATACCAACGGTGAACTGATGAAACAATCTGCGGCATTTCCATATGTGAATTTCCTCGTTTCGACGAATCATCAAACGATAGGCATAAAAATTCATCGAGTTGACCTTTTTGTTTTTTTCTAGAATTATAAATGAATAATGAACTTTTGTTAGGAATCGAATTGAAAAACAGTTAACAATATTGCTACGTTCTAGTTAATCAATTAATCATCTTGATCATAAAGTGATATTCATTCTCTTTAAGAGACGATGAAGCTTATCACCATCACGCCGCCGAACTACAATGCCGCGGGACACCAAGTTCTCGCCAACCAACACTACGATAATTTTATTCAACGTCGGTGCATTGAAGCGCCTTTTGTGTTCATCAGCTGGTCTTTTGTCTGCTCTGATCACTATTTTGTGATCATCCGAAGGCATCATTTCTAGTGCAATCTTGAACAATTTCACCAATTAATTGTGTTCATGTAAGAGTTGTTGCGGTTGTGTAATAATGTGGCGCTTTAACGCTCGATGGCACAATGCTGATTGATTTCATCATCAGAATTTCCAAGAAAATAAATATGAATAAATTTGTGGGCATTCATTGGCGGCAACAATGCTCCTGCACCATGGTGAATTTGTCCTTGAATCTGTAAAATCGAAGACAAATTCTTAATTTATGAGCCTCGGAGTTCTACATCACTAGTGGATTTGGCGATGAAACGTTGTCAATCGGTGATGTGGGTTTGTGTAATGCGTGCTATACTGATATAATCGAAAAAGAATTTACCTTAAAAGTTAGGTTAAAATCTCGTGCTTTGATAATATTCGTCCCATATTCTGCAAAAAATGCTTCGATCGAGGTTCTTGACCAGAAAGCAATGATGCCAGTGGCTCTGGTGGCGATATCAATTGTAGTAATATGACATTTCCGCTCGCACAACATAATCCGGTGGTTCGTATCGAAACCTCAAAGCATTGCAATGTTGACAAACAGTGCTCATTGTTCCGAAGTCGGCCGATACATCCGCTGCGTAATCGATTGTTGGGTCGTATTTGAACGCCAATCGTTAATTTTGAATGTCAAGTTTGGCTGTCTGTTTCATCGACGTTCCAAATTGTTTTGTACGTAAGCTCCAACTGAGCGAGTCGAACTCGACTGTAATTCGACTATATAAATTCTTATTCGATTTGCCTCCAAATGCTGCCCACTCTCTTCATCTGCCTCATTGACTCGATGATCATGTAGTTGGCTTGCGTTACGCACCAAAGATATGATCACCACCGATAACACACTGGGCTATCGATTTCAATTTCGTAGAAATATAAAACTGAACATCGACGCTTTCTTTCCTATTTTTTCATACTAAAATACTATCCAAAAATCCGACTTTTCAGGTAGATATTCCCAAAATTTGATTTCATACAAACCTTGTCCTGACAATTACGAATACAATAAAAAAAATCAGGCAAATCAAGCCGTTCTCAAGTGACGATCTTTCATACATGCGGTAATTGATTTTTATTTATATAGATTTATGTATCATTGCTGGGTCATTGAACTTAAGTTCCGTTAAGCATTTCTAGTTTGAATTTGAATTGTTTTTTGTAAAACACATGTAAAAAATTTTTTTTTTCCTTAGTGTGACAATATTTATTGATTTTATTATTAGGAAGATCGATTTCGAAAATGTATTTCTTCTTCAGTTCATTTTTTACAACTAATACACTTTTCTTAAAATTACGCTGCTTATATACTAATCTCAACTCTTATTTATTGTGCTCCTCCTACTATGGTTAGTGTTGTCTATAATTAGATCGTAAATCCTGTTCGTTTTGGTATTCAATTTGCCATTTAATATGAGGTTGCTGTCTCTGTATTTGTAGCAGCATCATATTAAATGACAAATTGAATACCAAAACCAACAGGATTTACGATCTAATTATAGACAACACTAACCATAGTAGGAGGAGCACAATAAATTAGACCTAAGATTAGTATATAAGCAGCGTCATTTTAAGAAAAGTGTATTAGTTGTAAAAAAGGAACTGAAGAAGAAATACATTTTCGAAATCGATCTTCCTAATAATAAAATCAATAAATATTGTCACTCTAAGGAAAATGTTTTACAAGTGTTTTACAAAAAACAATTCAAATTCAATTTTATAAGTGACAACAGTTAGCAGTGGGGCTAAAAAATGGATTTCAACCATTATAGCACAAATTTCTAGTTTATTTTCATTTTCTTTTCTAGGAACAAAATAATAAATTGCATTTTAAATTTTTCCCGTTAATTAGGAGATCCTTGCAAAATTTGATGGAAATCTGTGAATGGAAGTGGCAGCTTCATTTGAAGCTTTTTCAATTTTTGCAACGATGTTGCAAAATTTTACATTTACAAAAAACACCAAGGAATTAAAAGATTTAAATAAATTTGAAGATAAAATTTTCAACAAGGGTTGATCTTGTTCATTGTCTGAAATTTAAGCAGGAATAATAATTTTGTATTATCAAGACAGTTTTACCAAAAGTCCGGGAAGTTTAATTTTCCGCTTTAGAAATCAAGTGGATGTATCCGAGATCCCAGATATATACATTCGTGGTAAAACAAAAGGTACTTGTCTGTTAATTCACCCCAATTATTTTTTTTTATTTTTTACAGAAATGAATGCAAAATCATTCATTATAATATAAAACAACATTAAGTGTGTTATATTTAATTGTTTGCACACGAATTGTCACAGGTTAAACTGGTGGCCAAAAAAGCATCAGCAAGAATCGCATCAAATACATCCAACTGCCCAGCTGTTTTACGTTTACGCCACATTTATTCACACATGTACGAATCCAACATGCTTCTGTGTGTTCCATTGTGACGTTTATTCCGTTATTTTGCTGCTTCCATTAACGTTCAATTCTTTGAGTATTAGCGTCAGTGATAGGATCAATAAACTACAGAGAAGTTTACAGAATTCCTAAAAATTAAAACAGCAAGTAAAATAAATGTTAATTAAATAATTTAGCAGAACAGAATGTTACAACAAATGATGTTGCATTCATTTCTGTAAAAAACAAATAAAAATAATTGGGTGAATTAAGGCGCAATTCCATTACTGCGGCTTTTTTTTATGCAGAAAACCAGAAAGAGATAAAATCAAAAATCCGTATGTGTGTGAGCGGTGAAACAGTAAAATTTTGTATACTTAAATTTGTTGTTGTTGTTGCGTTTTGGTTGCCATAAATATAAATAAAAAATACAAAATGAAGTATTTTTTATGGCAACCAAAATGAAAAATACTCCCCACTCACAGCAAATTTTAGTTTAGTAATATTTTTATGGTGAGCACTTGGCTCAGACGTTTTATATGTTTGGTGGAGTGTGATATAAATCGAGTTTTCATGATAAATTTATATTAATGTTCACATTAAAATATTTTATAATTTTTAATTTTTATTATTTACTCTGTATTACATAGTTTTAATGCATGCGATATTATTTAGGTTATGTTATAAATGCGGTGCAAATATTCCCCTAACTTTTTTTTATAGTAAAGCGTTTTTATAGTTTTTAATTATTGAAAGGAAATAATTAAAAAACATAATAAAATGATGCCTACAAATAATATTTAGAATTTTTAGTAATTTGGAGATAGATGTAAAATTAATTGAACAATAATGTTCACCTTTTAACTAATTTATTGGTTATAATTTAGTAGTTGTCAAATATTCCCCTTAAAATTTCGCTATAAAATAAAAATTATCTGTCTTTGTCGGATTTTTGATTTTATCTCTTTCTGTTTTTCTGCAAAAAAAAAAGCCGCAGTAATGGAATTCCGCCTTTAACAGACAAGTACCAAACAAAGTCTGGTGTTGGCCACAACATTTTCACCTCTCCATTTTTGTACAAGGTTTTCTGTCATCAATGCACTTTGTATCAATAAGATTAGCAATACAGACGCAGGGGTTATGCGTAATGTTTACAAAAAATTTCAACAAAAGTTTGCTTTCCATAGTATAAAGGTTAGGAACATGAGACTACCAAATTCGTTTACTTTTACAACAACAATTTGATCGGATTTTATGTAAACGAATATGAAAGAAATTTGATCGACTTTTGTAGTAAATTTGTGAAAAGAAAGACAAAAATTGTTTATTATAAATGGCGGGTGCGCTTGTTAGCATCGATATAATAAAAAATTATAAAGCAAAGAATTAAAATGTTCAATATAGTGTCTCCCATTTCTCAATTTTATTAATTTATTTACCACTCAATATCAATAATTTTCAATTAAAAATATAAGAAATTATATAATTTCGCACATAAATACAACATTTTAGTACACAAGATATTTCGAAAATACGTCGCACAAACAAAATTACAAATTATCCTTAAAATTTTAATAAATCTATTAAAAGCAAAAACACACAAGTTATTTTGAAAATACGTCGCACAAAATTACAAATTATCCTTACAATTTTAATAAATTGATTAAAATTTAAAATAAATTTAAAACTGAATTGTACAAATAGCGCGGGGTCTTTGTTTTGATGTTTATGTTTTGACGTTTACTTTTGTATATATGTATGCGTAAAAATCTGACAAAATATTGAGATTTTTTAAAATTGATCTAGGCAATTTGTTAGATCAAGATTTTTGTGTGAAAAAAATTTGTAATGTCAAAAATGTTGATCTGACAGCTGAATCCGATCAAATCTTTTTGATCTGACAGTTCGAACGAATTTGGTATATATCTCATACATTCATAGCAAAAACTAAAAAATTACTGATTTAAAAACCAAAAATAATTTTTTTTATTCATATGTACTTGTTCGTCTTCCTTCAATTCTCTTTTCTACATAACATTATTTCAACAATAACATTATTTCTCTATTTCGTTTCGTCACTCCGTCGACACATGTGTTTACGAATAAAATAAAAACAAATAACGACCTTCAATTTTACGTGAACAACAACAAAAACTCAAACCGATCTTTATTAAGGTTCAAAAGATAGACACGCGCCCTGGTGTCAATGAAGAGATGTATCCTGCATAACTATGTCTTTTTTATTTATGAAGTGATTTATAATTGCAATACACACGTACATCGCCATATGCAATAAAAATAATAATCTCGAACAGCGATCGACAAGTATATAAGCACGAGCAATAAACCGATTGCTTCGGTTAGCGATTGTTTAGCGCAGTCCTGTGAAACCACAAGTCGTTAATATTCTCCATGTTGTGGACAAGTTTTATTGTTGAAATCGATAAACGTGGGTTCTATGCAACACTCTCTCACTGTAGCAATATTTTCGGTTAACAAATAAACGTTGCAGTCAGTATATTTGCTACTGAACCAAACTCAAATTTTTGCACTAAATTTTTAATAGCTTCAGATGGACAATGTTCTTACCAAAAATAACGCGAATTTTACGAATGATGGTTTTACAGATCCACCATTTGCATAATGGATTTTATTTATTTTAACACGATTTTGAAGCGAGATTGAATTAATTTTACTAAATGGTTAATTGTCTACTGTTAGTTTGGAAAAAAGTTATAACGGAACTTTTAAAATAACTACTTGACTATTGATAAACATTCTTATAGGATGGAAGACGTGTGTGGTTATGTCAAACTTATTCCTTCAAGCTAGATAAATACAATTTTGGCAAAAATGCTATAAACTATTTTTCCCAATCCCTAGTAAAGCCAGGAAAGTGCCACAGCGATGTTGTCGATTCTAGCTTTCACTCAATACAATAAACTTGTTCATACATGCATTATTATTATTTTAAAACCCATTTATTTTTATTCATTAAAATACATTACATATATGTATGTTTATGTTACAATATTAATGTGAATTAGATCTTCGAACCCAAAATCTAGCTCGAAAATCATCAGAACAAGTCAAAAATGCAGGATGCGTTGGGGAATGAATTATGAACCTTACAGGGCCATTGTGTCCCAGTGACATTAAATGAAGTCTTGAAGCATTTCGTGAATTCCATGAGCAAAGCGATGTTGTCGCCTCATCAGGGAACAAAACATAATCTTCAGTATGATTAAAAACAGCTTGGGTATTATGTTCTTGTTTACCTGTGGTACCCGCGCCAGTGTAAGCGATTAAACATCGGCTTGTACTTAATTCCCATAGTTTCACTAATGAATCTTTTCCAGAAGATAGTAAATATTTTCCATTCTTGGAAAATACCAATGAACAAACTTCAGCACCATCATGGGCTTGTGCAAATGTATTAATACAGCGTCCACTAACACCATCCCATAATTTAATTGAGCCGTCAATACTGCCAGTTGCATATACCTTTCCTGTTAGAGCATATTTAGCACATGTAACAGAACTTTTATGTTGTTGCGAAGAAATTGCACTTACAAAACATTGGGCAGTGTTTATGTCATAAACTCGAATAACATTATGGTCTGTACCGACTACCAAATAATCTCCCGATGGATGGAAAGATAAACAACGTACTGCTTCACAATCATTAAATGTCTTATGAGCTTTTTTCACAGATGCTTTAGAAATATCAAACAGTTTAACAGTACAATCTCGAGAACCAGATGCAAGAATTTGCTCTTTTGGATGGAATTCTAAAAAAGCGACTTCATCTGTGTGATCGTAAAGTGTTCGAATTACAGGATGACCTTGTTGCTCGCGACCTGGATCTACTTCTTCCGGGGCAGATTTGGCTAACATCCGATCAACATCCAATATTTTTATACTAGCATCAACACTTCCAGTGGCAACCAATTGCCCATCAAAACTAAATGCACCTGAACGGCAAGCCTGTTTGTGAGATGTTACATACGCTGTTTCGTACGATGCCGGTTCTGGTGCCAATGAAGTGCCTTCTGTTTCGTATTCCAAATCTATTCCACTGGTCATTTCATCAAAAGCCGTATGCTCTTTAGTATCAAATTGCTTTTCCATCCCAACGACCATTATATGGAGCAAACGGTCACTTGGCGGGCATGGTGGATCTGCCCGAACAGCTGTGGACAGTTCAACAGCAATATTATGATATCCATCATAAAATAATTGGCTAAATAAAAATAAGAAGACAATTAAAATTTTCTAGGTTAATTTTTATTTACGAACCTTATCATAAGCCGGTACAAAACTTCACGATTCTTTAGTAAATTTCCTTGATCGACTAGTTTTTCTGGCTCTATATCTTTCATTTTAATTTTTAATCCAACGAAACTTATTATTTTCTTTAGAATCGCCGTTTTTGTTTGTGTCGATTGGTTAAAATGTCAAACGCGACGTTTTCGACCCATAGAAAGTAGATTATATACCTAGAATGAGCAACATCAAGCCCGGTACATACGTCGGATGGAAATCCGGGATTTTTTCATCACGTCGTTTTAACCAATCAAATGAGAGAAATAGTACAAAATACACGCCCCTTTTCATCCCAAGAAGTTGAAAAATTTCCGCTTTTGAACTATAAATCCTGCAGACAACCAACCTAAAAAACCAAAACTGTAATTTTTAGCAATATTTTGTAGATCATTTTACTTTTTTGCTCAAGTTTTTGTGTGTTGTAAGCTTCCTAATGACATTTGTATATTGTTTGTGTTGTAAAACGTGCCTGCCGTATTAAATTTATATATTATTTATTATAAAATATTAATAAAGTAAATTATTTGGAATTATTTGGATCGGTATGTGCATATTATATTAAATAATACAAATGTATTCCATTAATTAATACCAACATTTAATTTTTTCAGAAATGAGGTCTCAATAGTGCCAAGCGCAAGTAAAATAAAAATAAAAAAATTTGAGAGCTATGTTACAAAAATAATAGACCAAATATAGAGCAAAAACCTATATGTTACTAACTTCTCGTTTGAGATGTAAAAAATCCTGGATTTCCATCCGACGTGTGTACCGGTCACAAATTCTGAGGGTAAAAGAGAAAGCATATAAATTAACAGGGCATTTTTTAGCATTTTTTCGACTGAAGGCAATGAAGTTAGGAAGTTAAAATTAAAAAATCTCTGTAAATCAAATAACTTATAATATTCTAGGAGCAATTTCTAAGGAGCATTCCATAGTAAACCTGTACACAAACATTATTTCGTTAAAAATAGGTACCACAAAAGTTTCCAGGCGGCAGCACTAAACATTTTTCACGATAACTAACTTCACAACAAATATTTTTCTCTAGTAACGCCTTTTTTTTTGTTTTCTTTTTTGATGTGTCATAACCATAGAATTATAAACTATAGAGTGAATGTAAAGCTTTTGCCAAAAAAAATTTGCTATTTATGTGTTACAAGCCAGAGCAGGATGGTTATATAAAAAATGCATATGGCGGTCTCATATCTCAAAATAAAAACCAGTCAAACAAGTTTTGGTTTTGGTTTCTTGAAAATATTAATTAAAATAATCAAAAAATAATTAAAATATTATAAAACAGTTAGTAGATTGTGTGTCATTTGCGATCATTTGCTAATAAAAATTACAAACTTTTAATAAAATGAAGTGTTTTCAGGATGGAATTTCATACCATCAGTAAGTGTTTATATAAAATAAGATGTAGATTATGTTAAGAAAAAAGTGATTTGTGGTAAAATTATCATTAATTTAAGTTTTAAATAAGAAAAAAATTAGAAAACAATTTTGTTCGTTGGCGTTTGTTTTTATCGTTTTGTTGTTTTAGTTTACCAAAATATGGAGAGTTGAAAAGCAATGGTTGAAGCCTCATCAGATGATGTTTCAATTGGCCAAGAAATTTCTAAAGTAGACGAATCTAATATGTATGACGAAGATTTTTTTGGATACCCAATTATACTAAGTGAATTTTCAATTAATGTTATTGAATACATAGGAGGATTTATAGTCCTTATAAATTGCTAATCAATTAAAAAATAGAGGAACTGCTTCGCCGTCAGTATTAAAAATTTGTAAATATTCCGAAGCAATATTAAAACGGTAATTGGCTATTGCGGACTATAAAAACATAACGCAACTACAATCGAGTTCTAAATTGTTTAAACAAATTTGTTATAACGTTCTTCACATTAGGTTGTGTCAATATTTTCAATGATGAAATTAAAATATTTTCAATGATGAAGATCAATATAGTCATTCTCAAGAACACTTTAAATTGTTAGCTCATTCTATCATAAAAAATATAACGACATCCGGTTGAATTATTTTTTCAGTTTGTTTCTTTATTACATTTTAAAAGAATGTAAAATAAATAAGCGTAGTGGTTTTATAATGACTATTTATTATATACATAATATTATATTTAAATAGAAATAATTAATGTACGTTTATTAAAGAAATAAAAATGTAATTAAATTTAAACAATTTTTTAATTTTAACTTCCTAACTTCATTGCATTCGGTCGAAAAAATTCTAAATACGGCCCTGTTAATTTATATGCTTTCTCTTTTACCCTCCGAATTTGACTCACTTGACAGCTACATTACATTCATTGGGCCTATTTAGACGTGTATGCACTACATGATGTATTTTCCTCACCTCTTACCTCTTCGCAACACAAATATCCCCACTCCAAAATAAGTTTATTGGCAAAGCGGTAAGAGGCGAGGAAAATACATCATGTAGTGCATACACGTCTAAATAGGCCCATTCTATATAATAATATAATCTATTTCGATGGTCATAACAAGCATCATCCTGTTCCGAAGTGTCATAGCGACTGTTTTTTTGTGCTATTTGTATTTTTGTTTGCAATTTTAAGCAATTCTGGGTATTCAATTTAAATAAATTTGTGTTAATTTGGTTATTGTTGATTCCATTTTACGTATGTGCGACGTTTATAAATTTAATTTATAAATTAAATTTTTTTTGATAAAACCCGCAAGGGCAATTGCAAGATGCCTTTTAAATGTTTTAATTGTTCAAGTAAATCTACGAGGCCAAATATGCTGCATGTGTAAGTAAAATGTTATTTGATTTTCAAACATTGTATAAAAGAAATAATTTTAAATTAATACAAATTGATAATTTTATAGGCCACCTATCACTGCAGAATATCGTAATCTGTGGCTTAAAATAATTCCAAATGTGCAAGCTTCGGATTTTAATACAAATTTTAAGCTGTGCTCATTACATTTCGATGAGAAATATATCACTCATAGTGGCCGCCTTACAAAATCCGCGATACCTTCAAAGTTTTTATTGGATAACGTGATATATTCAATATATGCTTCATAATTGTTGTAAAAAGTAACAATATTTTTTTTGTGTACCCAGGTGTATAATTGAATTAGGATAGGAAGGATTAGGAAGTAGCCGAATCATCTTTAAATATACTGAACGACATTCAAAACGTGATGATTCCAAATCCCTCTGCTACAGAAGTTCCAAGTGCCTCTGCTACATCATCCGGAAAAAATACTCAAAATGTTTCACCATTTCCATCCACATCAAACATAAAAACGCCAACAATTAAACGAAGAAAGATGTCACCTCAAACAACGGTATCAAACAATCCTATAAGTCGAGACTTCAGTTATGCTGGAGACATAAATGTGGACGTCGTTTATACTCCGCGTACTTCAAAACGAGCATTTGTCAAATTTAGTGAAGATAAGACTAAGTTTAAGAAAAGTAATACACTTTTACGTAAAAAACTTGGTTACATGACAAACAAGGTTAATAAATTGACCGATTTTTTGGATCATTTGGAGAAGGATGGCATTATTTGCTCGGACTCACGGAGTATATTAAAAGTAATTGATAGCTAATAGCAGTCTATACAGACTGCGGTTTAGTGATCCCGAAAAGAGAAAAACTCGTCATTTAGAAAATGTTTTTCAAGTTAATATATTAATTTGTGTGCGGTGCGCTTGCAATGGTGTGGGATATGTATATAACAATTTCGTTTATATGTATTTCGACACCGTTGTTTGAATGCATCGTACGCATTGTATGTTAATATTCAATTTGTAGGACTTTTTTGATTACAAAGGATGCTTAAGATAAGTGTTATTTTTATTACTTTATTTTACATTATACATTATATTTTATTACATAATAATCAATGAATCGAATGGATGAGTTATTTGTGTTGTTGTGGTATGAAACAGTTTGTGACGACAGTTGCTAGCATTCATTCTATGTAATCTGTTTCTATGAAAAATACTGTCGTGGTCTCTAATTTTTATAATTTTGCTTTTTCTCTCGCATACGTATTGTTTATAGTTTTTTATGTACACAGTGATTTTGTTGAATTTCGTTATATGAGTAGATGGTATTTTCTTGGAAAAGTTGAACAAATCACGACCAAAAAGCTAATTTAAAATTTGGATATCAAGTCTTTATTGCATTGTACTGAAATCCTTATTTCTTTTAATTTTTTTATTTAAGGATATACATATAATTGAAAATATGGTTATGGGATGCGCAAAATATAAACAAAATGATCGTATAATATTCTCTGCTCTCTCACGGTTGTATTTATATTTTTGTAGTGGATTACACTAAGACTTCGTATTACGTTGTCTAAATGGGCGAATTTCTTTGGATTTGCACTAAATGTTCTTGAATGTGGATGATTCAATTTGTGAATTGGGAAAGTCGATTAGACTTTAATTGTTCATAATTTGTTGATTTGTTATATGTATAATAATTTAGACTTTTGTTAACTTTGTGAGATTTTTTTGCCGTCGTTGTGGAGAGGCGGCTGACGTTGACCTCTCTTTGTCGACCTGGGTTGGCGTCATCGGCAAGGGGTGGATGTTGTCGCAGGTCGAGATCGCGCAAAATGAATATTGTACATATAAAGGAATGTATATTTTTGGCGATTGGGAGGGGGTTATACTATTTCTCTGTGGTGCGAAAACTGGATTAGATTTTGACGAGTGGTGTATGTGTGTGAGGATGTGCTGCAGCTGTATTGCAGTGAATCTTTTTTTATATTTGGAGTGATTTGAATGGGTTTCGTTCATGGTGAGTAATGGCTCGGTGTCTGCGGTTTGTGATGGTTGTTCGTTGAACGTTGAACGTTGTGTTTCTCAACTTGCGGAGAGTTGTGTTCATGTGTGTTCTGTCGTTACCTGTATTTATAAGGTATTTTTGACTGTTTTGAGTTGTTTTGTTTAGGACTTGAGGTAGTTCTCATTTGTTAGTATATGAGGGCGGATTTGCAGTTTTGTATTGAATCATTGCCTGAATGTTGGATTTGTATGTCCAAATTGGTTTCTTTCCTGAATGCTTCGGGTGTTTTTGTTGGAGTTTGCCGTCGATTTGGCGGGGGCTGAATCATTTTGGGAGTTTTAGTATGATCGGTCGTACGCTGAAGTTTTTGGGCTGTAGGGTTGCCATGGTTCGTTTGTGATCTGTCATGGATTCGTCACGGCTTTGTGAAGCGTGGTTTTTGCTGAATGGTGGTGTTGGCAGGAGGTCGCTTGGTGGATGGTAGTGGTTTCATGGTGGGAAGATTCATGCCGTCTGTTGGGATCGTTTCGAGGTAATTTTAGCTCCTGGATGGACATTGTATAATTCTCTTGGTACATTTTACTACGATTGTTTGTAGAGGTGGTTTCTTCCACGCTTTGATTTCGGAGATTTTCGGAGAGAGCTATTTTGGTGACGTTCCTTCATCCTATTATTCAGCGTTTGTGTAATAAATTTTTATATTTTTATTTTGGTTTGATTAGCGATAGAATTTTCCGTTTCCGTATTTCTTCTGTGCATTGAGAATATAGTGTAGGTAATTTATGATTAGCTGTTTTCTATATTGTAAATATTTCCTTCATAATCCGTTGGTAACGAATCCTATTATTTACCGCAAAATTGCCTTTTTGTGACACTCAATGGGTTACTAGTATTTTCTCACAGCTTATTAGCGATATTTTTGCTTTATAAAAAGAAATATTATTTGCATTGGATTTGGGATTTTAACTTAACATAAAGAATTGTTTATCGGCAACTTCGTTATATCTATGTAACTGAAAAGCTAGAAATATTTGATATAATTAATATAATTATTCAAAAGAAAGAGAAGGTTTGTATACTTCAATACACCAACGACTGGATGTTTGTCATAAAATGCAACGTTGCCAATCTTGACTGTTTTAGTACAAGAATTATAATTATTAATTCCCAATTTCAAATCAACCCTAAATATTAATCTACATGTACAATGCCGAGCTATTATATTAAAATTATTCGGTTCTCAGGAAATCTCATTCAAATATATTTAATGTACAAGTAAATATTATCCCTCTTTTAAGATACTGGTACGATTTATATTTAATTATAAAAATTATAAAATAAACTTATTTATCATTCATTTTAGAACAATTTTTTCAAATTTTATCTAGTTGCCTTAATAAAATTTAAATATTACCTTCCAGCAGGAAAGCCACTGACGACGCACTAATTACTAACTTACGTTTGCTACCAGTCTGAGATGAATCGTTTATGACAAGTCTAATACGAGGTGACAAGTCATAGACGAGTCGCATGTATCATGTCTGAGATTAATTGTATGTGATATATCCCCAGCAAATGTAGAAGTTCCAGAACTAGTGCAAAAGTTGTGATAAAAGTATTTGTTTCCTTGTGAAAAAGGATGGGCGTCGGGAAAAATTCATCAGTTTTATAAAAAAATTTTAGTAAACATAAGAAATTTTTGCGAATTCTAAATTATTTAGGATATTTTAATGGATGGATATTTGAATGCAATCCGGTAGTTAATCTAGTTAATTTTTTTTTTTTTTTGCTATTTCGTGTTCGCGCCCAATTCAACGGTTAAATACTAATGAATTTTAGAGTTATTTTGAATATAGTTCAAATAACTTTGGTTTCAGGAAATTCTACTGTAAGCTGCGGAGTTGCAGAATGATTAAATTAATAAATGTTTCAATTATTTAGGAAGCCGGAAAATATGAATTTAGAATTAAATTTCAGGAAATTTATAGATGCTTGTGAATTAATGCTTCATTGTAATTGCTGATTGTGTAGTTTAGAATTGTGTTGTCATTTTATTACTAACGACTTTACATAGGTGTCTGTAACGGGTCGAGTCAACCAATTTTGGTTAGGAAGCCGAAAATTATTAATAGAATTAAATTTCAGGAAAGTTCCAGATGCATGTGAAATAATCATATTTTTTCTTAGGTTGCCGTTTTAAAGAAGCAATTGTTGAAGACCAATACCATCGTTATCCATTAACCTATTAAGCCTTTATCCTTCATCTAGTAGATTAGAATTGTGTTGTCTTTGTGTTACTAACTATCGGCTATACCTAGGTGTCTGTAACCGGGCCGATTCTGTCCCACTTAACTAACCTATCCAATCCTTCGGTTTTGTTATGTGTAAAAAAGGGTGTACGGTGGACCCGGCGTCATCCGGGAACTCAAGCCTAAGAACTTGGTCGTACATTCAAAATCAATCAATCAATCAATCAATCAATTTAGAAAATGTTTTTCAAGTGACCTACAAAATAAACTTGAATTTGGTAGTAGATTTCCAAGTTTTCCAAGATGTATCGAACTGAATTGAATTTAATTCTAGAGTGCTTGATTGAGTTTTCCAAAATAGAGATTGCCAATCCTCAGTCAGTATATGTGTAACGCGTATTTGTAAAATACTTAATAAATTGTAATATATTTAAAATTACAAATTGTATATCAAATTATTTAATAAAAGATCAAAATTAATTAAAATTCTAATTTGTAATGATTTTTTATTTTATAGGAGATTCGTGAAGAAGAATCATTTATTAAGAAATTAAAAGAGGGCAAAAAATGGTGGACAATATTCAGCGAAATAGCGGCAGTTTGTTATGACGATGAGTTTTTTTTCAACAAGCGGTTACGAGCACTTAAGGAATTATTTTAAAAAGGATAAAATACAACTGCCTGCAGTTAGAACAATTAGGCGATGGTATCAAAATACTGAAGGTGGCCCTGGAATAACAGTGCAAGCCGTTCAAGAAATTCGGAACAAAAGCCAATGTATTTTGCTCTAATGATGGACGAGATGTCTATTAAAAAAATCCAAAGACTGGGACAATAAAAATAAGGTTGTTTTGGGGTATGTCGACTACGGTGCTGGTTGTTTCGACGATTTTGACGATGATGATGGAACATTGGCTACTAATGTTTTAGTATTTTTTTTAGCGCTGTGAATTTACAATTTAAAGTTCCAGTAGCATATTCCTTCGTTAATTCGTTAACCGGAGCCGAACGAGCACACGTAGTGCGATTCATCATTTCCCATCTACGCGAGGAATGTAATGCGCAAATAATTAGCCAAACGTTTGATGGGCTAAGAGCTAACTTTACCTTGGCAGATATATTGGGTGCGACATTACCAGAACAACCTTATTTTTATGTAGAACCATTAAATGAAAAAAAATTATATTTCTCGATAATTGCCATATGTTGAAATTAGTGCGAAATCGTTTTAAATCAAAACAAAGATTTTATAATAAATCAGAAAATACGATTATTGAATGGCAATACATTGAAATGCTACACAAAATGCAATTAGAGAAAGGCCTTGCACTTGCACCGCGAATAAATGCAACTCATGTAAATTTTGAAAACTCAATTATCAGAGTAAAATACGCGGTACAAGTACTTAGCCTTAGTGTAGCTAATGCCTTAAAATATTTAAAACAAACTAATGATAAATTTAAAAACTGTCTTCCTACAGCTGAATTTTTAGAATTAATAAACGATTGCTTTGATATTTTTAATAGCCACAATTTAATGGCTAAATATTTTTATAAAAGGCCACTATCGAAAAATACGTACAATAAATTTATTGAAAAATTAGATCTATTAAAATTTTTATTTATAATTTAGAATACGAAAACAATAATAAAATATTGCTCGTTTTAAATAGTAATTTCAAAACAGGATTTGTAGGCTTTCTTACTAATATTGAAAGCATAAAAGAATTGTGTAATGACTTTATATTACGAATAAATTAAAATATGTATAAATTCAGCCAAGAACATTTGGAGTTGTTTTTCGGCCTGATTCGGTATCGAACTGGTCGAAACGACAATCCAACTTGCAAACAATTTATGGCATCATATAAACGATTGATTATTAATAAAGCCTTAAAAGCTCAAGGTACGAGCAACGTTGGTTTACCTGAAATTTTAACAATTTCATCCAAACCCAAACAAACAAGTTTAAGTCTAGCAATTGGTGATAGCGAGTTAGCGCTAGACTTAATTGATTTGGATGAATATTTATGTGATACTTTAACGTATTTGGCGCAGGCAAACCAACTTAAAAAAATTTTGAAGTGCAAAGACTGTCTAGAAGTTGTTCACAAAAGTGAACAACTCCAAGAAAATTTAAGACCATTTAATTTAAAAAAATGGGGTAATTTGATTACTCCTTCAAAAGTTATCTATTTAATTATTTGTGAATGCGATTTTTTTTTTAAATTTATGTAGGGACAGTAAGTGATAAATAAATTTATAGCACATTAGTTTTAAGAACAATACAAAATATTGTGATGTTAGATTTAAGTTTTTGTGATACCTGACGCCGTATTTTGGTCCAAAAATAATGACAGGAGAGAAGAATTACCGGAGCACAATAGTGTTGCATAAATGTGTTTGTATTAGTAAACACGTGTAGCTTGTTCGGACGTAACGCCACACCATTTCACACTCAAAAAATAAAATTAAATTAAAAAATAAATGCCAAAAACCATTTGCTTTAACGATAAGCCCGAATTACTGAAATGTTCAAATTTATACTGAAAAGTTAAATTCCCCATCTCAATACCATGGAAAAATGTCTCAAAATAGGAGTGGAAGCACCAAAAAATTGAACCGATTCCGGCGGTTCGATAAATTTTGATGCTTATGATCACAAAACATACTTGTACATACTTGTATAAAAAATGACAGCACACATATTCAAAATAATGTGTTATACGTCAAGAGATGGAATAGACACGCACTATTATTTATTAATTAAGAAAATTATTGAATTATATTTTAAGATTAGATTGTACCACTTTACAAAACAATGTAACATGCAAAAAATAGGAGCAAGGAAAAAATTTACAAAATTAATAAATTTCAAAGAAATGCAATATCGACAAAAATAAAATTTGAATTTCATTTGACATCGAAAATCCTTAATTCAGTGTCCCCACTTTTGGTCGAATAAAATCGAACAGACCTAATAAAATATAAATACATATGATTAGTGATCGATTTTTTTATTTGCACAGAGTTTATGGAAATTACTTACGAATTTTTAAAACTTTTGTGAAACACCACACCATCGTTTATTTATTTATTGATAGATTGACATAACAATTTTAGTAGAGGAAAAGCACATATGGAAGCATAATAAATGAACATCAACAAAAAAATACTTCCATTAGGCATAAAAACCTCAGATTTTTTCAAAAAACAAATCCACTCCATGCTAATACCCTCCATGTTGAGCTCAAGCTCATTTGTTACGGAGGATACTGCAAGAAGTGAATGCTTACAAACTACGTACAAAAACAATATAAATAAATATAAAAATATTATTATACAAATGTATTGTCATTCAAGCGCGCCACGCTAAATAACTCGTTTTAAAAGATCTGAGCGACGCCGATCTCTTAATATCTAATGGAATAGAGTTCCAAAGAGAAATATCTCTAACAAAAAACGAAGTATTTAGAGACCTACACAAGTTTATAGGGGGAAGTAAACGTAAATTTGAAGAATAAGACCTACTGAGAACAATAACTTATTAAATAAATAGGGATGTTGCTTTGTCCTGAGAAGCTTAAAAATAAAAAGACAAACGCGAAGTTCATAAAAATCAACTAAATTACAACCCAAAATCAAATTCAAAAAGGGCGAAATGTGATCATATTTCCTAATACTACAAACGAAACGAGTACAAGCATTGAAACATCTTTGGAGAACATTCATACTCTCCTGAAGCATACCAAACAAAACAACATCCCCAAATAGAAAATGTGGAAGAAGGTGCGAGAGAAACATACGCTTTTTAAAATTACTGTCAGAAAAACCAACAACTTTATACAAACAACTAAGCATTCCAAAAACCGTTTTGCTAACCTTAAGCAAATGATCACCCCAAGTTAGAGTGTTATTGAAAATTAACCCTAAATTTCTAACTGTATTAGAGAATGGAATTAAAGAATCACCGAGAAAAATTCCAGGGAAAGAGGAAGTATCTATAGATTTTTTATAAATAATAATAGACTGAGATTTATTAGCATTAAGAGCGAGCCGGTTAGATAGTGACCAATTATAAATTCTTACCAAATCTTCATTAATAAGAGAAATATTAGAGTTAATGGAATCATTATCTAAGCGACTACTCCTATAAATTTGTACATATCAGCAAAAATATGAAAAGAAGAATGGCGAATCGAACATGCAACGTCATTATGTACATTGAGAATAGTAAAGGACCAAGAACCGACCCCTGAGGAACGCCAGAAGAGACAGGTAAGAAGTCAGAAAACGAATTGTCAAAAAAGACTGCCTGAAAGCGACCCGAAATATAGTCTAAAATTAATTTAGCAGCAGAGAGAGAAAAATTAAAGTTCGAAATAAGCTTATTAAACAAAATTTGGCGATTAATTGAATCGAACGCTTTCGAAAAATCCAACAAAGTAAGGCAAGTCATTTCTCTTTTACTCATACTACGACGAATATCATCACAAACATTCAGTAAAGCAGTGGTAGTACCGTGAAATCTTCTAAAACCCGATTGAAAAATACTAAGCAAATTAAAGCTATCAATATGAGATTGAATTTGGTTTTTTACTACCAATTCAAACGCCTTGGACAGAGAACTTAAAATACTAATAGGTCGGAAATGGGAAAGCTCAGAAGGATTGCTAATTTTAGGAACAGGAATAATTTTACTCAACTTCCACTGAGCGGGATAAAACGAGGTCGTTAAAATAAAATTAAAAATATGTAACAAGTATCTTGATACATTAGGAAAAATACGCTTAACAAATTTTAAACTAACCATATCTAGACCAGTGGATTGCGATTTAACTTCCCAAATTGCAGAATGCAAATCATCAATTGATATATTTGCAAATGAATAAGAATTTAGGGATTCTACGGATACTAAATCAATATTGGAAATATCATGGGTGGAACTAGAACTACTTAGGTAACGGTTAAAATCATTAGCTTTGAAACTTACCGAAGCACCCCCTTTGCAACTACCAAGGCCCAAATTGCGAACGTTACACCAAAATATCTTAGAGGGTGTAATGCAAGTATTTATTTCAGTTTGAAGGAGGACATGAAATTTTTGTTGGGTAGGTAACAGTCGGCTGGGGGGTTCATTTAATTCAAACTTCCATTGCAATTTTCGTTCATGTCCAACATGTGTACAATTCGGAGCAACTTAGCAAGCAACCACTTCACATCATAATAAAAAAAATTAGTTTTTCATTTTTTTAAAGGAACATAATTAGTTAAAGTTTAATTAAATTTAAATTTGAAATTATTAATTACAAGATATAAAACTAATAAAGATTTTGGTTTTGTAAATATAGTTTACAGTTTATATTGCAAGTACCAAACTAGCTTATAACATCATTTAAGTAGCATATAGTATGTAGGAAAAATTATTATTATTTTTTTTTTTTTAAAGTTAAAATTTTTTTTTTTTTATGTAACTCAATTACACATATCTACTAAAAAGTTTATTTTAATTTTAGTTTTATTGTTTTTGGTGTGTATGGGCCACAATTAAAATTGGTTCAACTTACGGTTTTTTTTTTTTCGTTGAAATCCCCACTGGAGCGCTCTGGTGGTATTTGCCTATATGAAAATTTCCAAAAAAATAATTTTTCTTGTCCGGTTATATAATTGGAACACACACACACACACATGAAATTTAATTGATTTTTTTTTTTTTTCGTTTGTATTATACGGTAACTTCCACGTATACTACAAGAATACTTCTTGCACTTATGTAACTAAACTATTAAACTAAGAACTATGAATTAACTATATATTTATTTAAAATTTATATTTTTAATCGATGCAATTAGTTTTTATTTTATTTAGAAATTTTCTAAATATCTCCATCACAGTGGTTTGACCATACGTGTGATCCGTAAGGTTAATTTTGATTACGTTAACCTGTATTACATTTTTTTTAAGGCCGTTGATCACTCGAACACGCGTTGCTAAAGTTGAAAAATCCTATCTCCTGGATATGGATGTTCGACACGGCTTAATACCCACCGGTGAATTTAAATACTTGTGATCGAACGGCCTTTTGAATATTTATCTGGTACCACAGAGTTTTGTATCCGATTTTTAATTAATATAATGTTTGGAGGTAATACCTAAACACACAAAAAAAAAATCACGTTAGGCCGCTATTGGAGTGCAATCCGCAATCAATACTTACTATAAAAATGGTATGTATATGTATATTTATTTATACAAGTCCAATAATGTATATATATATTTTTTTATTTTATTACTACTTAGTAATATGAGGCCTATTTACTATAGTAATAATTAATTAATATAAATTTTCGAATACAACACTTTCACTTATTATTATACTTTGAGTGGTGCTAACTGATCACTAATAATTTTATTAATGATTGATTTTGTTTTGTTGCTCACGCAATAAAATCAACTGTACAGGTTTCGGATGCAATCCGATAATTCTATACTTCGTGCAACACAACGTATAACAGAAAAAAGTTATTTGAAAAATGTAAATTTGCTTTGGCACCGAACCATAGAGGTCATTAACAACAACAGCCGGCCTCCTAAGACCATAGGCAATACGAATAATTATTCATGAACGTTACAGGGCAGTTGCGTTTAAAAATATTTTATTTTAGAAACGAAACTGAGTTTCCTTTCATTAGGGATTCATACTGATGGCTGGCTTAGTTAATCTGAAAACTAATAGCAAAACATAAAATTAAAGCTTAATATCTTTACCATGAAAAGTACCAATTATTTTGCCATTCTCATCTTTGCATACATAATTGACGTTTCCCACCTTTTGGTGTATGACGGCTTTAACAAATAATGGAGCAAATTTTGCACAAAATCGTTTACCAGCATTACTTTGTGTATGTTGTTTGACATAGACCTCCTGTCCGGGATGATAATGCACGGTTCTGGTTCGTAAGTTATAGCGGGTTGCATATTTGTCGTATGCTTTTCTTAAGTTTTGCACTGTTTTCGCATGTAGTATAGCGAGTCGATCAACTAAAGGCAATGGTTCTGCTTCCGGTTCTCCTACTGCACCAAGTTCACGTAATATTTTGAAATGTGTGCCGTTTGTGACCATATGATATCCAAAGAGTAGATAGTATGGTGAGTAACTAGTCGACTGGTGTACGGCAGTTCTCAAAGCACAACTTATTTCAGCTAATTTCGTATCCCACATTCGATGATCTTCTTGGACAAAAGCACGTATTGCTGTCAAAATCGATCTATTCACCCTCTCCGAGGCATTGGATTGGGGAGAATAGATCGCTGTTTTAGTATGCTTAATGCCAAATTCGTCCATTAGCTCTGCAAATTGCTTACTTATGAACTGGGAACCGTTATCAGTATGAATACCCTCCGGCGTCCCATACATAAGAAATATTTCGTTTTTCAAATAATCCGTAATTTTTTTTGTGTTACTATTGTTTAATGGTTTTAACAAAACAAACTTAGTTAGTTGGTCCAGAACTATGAGGATGTACATATTTCCAGTTTTTGATTTTGGGTAAGGCCCCATTAAGTCGACGAATAGTTTTTGAAAAGGTCGCTCTGCGAAAGTGGTAGTACCCAATGCTGGCTTCGATATGCGATTGCTACTTTTAGTTGCCTTGCATATGGAACATTTATTTACGTAGTCATAAACCTGCTGACGCATTCCAGGCCAGTAATAAAATCTCCGAAGGCGATCAAGCGTTTTCTTTATCCCCCCGTGGGAAGAAGTTACTTCATCATGTTCCTGTACAATTAGAGATTGTCTCATCGTCTTGGGAATCCAAACTTTCCACACTGATAAATCACTCAGCGATTGGTCTTTGAGAGGTTCTATTCTTATAAATACGCGATCATTATAGATTTTAAAACTAGGATATAATCCAGGCGAATTGTTTATTTTCGAGCGTAATTTTACATATTCCTCATCGTTAAATGCGTCGGAGTCGAGTTGCATGGTGGCAACGACTAAGGGGATATTCATTTTTAATTCTTGAAGGCAATCACAATGCACTCGAGACAGAGCGTCGGGTACAATATTACTAGAGCCTTTTTGGTGAATAATCTCAAAGTCGTACATTTGCAGTTTTAGGCTCCATCGTGCGAGTCGCCCACTCAGGTCCTTTTGGGACATAAGCCACTTAAGGCTCGCGTGATCCGTCATAATGGTGAATTTAAACCCTTCTATATAGGGCCTAAATTTTTTCACACTTATAATTGCTGCCAAACATTCCAATTCTGACACGCTATAACCTTTTTGACATTGGTTTAGCTTTTTTGAGACATACGCAATTGGACGTTCTTCTCCTTCGTTCGTTTTTTGAAACAAAACACCTCCTACCCCGGAAGTGCTCGCATCACAACGAATAAAAAATTCTTTCTTGTAGTCTGGATTGATAAGAACTGGAGCACTAGCTAAAAGGACTTTAAGTTTATCAAACGCTCGATTTGCTTCTTCCGTCCAACAAAACTTAGAATTTTTTCTTAAAGTGTCAGTAATGGGTGCCGTGATATTTGCATAATTGGGTATGAATCTCTGATACCAACCGGCCATTCCCAATAATCTCCGCGTTTGTTTTACGGAAGTTGGTGTTGGATACTCCCTCACGGCGCGTACTTTATCCGGGTCTGTCCTAAGCCCTCCTTCCCCCACCAAAAATCCCAGATATCTCAATTCTTTTCTAACGAATTTGCTTTTTTCAACGTTTATTGTAAGATTAGCGGTTTTCAGCCATTGAGCCACAAGTTTAAGCAATTGGAAATGTTCGTGCAACGTGCCAGATATTATAAGCAGATCGTCCAAATAGACAAAGACACGATCATGGAAAGTATGAGGCACTACCTTGTCCATGAGTCGCGACATCGTTTGAGGAGAGTTACACAGTCCAAAGGGCATTACACAGAATTGATATAATGGCCTCCCGGGAATGGTAAATGCTGTTTTCTCCCGCGAACTCTGCTCCAACGGAATCTGCCAGAAGGCATCCTTGAGATCTATGCTCGTGATATAATTCGTTTGACTCAACCGACCAATCAACCCGTCTATCAGTGGGAGTGGGTATGCATCTTTTTTAGTTAACGCGTTCACTTTTCTGGAATCCAAACATAGTCTGATTTTCCCTGGCTTTCGTACTAATACTATGGGCGAACTCCAGGAGCTTGTGCTCTCCTCGATAACTCCTAGGCTCAACATTCGATCTAATTCTTCATAAATGAGATATTGGATGGCCGGAGATACAGAATAATGTCGTTGCTTGACTGGGGCACTGTCTCCGACATCAATGGAATGTTCAATTAAAGAAGTCCGACCTAGCCCTTGATTTTTAAATGACGGAAATGAAGTTTTTATTTCTTCCAATTGTTTCATTTCTTCTTGTGTAAGTTCATGTATTTTTTCCGTGTCTACGGGTAATTCAATCTGTGCAATACTGGCCGGGAAGAGCTTGAACGCTCTCCAAAAATTTATTCCGAGATAAAGCTCACCTTGTAAAGTTGGAGCCAAATAGAATCTTATAACGTGAGTTTGATCATTATAATTCACCGGGTAATCTACGTATCCTATAATTTTATTTTTAGAACCATCCGCAGTTTTCACGTTTGAAGAAATTTTATGATACGGGCAATCAGCATCGTACAATAGTTTCTCACAGCCTTTTCCTAAGATGCTAACGGAGGCCCCGCTATCTAAAAGACCGGTGAGGCTAACATTAAATAAATCTAGCTTCAGATATGGTCTAGGATCACCGACTTCTGGTAAAACTGTAGATTCGCATAACTTCTGATGGTTTTTTCTATTTCGCCAATAATTAATTATTCTGATGATCCGTTTTGTTTTGCTATTGAGTGGCTCACCTCGGGAAGTAGTCAAGTTTGTTGAAAATGGTATTGAATTATTAGTTTCAATATGAGTCATTTTAATGCTAGAATTATCTAACGGGGGTGATTTTGTTAGATATTTGTGGTCGAATTTGTAGTTGAAGTCAGGTGCTGTAATATCTTTACCGGACGTGCCGTACCCAGGTTGATCACGACCGGCGTCGAGTTTCCCTGTCGCTTCGATTGACAAAAATTACACTGTGGTTTTATAATATTTGCTTTACCACAACCATAGCAGAAAATTCCTTGCGGGGCCAGATGGCAGTCTTGATATCTATGGCCAATATCATGACAATTCCAACACAGCAAATATGTTTCGTCACTAAACGTAACTTTCTTTTGAAGAGGTTTTTGAATGGCATCTACCTGTACGATATTTAGTTGATGATCTTTCGTGATGGATTCATACTGCTCATTCGGTTGCGAAAGTAGTTCGATGGGTTAGTTGTAGCTAACCTCATTTACTGTTATGGTTCTTCGGTGTCGATTATCATGTAGAACTCTTGGATCATAGCCAGATCGAGACCACAAACGTTCAAACCTTTGACATATGACCCTTAGTTCTTCGGTGGACCTAACGGGAATGGTCATTGTGGCGCTTTGTAAGGCCGGATCCATGTTTTCTCGAATGATCTCTAAAAGTTCAGATTCTGAAAAACTGTGGTTTAACCGACCATTTAATGTTTCAATTTCTAGCAAATAGTCATTGAAGGAGACATTCGGTTTTTGTTTCCGCGACTCGATAATTCTTCGAGTTTCGCGTTCCGACTCGCTGCTGCTGAATCACATAATTAATGCAGCTTTTATTTGAAAATATCCGGCAGTTGGGTATTTCCTGGAATATACCCAGAACCAATTTTCCGCATCGTCCGACAACAGACGAGGTAGTATCGCATCTAATGCTTGAAGAGGTATATTATCACGATGTGCAAATGATTCCAGACGAAATAGGAAATCGTTAATATCAAGCTCTTTTGGTTTCCCCGTGAAGATCAGTTTCCATTTCACGTCGTGACTCTTAGGTGAATAATAATAAGGTACGCACTTAGGAGGATATGGTTGCTGTGGTATATAATACATGGATTGTGGTATGTCTTGATGTGGAGGTATATTGCTATTGGTTGACACATTCGAAATATTGGGCTGAGGCGTAAAATTATGTACATTCGCATATGCCGCACTTACCGACATTTCTTGTCTATTTAGTGGCTGAAGGTGGGCCGTGGAAGGTTGTTCGGTTGTTTGCAATTGTAGTTGTTGCATCGTGGCTTCATGCTTTCTACTGTCTATATTAAAAAAATTACAGCCAGGCGTCAAATTATGTATCGGTGGATAACTCGAACTTACCGCAATTGAATGACTTGGTATTACTTGTTGATGGTATGGTTGCTTAATAATTATAGATTGGGAGGGTGCCGTAGTGAAAACTGGATTTTTCAAAAGTGTACCACTGTAGTTGGATGTTTCGATAATACGTTCTTGTGTCCTGTCTATGGGAGCTTTAGGAAATTCAAACTCAGACGCTACTACCAATGCAGATGTATTTTCGGGCGGTGGTAGTTGTACTTTTTGGATCGCTGATTCAGTTTTATTTTCTTCTAGAATTGATTCAATTAATTTTTCAACTAATAATCGTATCCGTCGCCAATTATGCAAGAGTTTATCAACGTCATTGTCCTGATAGAACTTGCCTTTAAGCCTTAAAGTGCGATTATTACAATGACCAATTTTTATTTGTAACTCTCTAAGACCATCTAAGTTATGTAGTAGATCTGTATCTTCACTTGTTTTGCCTAATATTTTACATTGCTCACGACAGAACTTAAGTTCCTCATTATAATCAACTGCATGCGTTTCAGTTGGTTTTAATGAAGGATCAAGGCCTTCTGCTTGAACAACTGCAGCTAGTTTATTAGCCCACTGTTCGTCTTTGGTAATATTTATGTTTCTTAATATACATTCAACCTCTATTTCATTATTGTTAAGACCCTGAAACATAGGTAATTTTTCCTTAAGGGAAGCCATTCTATGTTATATAGAAAATTATATATACAAAAAAAAGTTTTTGTTTTCTAATATGTATAAGAGTAAATATTGAGGTAATATCGTAAATTTTATTAGTAAGATTTTAAGATAACTAAAACCTCTTATATCAAGTGTAAATAATTCACCCGCAAATTTTAATATATAATTATAAATTAATAGCTATCGTAGTATATAATATTATATAATAGAGACATAATAATTATGATGTGAAACGGCGTAAGCTGCAAGTCACCTTTGAAAATTGTACCGTGCTTCCAACTGACTTTACAGTATTGTGAATATGTCAATCATATCAATGAAATCTTCACAATATCTATCTCAAAATTTAAACTAACGAATTAATAATATTTGTTTAATTAACGACACTAAGGGATAACGAACACTGCGGTACTCAACCTTATAATACGTCACTAATACATATCGCGTTTTATAACGGTTTCGTGAGAAATAGGTAGAACAAAAAAAAAAAGAAATCTGATTCTTCCGTTGGTCAATTTTAATAAATTCAATCTAACGTCAATCACTTTAAATTATAACGCAACTTGATGTTCAATACTGCAACAAGATAAATAGAAGATAAAGAAAAGATAAAGAAAATTCAGGTCCCTGTTTCGGAGCCATTTTTGTAATGCAAGTATTTATTTCAGTTTGAAGGAGGACATGAAATTTTTGTTGGGTAGGAAACAGTCGGCTGGGGGGTTCATTTAATTCAAACTTCCATTGCAATTTTCGTTCATGTCCAACATGTGTACAATTCGGAGCAACTTAGCAAGCAACCACTTCACATCATAATAAAAAAAATTAGTTTTTCATTTTTTTAAAGGAACATAATTAGTTAAAGTTTAATTAAATTTAAATTTGAAATTATTAATTACAAGATATAAAACTAATAAAGATTTTGGTTTTGTAAATATAGTTTACAGTTTATATTGCAAGTACCAAACTAGCTTATAACATCATTTAAGTAGCATATAGTATGTAGGAAAAATTATTATTATTTTTTTTTTTTTTAAAGTTAAATTTTTTTTTTTTTTATGTAACTCAATTACACATATCTACTAAAAAGTTTATTTTAATTTTAGTTTTATTGTTTTTGGTGTGTATGGGCCACAATTAAAATTGGTTCAACTTACGGTTTTTTTTTTTTTCGTTGAAATCCCCACTGGAGCGCTCTGGTGGTATTTGCCTATATGAAAATTTCCAAAAAAAATAATTTTTCTTGTCCGGTTATATAATTGGAACACACACACACACACATGAAATTTAATTGATTTTTTTTTTTTTTCGTTTGTATTATACGGTAACTTCCACGTATACTACAAGAATACTTCTTGCACTTATGTAACTAAACTATTAAACTAAGAACTATGAATTAACTATATATTTATTTAAAATTTATATTTTTAATCGATGCAATTAGTTTTTATTTTATTTAGAAATTTTCTAAATATCTCCATCACAGTGGTTTGACCATACGTGTGATCCGTAAGGTTAATTTTGATTACGTTAACCTGTATTACATTTTTTTGAAGGCCGTTGATCACTCGAACGCGCGTTGCTAAAGTTGAAAAATCCTATCTCCTGGATATGGATGTTCGACACGGCTTAATACGCACCGGTGAATTTAAATACTTGTGATCGAACGGCCTTTTGAATATTTATCTGGTACCACAGAGTTTTGTATCCGATTTTTAATTAATATAATGTTTGGAGGTAATACCTAAACACACAAAAAAAAAATCACGTTAGGCCGCTATTGGAGTGCAATCCGCAATCAATACTTACTATAAAAATGGTATATGTATATTTATTTATACAAGTCCAATAATGTATAAATATATATTTTTTTATTTTATTACTACTTAGTAATATGAGGCCTATTTACTATAGTAATAATTAATTAATATAAATTTTCGAATACAACACTTTCACTTATTATTATACTTTGAGTGGTGCTAACTGATCACTAATAATTTTATTAATGATTGATTTTGTTTTGTTGCTCACGCAATAAAATCAACTGTACAGGTTTCGGATGCAATCCGATAATTCTATACTTCGTGCAACACAACGTATAACAGAAAAAAGTTATTTGAAAAATGTAAATTTGCTTTGGCACCGAACCATAGAGGTCATTAACAACAACAGCCGGCTTCATAAGACCATAGGCAATACGAATAATTATTCATGAACGTTACAAGGGAAGAGAAGGATCTAGCTTATCCTTGAAAAAATTTTGCTTAGCGATACGTGTGGCGGTTAACCAATGCATTCAAAATCAATTTTATAGTAGTAAAATTTCAAAATCAACTTTATAATAGTAAAGGTTCAAACCTAAATTATGTCCTCGATTTTCGTGTAGAATTTGTAGAATTGTAGATTATGCAATACGGAATATAGATAGAGCGTCATGAGTTTCTTTGTTCCCAACTATAAAAACAATGCGAAGAAAAAATAAAAGTCAGTATTTGGAATATAATTCGTGCTACAAAAACCCAATAGAGTTCACTAAAGTAACTATAAATAAAATTCAGTGAACCGATTCTTATATTATTAAAATTATATAAAATCATAACTAAATAATAAATTGTGTAATGATTAAATGATTACAAATAAAATATAAAATTATAATTGTGTGTAAAGGTGTAATATTCAATCAATTCATAGTTAGTTACCCTTTACCTCCACAAGATAATGTGGCGGTTAACCAATGCATTCAAAATCAATTTTATAGTAGTAAAATTTCAAAATCAACTTTATAATAGTAAAGGTTCAAACCTAAATTATGTCCTCGATTTTCGTGTAGAATTTGTAGAATTGTAGATTATGCAATACGGAATATAGATACCCAATATGCAATGCCGAAGGAATTCCGTTTACATTCGCGCTCAAAATCCACACTCTTCCTATGGAAAGCAACATGTAAAATACACGAAAATCCATACTACTCGCCAAAGAAAAGTGTCACAAAAATTCCGGTGTCGGTGTGAATCTCGACTAAAAAGAGAAAAAATCCAAAGTGGAAATAAGGTGGAATTTCGTCGGAACCTCGAGTATATTCCATATATATTTACATACTAATTTAACACACTTTATTGCACGCAAATAGAGCAGATTTCCATAGCACTTTTACATGAAATTAATTATAATTTTCTATTTAAATTAAAAAGAACTATTTGTTGTAATTTTTATATATTTTATTCAGATATTCAATACATAATTGTTTTTTATTTAAATTTTAAATATCCGCCACTTGTTAGTTTTCACACAGCATCTTAAAAAAATAAAACAAGACGTAAAAATTTTTGAGTTGATATGTAAATGGCGATGCCATTGCAAAACTGTTTTATTACCTCTTTAGCCCAACCCGATCGCAACCACTTAATACCATTATTTTATATGTAAACTAAATAAAATTAATGTTACTATAATAATTAAAACTCATTAAAATAAAACACAACAAGAGAAAATAAAATAAACAAAAAGTGCATGCACAATCGTCTGCGTATTCACCCGCCGACTTGTGACATGAAACTGAACATAAAATATACAACTAAAAATTATAAAATATATAAATAATATTACCGCGAAACAGAAAGAGAAAGAAAATTATTTTTCTCTAAAATCGATATTTTTGTGTCTTTGATATTTTGTAGTACGGAATTTAGTGTGGAATTGGAGCTGTTTTTTCCACACTGTGAAAAAATTGCATACTGGGTAGAGCGTCATGAGTTTCTTTGTTCCCAACTATAAAAACAATGCGAAGAAAAAAGTAAAAGTCAGTATTTGGAATATAATTCGTGCTACAAAAACCCAATAGAGTTCACTAAAGTAACTATAAATAAAATTCAGTGAACCGATTCTTATTTTATTAAAATTATATAAAATCATAACTAAATAATAAATTGTGTAATGATTAAATGATTACAAATAAAATATAAAATTATAATTGTGTGTAAAGGTGTAATATTCAATCAATTCATAGTTAGTTACCCTTTACCTCCACATACGAATTAAACTTACCACTCTATTTCGAGATTGCTTATAAGCTAGATAAGAAATAGGATTAGGGCTCATTTTCCAAAGACGATATTTGGAAAAACGAACAGAAATAGCCTTCGAAATCTCTTGCGTCATCTAAGGGGGGGATCTAGGTCTAAAATAAACAGTGGTGAGAGGAATGCAATTATTAAATACATAATTAATAGAGGAGTTAAAATAGTCAATTTGATCGGTAGAAGTACTAAGAGAAAAAATATCGTCCCAACGAATAGAGCCACAAATTGATGAAAGGTGAGATTCATCAATTTTCGAAAAATCCCTAAAGCTGAAACTTTTAGGTTTAAGACGAGAGTAATAATTAACAGAAAAAACAAGGAGATCGTGATGAGAACCAATGCCAAGAGACAATTGATTGAAAAAACAGATGGAATTATCAGCAGAAGCGACAACATGATCAATGAGAATAAGAACCACCACTTGCGGTTGCATAAGAGTATGTGGGCGCTTCAGTGTTATAAACTGAAAGATTAATGCTATTTAAGATATTTAAATAGCTACGAGGAAATAAAGTCTCTTGAGAAATATCAAAGTTAAAATCACCCGAAATGAAAACCTCATCATACCGACAGGAAAAATAATTAAAAGCATACGACCTCTTGTTCGTTTTAGGAGGATTATAAACTACACCGAAAAGGAATTTCCGCTTATTGACGAAGACATTTAGAAAAAGAAACTCAAAGTCAGAAACGAGCCTTTGAGAAATTGAGAGGGGTACCGATACAACATTACATTTAATATGCTCGTTAACATATATGCATACTCCGCCATAATTAACTGGTGGATTAGCTCTATCACGCCTGAACAAATTATAACCACTAATGGCCAACGCGGAATCGGGAATATCGGACGTGAGAAACGTCTCCGATAAGCAAATGACATCAATTGGGACCCCATTAAAAGTATGACGAAGTTCGTCAATATTTAAAATAAGACTCTGGACGTTTAAACTAACCACATTAAGTAAATTGGACCTAGTCCGAAGCATGGATTTAAGTAAAATGGAGGGCAAAGAAATACTTTCGGTGGACATCGCGAATCGTGGCGCACTTTAACAACAATACTTACATGAACAATTTTTAAATGAATAATTAAGTTCGCCTTCAAAAACCAGGTTAATTTCAAATATCAAATCTGAAACAAAACAAATAAAGCCAAATAATACCAGCAATATAAACGGTAATAGAGGAACGATACTTATCTAATCATAAACTCTTCAAACTATAGTCGGGCCCCAAAACCCCCAAAATATATATACAATAGTTTACTATTTACCTTGTATTTTATAGACCACTAGCAGCAGATACGTCGTATGAAATTGTATTGTTAACTTGTGGGCACTTGAGCCGGAAGTAACTAAACATTCATCGCACACATAATTTACTCGAACTCGCCACACCATCGTTTTGATTACTGACGACCATCACCTTGGCTTTGGGATCATGCGACTTTATATCACGGAAATCTGTTTCAATAATATCAGATGTTTCACCAACTTTTAAATTAAAAGCAGCCTCTTCGAATGGTTTTTGCATAACACCGCGACTAAAAAAACCTAAATCGCCACCCCGTTTCGCTGAGCTACAATCAGAATATTTCTCGTCTAATTCTGGTAGTGTAGCCCCGTGAGAATTAATCAGCTCTTTACACCATTCAAGTATTTTATATGCTTCATCCTTTGTCCGAGTTACGCTTTCATCTTATCTATTGGTTTTACCAATAAGTTAATTGTTTGTACTTGGCTTGGGCCATGATATGAGGAGCGTTCAGCTGGTACTGTAGATAAATCCCATTGAGATTATTTTGTAGGCATATTTAAATAACAGTGCATTCCTGGAATAATTAAAACCACGGAAAGAAAAATTTGGTTGACTTTTCTTCCCTTTCACATAACCTCAAACAATATTTGATAAGAATTTTATTTACCAGTCGGTCGGCTTAAACGTTTTTCCCAACCCGCTAGTATTAAATCATCTGTTGAAGCGGCCATTGGTAATTAAACAATATTTTACTAGGACTTTAATTTTTTAATTGCTTTTGCTTCACTTTGAAGTTGAACAAATTTTGCGAGCGGCGATTTATGTTTTAATAACCTTCGAGTATGAGTTCGTTTTTGGAAAATAGAGTAACCAATAACCAGGATACCAATTATAATTTATTTGTGTATCACAATTTATTAAATATGATTAAAACTATAAATACAAAATAATTAAAATTGTCCTAACGTAAACGTCAAATTTTGTATTTCTATTGACTTTTGTTTATATTTTTATTTCGTCAAATAAAAAAATATTCGTTAATAAAAAATAATTTCATTAGAAAACGTAAACATTTCTGCCGCCTGGAAACTTTTGCTATGCTGGGAGAATTTTTTCAATTCATGTCCGTTATAGAATTGTAAGTTATTTGATGTAAATTGAATTATATTTTTATTCATCCAGTACAACAAATTAACTGTTGTTTCCTTAAATACAATATATTGTAGATTTAAGCCTGTGTATATCCAAATAGTTATTGGTCCTATTTAACTTAATATTATTTTCATTGCCGTCAAATTTAGTTGTTGGCTCGTTTGCCAACAAGGGAATAAATAACTCGTTTCTTAAAAATATTTACCGATTCTCTTTTGTCTGCGACATAAAGTAATTATTTTCAAAATGTAACGAGCAAATAATTGAATTTTTACTCAATTTTAAATTTTACATCTTCTACATCGAAGCCAATTGAGTTCAATTATTGCATTGTTTAATTCCTCACATTTTATATGGGAAAATCTTTACATACATTCTATAGTTTATAATTCTATGATTACTATGGTTCGAAAAGATGGTGTTGATTATTTCATGACTTAGTACATCGAGACTACTCGCCAAAGTAGAGTTTCCGTGTATTATACGTGTTTCTTTCCATAGAAAGAGTGTGGTTTTTGAGCGCGAATATAAACGGAATTCCGTCGGCATTGCATATTGGGTCTTTGTTAACATTAAAGTAGTATTGTGAGGCAATACGTCTATAGTTCGTCCTAGGTAACTAATACGATAGTTATTTTAAATAACACGCTAAATATATATATATATATATATATATATATATATATATATATATATATATATATATATATATATATATATATATATATATATATATATATATATATATATATATATATATATATATATATATATATATATATATATATATATATATATATACCTATATATATATATATATACCTATATATATATATATATATATATATATATATATATATATATATATATATATATATATATATATATATATATATATATATATATATATATATATATATATATATATATATATATATATATATATATATATATATATAAATATATATATATATATATATACATATATATATATATATATATATATATATATATATATATATATATATATATATATATATATATATATATATATATATATATATATATATATATATATATTATATATATATATATATATATATATATATATATATATATATATATATAGATATATAGATATATATAGATATATATATAGATATATATATATATTATATGGCTGTATTAATTGGTGTATGGTGCGTTTTGCAGTGGTGTAGAGTATATGCATAGCAATTTTTGCTTATGTGTATCTTGATACCGTTCTTGCTTGCATCATATGCATTTTATGTAAACCTTCAATATTTAGACTTTTTTTGTTATCAAGGAACGCATAAGTTAAGTGTTTTTTCATTTTTTCATATTATTTATATTTTTCCAATATAAATTTTAAGTATATAAACATATATACATCATATATATTTGAAATGTATTTTTTAACTTTTAGCTTTTAAAAGTGTAGAGTCTAGATTTCCTATGTAGTTTATTGTTGTGTATTGTTTGTGCGACAATGGATTTTTCAATCCTGTTGGTGTGTGTTGTTACTCTCGCTAACATTTTTGGTTGGGTTGTACGAAGATTATTTTTCGTGTTTTTTCTCATTTGTTTTGTATTCATATTTACTCGTACATTATATTTTGCTACTAAGTATTGTAAGCATGTTTTGGTGATCGAATGATCTACCTTTTGTTTTCTACATATTCACTCATATGTACAGGTAATAATTGATAAACCAGGGCCTATGTGTGTGTATGTGGATTAAAAAACTGGGAATTGAATTTATTATGCAAACTGATATCGGTCATATTGGCTATAATTCTATATCGTTGTGTTCTGGATATATTCTGGATATATTCTCCATTCCAAATTTTTTGGTTAAAGTAAAATGGCTTATATGTTTGAAAAGACAATTAGCTAGTACAATTATATTTTTCTGTAGAAAAATAGATATAGTAATTGGTCTAAAAACTATCGACTGAAAAGGAAGCTTAATTTGAAGTTATTATATATTTAATTATTTAATAGCATTAATTTTTTGTATAAGTTCAATAACAATACTCACGTTTATATAATACTTTATTTAAATTAAATAAAGCAGTTGCAGCAACAAATATTTAATGTATGAGAACAATTTAATGTACTTATTCGCGTGTTATTTGTAATATATATTTATTTATGCCCCTATTATGGTTCTCGCCTCACCATCGCTTCACCACTCTTTCGCCGTGATACTTACACTAAATTCGTTCGAACTGTCAGATCAAAAAGATTTGATCGGATTCAGCTGTCAGATCAACATTTTTGACATTACAATTTTTTTTCACACAAAAATCTTGATCTAACAAATTGCCTAGATCAATTTTAAAAAATCTTGATATTTTGTCAGATTTTTACGCATACATATATACAAAAGTAAACGTCAAAACATAACATCAAAACAAAGACCCCGCGCCATTTTTACAATTCAGTTTTAAATTAATAAATTGTAAATTAATTTTAATAAATTTATTAAAATTGTAAGGATAATTTGTAATTTTGTGCGACGTATTTTCAAAATATCTTGTGTGTTTTTGCTTTTAATAGATTTATTAAAATTTTAAGGATAATTTGTAATTTTGTTTGTGCGACGTATTTTCGAAATATCTTGTGTACTAAAATGTTGTGTTTATGTGCGAAATTATATAATTCCTTATGCTTTTAATTGAAAATTATTGATAAATAAATAAATTAAATTGAGAAATGGGAGACACTATATTGAACATTTTAATTCTTTGCTATATAATTTTTTATTATACCGATGCTAACAAGCTGAAATGATAAACCCGCCATTTATAATAAACAATTTTTTGTCTTTCTTTTCACAAATATTACTACAATTAGATTTGTGTATTAGATTTGTGTGAGCAATATTTTAGTATTATGGTTCTCACCTTTATTTTGGCGAGAGAGAGTATGTGACGCCGCATTATTTTTGGTTGTTATTTGTTATTTTCTTTGACTGGATCTAATATAATAATACAATCAATAATATACACACACAAAATATATATATATTTTTAATCACACCACTGTTATATATATATATATATATATATATATATATATATATATATATATATATATATATATATATATATATATATATATATATATATATATATATATATATATATATATATATATATATATATATATATATATATATATATATATATATATATATATATATATATATATTTATATTTATATATATAATATATATATAAAGTTGGTAAACAAATTATTTATAAGCGTAAAAATTATTGAAAAAAACTTACATTATCGCTGGTAGCCATTATTTTTTATTTGTCCTGTAACCTTCAAAAACTTTATTCGTACTACATTACATTCATCACCTAAAAATTTTAGGCGATCGTTTTTTACACATCACTCTCTCACATCGCTCTCACGGCGAGAATCATAATACAAAAATATATATACGGCGACTCACCGTCGCCTAGTGACGCGTAGGCGAAAACCATAATAGGGGCATTAATTATTTATTTGGACTGGATGTGCCGCTCTCACGGCGAGAATCATAATACAAAAATATATATACGGCGACTCACCGTCGCCTAGTGACGCGTAGGCGAAAACCATAATAGGGGCATTAATTATTTATCTGGACTGGATGTGCCGTATAGAACAATAATTGGATTTCTCTCACATTATGAAGTGCTACTTTTATCAACTATAATCCGTCTGAAAAGACACCCGTAAGACCTAATCACAACCAGTAAGTTTTAATCCTAAAATTAATCGCTAGGAACGCTGTACACATATTGGAATGGTGCAATGACCGAAAATAATTTCCTATGACGTGTGATGTACTTGTTGTTTGTAATAGGCAGAAGACCACCACAAGACTTGTTAAATTTATTTTAAAATTTCGTCGTTAGGAACGCTGTAGAGTACGCGAAGACAAGTTGTTAGAAGGTTACCAAAGACAACCTAAAGACATGTATCCTTCATGTTACCAGTGTTGTTTATCTCTTTTTCATGTTCGAGAGATCGTATATTTTCTTTCTTCGAAACAATGGCAAAACATGTTACCAAAGACAACAAATTTGCTGGGGTATTTTGTTGAGAAATTAACGTCGCATCGCCAAAGACTTGTAAATAGTACATATAATGCAATTGTGTTGTAAATATGCTAACAACTATACTACTAACTTACATTGAAGGTTCAACCTAGGTTGAACCTGGGTTGAACCTTCAACAGTCATAGTTAACTTGTAGTTAACTCGACTCAATCCAAAAAATTCTTGGGTCTAGTCGAAAAATTCCAATATAAACGGGCGGAGTCGAGTCGAAAAACAACAAAAAATCAATAAATTAAAAATATAAATGACGGTTTTTCACATTTTTTTGTACGAGCGCGTCTGTATTTTTGTGAATTTTTTCGATTTTTTATTTGTTTTTTAATTTAATATTAAATATAGTTTTATTATAGATTTTTTGTAGTTATATTTTTCTATTAATTATTTTAAGTCTAATTTAATTTAGTTTTTTGTTTTAAGTATAGTGATAACTTTTAATTTTTTTTGTAATTAAGTAGAATAATTTAATTTTAAAAAATGCGGCCGGACCGACGCCGAAATGTCGGATTTACACCTTATGTAACTAGTTCGAAAGAAAAAGTTAGAATGATTTTTTGGAAGAAAAAGTTAGAATGATTTTGACATTTACAACCTGGTTTCGACTCAACCTTAAAATGACTCTCCAAATAAATGCTCACAAAGATAACTACAACCTGGGGTGGGATGTTGCCATATCACTTTTTTCGATATTGCTATCGCACGCTACTAGAATAAATTGTTTATTTATCTATTTTTTGTTTTGTGATAAAGTATCACTCATAAAATACGTGTAGGTGATAGAATAGGAGTAGAACGTCATAATGTTTTCTTCGAAAAGGTAGAGATCGCAATAGAAATAACGAAATTGATAAATGGAAAAATGTTAAATTTTATTCGTGATGAAAGAGATGTAAATTTCGATAGTTACAAAAAAAGTGATGTTACAACATCCCATCTCTGAAGTTAACCATAACTTGACTCGACCCGCAATGTAAACATTATAAACGACATTTTCATAAAGAGCCAATAATTATTTAGAGCAACAAGAAATAGCAAAAAATAAAAATAAAAGTTGGTGCCTCCGTTTTGAAAACATATTTCTATGTTATATATATAGAATGAATATAAGCATTATGGCTGGACTATAGATAGAATAAAAAGAATAAAAAGAATAACGTAAGAAACGAAGACAAAAAATTATTATTCCAATTTGACGTTACGGCCATAGATGACTTGAAATATTAAGTTCATTCAATTATTTTTGTGATATATTTCCTACAATTATGAATGAAACTACAATATTTTTCAGTATAAACGTATTTATATAAACAAATATATGTTTTTAAAATTATAAAAATTATTTATATGCGGTTTAAATCACCGCAATTCGATAAATTATTTTTTTAGGTTAGGTTTAGAAAAATACAATTCTACAGTGTTTGAAAATTATTTTTGATATTATATTCATATTAGTATATATATACATGAATATTTTATAAATAGAAAAGATAAAACACACGAATAATTTAAAATTCCCTTATATAAAAAAGTAAATATGCATATTACATTCGACGCACTAAAATTTGTTTGGGTTTTGTTGTTGTAGTTATTAAGTTTTTTATTCTTTGGGCGAAAATTATCGCTCGGTTATTCTTTTTAAGTGACAGCAAAAATGAAAAAAAATTAAACGCAATTTCTGTTATTCTTTTTATATTTATTATTCTCAGTATAGTCGATTGCATGTAAATCCTCTCTTTCGCTCTCTTACGTTATTCTTTTTATTCTTTTTATTCCATCTATAGTCCAGCCATTAAGCAAATTTCATGCAGTCTTCAGTTCTTCACGAAACGAGCCATCGTTTGGTTTATTCATTCGGCGTGTTCAGTCCGACTAAAATGATAAAAATAATCATGATATTTTTTGTGACCCGAACTTCACTCGTCACAAATTGAAAAAGGTTATATGATAGACAAATTACAAAATTGTAATTTTTATTAATTTGCTATTCTATTTTAGATAATTTGCATTTCAAACCTAGCCATGTGCAATTTTTATTGGAGTTGCTACGCATCGTTTAAGCATCATTTTACCTAGCGTTAAGAGTTTTACTTGTTTAGTTATTAGTTTATTACTATTTCATTTTATGTATAGATTTAATAAACTATTTTATATAAATAAAAAATAATATAATAAATAATATAAATAAAATTAAAATGTCGTTTTATTAATATAATATTTAGAACCCCCAAATTCATTTGACATTCCACATACATGCACAAAATTGCTCCCGCCAATTTTATTTTAACACATTCATGCACACAATTTTATTATATCGAGTTTCGCCGAGTTTCGAATTTTCTCGACTTCTTAGAATAACTCGAAACTAAATCTTAGGAATATTCGAAACTTAGTTTCGAACTATTGTTCGATAAAAAGGGAAAAAGTCGAAAGTAAAAATACTTGGGCTTTTAAACGCAATGATTGCAGTGTGGTGTTAATTCGCGGTACTTTTGAATATGTATTTTATAACTTTTTGATAAAAAAACGGCTCATACATTTTTGAGAATATTTTTTATTATCAAGTGACTTCCATAATTTTATTGCGTTCCACTATAAGAATTTTGAAAGGTACAAATTTAGACGAAACGAAATTTAGAAAATTGTATTTGTGTTTTTAAATTATGGACAATCATAATGCTTGGAAACATTCATTCAACATGAACAGAGTAATGAGGGTAACAAAAATACACCTTCCCGTTTTAAATAATCATGATGTATTTCTTAACATTAACCAATTATAAATAAAAATATACATTCAACATGCTGCAAATAATTATATAAAAATTCAATTCTTATGAGGATGGTGTTGATGAAAATAATACCAATATCACCCACAAATGCAATAAAACCATATAAAATATAACAAATATCCGAATGAGTGGAAATCTTCGTAAAAATACACCTAAACGTACACTGACCGAGTCAAGCGAAGAATATGCCCTTTTCACACGACGAGCTACGGTTGTGTCGAACGGGTTCTCTTGTAGAAAATTTGGCACCTGAGCCTTCGCATCATCCGTATCATTCATATTCAAAACTTGAGGTTTCTGTTTTCGAATTTGCATAATTGTTGTTCTATGTTGCATCTCAATTTTTTCCAATTGTAATCGGAAAGCGTTGCGCTCTGCGGTCAATTGTTCGAGTGCTGATTGTTTTTGAACCAATGATTGAGTAAGTGATTGTATACGTTCTTCTATATTATTCCCGTTATCGAGCTTTCGAATAATTTCACGACTATTACTTGTGTCAGGAGTTTGCGACATTGCTAATTGGCTCGTAATCTTATTCAATTCAATGTCTTTCTCATAAAGTTGGTTCGATAGATTCTCCCTTAATCGAACTAATTCATTCTGAATTGAAATTGACTCCTTATTTTTAATTTTCAAGTTATTTTCCAACATTAAATTCTTACTGATCTCATTATTTAAATTATCGTAGAGCTTTGCATAGTTTGCGTTCGATTGGTTTAATTTATGATTTAATTCATATTCCACTTGTTGGTTGGTTGTATTTAATTGGCGATTCGTTTCATTTAACTGCTCCAACTGTGATTTCAAAATGTGATTTTCATTTCTTAGTATTTCATAATCCTCTGTTAAAGATGTCATGTCTGGATTGCTTGAATTTAAGGATGAGTGCAGTTCTTTAATTATATTCTCTTTTATTTGTAAAGTATTTTGAGCACGTTGTCGATATTTTTGCAGTTCTGTAATACTGTTTTCCTTTTCAACTTCCAGATTTTCGATTCGCTTCATGAGATCAGTTTCGTTTGCATGTAGTTTAGAAACATTTATTTCAAGTTCCGATATAGATTTGATATATTTAAGATTAGATTCTTCCAGGCTGTTGATTTGTGCAATAAATTCATTTCGTTCTTCTTGAAGTTTGAATAGCTCGTCTTTCAGCTCGTTTTTCTCATCTTTATAGTTTTTTGTCAACTTGGATTGTTCCATTAAAGTTTCGAGTTCTTGTTTCAGTTCATCGCGTTCGAGCTTAATTTCAATCAAGTGCAACTTTAAACTAGCCAACTCCTTATCCACGGTCACTTCTAGTGGGGTCTCAGTGTTTAAACAAACTTGTTTTGTTGCAGTGGTATTTTCAATTACAGTACCTTCTTTTCGGGAACTACTGAATGAACTCCGTCTAGACGACGAAGACTTTTCAGAGGATTTCCTTGCATTAAACTCCTGTTTCAATGCTTTTACTGATGATTTGACGGAAGCTTCAGAAGGATTTTCGATAAAATTAAAATCTTTATTCGAATCCATATTATAGTTAAGCAAATTCTGTGAAGATGACGATGTAGTCATCGTTCCAGGTGTATGCAATACATTTGCTGCATTTTGGTCAATTTTATTGAGAATTTGTTCAGCATGTCCCGCTAAATCTTGAAACCACGACATACTAAACCCACGTAAATAACCAAATTTTCTTTGTAGAAATTTAGAACAAAATAAACTTTTTAAATCAAATGACGTAGTGTTAAGTTGTCAAAATCATGTCAAAACAAAATACATACTACTTTCTCTTTTCGATTAGCATCTGGTGTGCGCGATTGAAAACAGAGAAAGGGGCTTATTTTTCATAAATCCATATTGATGTATTGATGTACATACATACGTTAACACCAATAATTTTCAGCTTTATTAACTAATTTTTTAAAAGATATTTTTAATACATTTTCAGATGATTTTTATTATTTATAATGTATTTAACATCTTATGAATGTGGTATGAAATAATTTATTAAATTCGATACTTTTGTAAATTTAGTTCAACTTGTAATTGAATTAATTCTTTTGTCTCATTGATTAGATCGTTTGCAAGGATATTTTTTTTATGATCCAATAGCTGGTTCTCTTTTATATAATGGGAAATGATTTTCTCATATTCCGGTTCCTCGATAATTAAGTTACTATCGAAATAATCATTAATATTATATTCGGTATTCGATTTTATACCTAACTGATGCAAATTATTTCTAATGCGGACCAACTCACAGCGTTCGGCCGTTATTCGAGACTGCAAATTTAATTTCCACTGCATCAGCTCCAAATTTTCTAATTGTAGACGTATGAGATTCAAATATTCGGGATGATGTTCGGGTAGTAGAAGTAAACCCGTCTCAGAGACAGTAAGTTTTTCATTTATTTTATGAGATTCGTGTTCTTCGGCCGGTATTTCTTGAGGAGTGGTCTTGGTTCCTGTGTTGGTTGTTGTAGACTCAGCCGAAAATACGGTCATGGTTTTGCAGGAGGATTCGTCATCTGAACATGATGATTTTGTTTTATGAAGTGTAAGTTCAATGGAGACATCTCCGTCAACTGTGTCGTCAACACTTTTCTGTGTTGAATCTTGCTTCTTCTCAAATGATCGAAGTTTACGCTAAAATCGTTAACTAGGTTAAATTTTTGTTTCATAAGTAGGGTTTGATTAATACACTAACTTTTAACTGGGTAATTATTCGTTGTACTTCCCATAATTGCTCCTCACGTTTTTTTGATACAAATCCGGCATTCATCTCCGAATGGATTTGAGTCAAAAGACTTTCTTGCTTCCGCAACTCTTTTTGTATTTCTTCGATAGTATCTGGTAGATTAGGACTTGATGCTGTCAATGGCGGGATATACCTTTAAAATGAACAAACAGATTTTAGATAATAACATTAATAATCTAATAAAATTACTTTCTTATGAATTTGAGAAAAGCCATTTCCAAACCGTTCAGAAGATTTATACATTACACAGTATATATACAATATATTTGCTTCAGTATTTTTTTCCACGATAATGCGATGGATTTTATCTTTAGTGTTTACCTTATAACGCAGACGATAAGATTAAAACTTACCTACATAAATTTATATCGCCGAATAAATTACTGCACTGACATAACAACACAACCAAAAGACGATGGGACATCTGAAGTGAAGGGCTTAAGAGCATTGCTAAATTTTGGGCGTTGGTCTTGTTTAATTTTTCATTCGCGGCTACTGCATCAAGATGTAGGATTAACCATGAGATTAAAATACGATTACAACTGGGAAGCTGGTCAATTAATCTATGAAGTTGTTGCTCCTGTTCCGTAACTTGTGGAAGTGATGCTGCTTCCTCGAAACGCGGTAATAAATCGGTTGTAAGAAGTGGTTCGGGGAGTTCCCTATGGAAGAAAATAAGAATTGTAAGCAACAAGAAAATGAGTTGATGGGTCGTAACCAACTTTAAAAATAATTTTAAAAGACCTCCGGCGGTTGGTACATCAAAATCGTCAATGCCGGTACTCTCGCGATTATTATAAAAAAATTTCAAGTTAATGAGGCGCGATTTAACAGCATCGGTTTTATAGATTTGCTCGTTTGACAGACCATACTCTTGCAAATAATCGATACAGTCACGCACTACGAGTGGAAGGTTTACATTATCATGACATCGGCTCCGTTCAACTGATAAACCAAGTGACACACCAAAGATGGGTTGAGCATCGCCTAAATCCAAAACTTCTTCACTGACCGCAGTGCTTCCAGTATGCTTTAATTTTTTATCCTTCTTATCTTTCTCCTTATCCTTACACTTTTCTTTTTTTTCCTTTTCTTTTTTATCTTTTTCCTTTTTACCTTTCTTGTCGTCAATTGGCATTTCTTTGTGAATGTCCTTATCTTTGCCAACAATAACTTCCAACTTTTCTTTGTCGCGAGATTTTTCACGCTTTTCTTTGCTTTTGGTTGGAAACTTAAATGCTTTCACCTTTTTCATAGATTTTGATGGGCTTTTAGTTTCAGTTTCTTCTTCTGGTGAACTTTCACCTTCTAAAGCTGCATAACCACGATCCTTTTTATCCTTACGACGCCCGATTAAAAGTTCTTTCTTGCTATGCTTTTCATGATCTCCATCACTGACTGAAAAACACTACAATTAAACATTTTTATATAAGTTAGCCTTTTTACATACAGTCACTTTCGTCTTTTTTTCGACCACTTCCTGATTCCGAGGCATATAATCCAGGAAAATCTTTTTCAACATCTGGACTATCGAAATCCATGATTTGTGACGTTTAATTCATGTTTATTTGACAGGCCAAATTATTGAGACTGGTTTCCAATTATGTTCTGTATATTTATTAGTGCCTTTACGGTGTGTTTGTACTTGCGGTAGCGAGTGCGGCACAAATTCTGCAGATCGCACATAATCTATTAAAACAACAACAAAGGTAAAATTATTTCAAGGCGCCTTCACGGAACGGGATTATTTTTAATCCAACTCTTTAGCCAATCAAATCTTTATATTCAACTAAGCCCCGCCCAATTTAATCCAGCTTTAGTTGAAAAATTCCCATCTGTAAGGCGCCTTCACGGAACGGGATTATTTTTAATCCAACTCTTTAGCCAATTAAATCTTTATATTCAACTAAGCCCCGCCCAATTTAATCCAGCTTTAGTTGAAAAATTCCCATCTTTTGAGCAAATAATCTTGTTCGTACCAACATAGTAACAAAAAATAAACTGAAATATGAGCAATAATTGTGCTCATATATTTGTTATTGTTGTTTATTTATGATAAATCTATTTCCGTTAAACAATTGGGCATGCCGTGTAACTCATATTTTCGACTAATCCGATTATAGGAACGCCCAATGTTCGATACATTTGCACACCTCGATTTGTAATCTATAACGCCGCTGTTTGTGGCGTGCTGACTAGCACAACGCCGGTTATCGGAACATTTTGGGCTAAAGAAAGGTGTATATCACTAGTTCCAGGTGGTGTATCGACGAATAATATATCAATTTCATCCCAAAATGTTCTCTTTAATAGCCGCTCTAGTGCAGACAAAATTAATAGTCGTCGCTAAACAACCGGTTTTTCAGAAATTAATAATTCCATTGACATACATTTAACTCCATAATTTATTATCGGTATCATATTGTTAGAATTGTTCACTTAAGGTTCTTCATGGATATTCATCATTAATTGCACGGAAGGGCCAAATATGTCACCAGCCAGTAAACCGACCTTTTTACCTAAACCACCTAGTGTTACTGCTAAATTAACAGCCGTTGTTGATTTACCAACACCGCCTTTGCCAGAGGCAACCACTACAATACTCGAATTATCAACGCCGTCTAATGGTTTTCGTTTTGATATTCCACGGTTTTCGTTTTGATTTCCATAATTTGTCTTAAATAAATTAAATTAAAAGAACATTATATTATATTACACATTCTATTTATTATATAGAATATTGAAATTTTCGCTATTATACCACAGAATTTTTGAAGTTTCTAGGTGCTGAGAACCAAAAATTTTATTTTGCCACAATTGTTGGGCTAAAAATTCTTATAAATTAATTAATATATAAAATCGAATATTGTATATGCAATCCAAAGACATACGGTTATTCGATTAAATTAAAATAAAGCTCCAACTAATCGCAAACCAAGCAGAAATTGAAAGTAAACAACAAAAACTACAAATCAACAGAAAACATATGACTCGCATGACAGTCGTAGACGATTTTTTGAGCAAATCTCATGTGTGATTATGTTCAAATCGGTAAAAAAATAATCCAACTTTATAATCTCGTTCCGTGAAGACTGCATCAACGAGAAGTTAGTAACATATAGGTTTTTTGCTCTATATTTGGTCTATTTTTTTGTGACGTGCTGTCAAATATTTTTATTTTTATTTTACTTGTGCTTGGCTTTCTCGTGTCCCCATTTCTGAAAAAATTAAATGTTTGTATTAATTAATGTAATACATTTGTATTATTTATTATAATATGCACATACCTTTCCAAATAATTTACTTAATTAATATTTTATAATAAATAATAAATAAATTCAATACGGCAGGCACGTTTTACAACAAACAAAATACAAATGTCATTAGGAAGAGCTTTTACAACACACAACAACTTGAGCAAAAAAATAAAATGATCTACAAAATATGGCTCAAAATTACAGGTTTTGTTTTTTTTAAGTTGGTTGTTTGCAGGATTTTTTGCTCAAAAGTTGAAATTTTTCAACTTTTTGGGATGAAAGAGGGCGCGTAGTTTGTACTATTTATCTCATTTGATTGGATAAAACGGTGAGATGTGAAAATCCCGGATTTCCATCCGACGTATGTACCGGGCATGAATGGAATAGCGCTATTATACTTGCAAAAATTAGTGCGGCAATAATATAACGCACTCGCTCCGCAGGTATGAATATATACTTGCGGGAGCGAGTGCGATGTATTAGTGCCGCACTATTTTCCGCAAGTATAAACGCACGTTACTGTTCTGTTTTCACCAAAGATTTCTATAGACATACATTCCCATTTTCCCCAAATTACCAATTGCAAAACAATTAATTGGTGTACTTTCTTGACACGATTACCACACTACACCATGGCTAAAGACCATAGCTAGAACCATAGATAGCATAAAAAGAAATTAAAAAAATAACGTAAGAAACGAAGATAATTTTTTTTTATTCCAATTTGACGTTTAGGCCATAGATAACTTGAAATATTAAGTCCATTCATATATTTTTTGATATATTTCCTAAAATTTTGAATGAAACTACAATAGTTTTGAGTATAAACGTATTTATATCATCAAATATATGTTTTTTAAATTATAAAACTTATTTATATGCGTTTTAAATCACCGCAATTCGATAAATTATTTTTTAGGTTAGGTTTAGAAAAATACAATTCTACAGTGTATTGAAAATTATTTTTGATATTATATTAATTAGTCTATGTATACATGAATATTTTATAAATATAAAAGATAAAACACACGAATAATTCAAAATTCCCTTATATAAAAAATAAGCATGCATATTACATTCAACGCACTAAAATTTGTTTGTTGTATTGTTTGTTGTATTTATTAAGTTTTTTATTCAGGACAGTTTTATTGAATACTTTTATTTTTAAATGTTGGCAATAAAAATATAAAAGTGATTTTTGTTATTTTGATATTGCGTTTTTCTAAACAAGACGAGAAATTAGTTACGATTTGTAATAATATTCAATAATGTTCTAGCACATTACTATTTAATTGAATATATTTAGTTTCATTTTTACGTTATTTTGAAATTCAAACTATAATTGTTACCAACTAATAAAAATAAATTAAAAAAATCTTTGGTTTAACTTTGAGCACAATATTTATACCATGTTTACACCAAAGCTACTTTAATAGTATAATACGTTTTTGCTAATAAAGTATAAGTACCCAAGTATTTTTACTTTCGACTTTTTCCCTTTTTATCGAACAATAGTTCGAAACTAAGTTTCGAATATACCTAAGATTTAAATTGTGTGCATGTATGTGTTAAAATAAAATTGGCGGGAGCAATTTTGTGCATGTATGTGAAATGTCAAATGAATTTGGGGTTCTATATATTATATTAATAAAACTAGATTTTAATTTTATTTATATTATTTATGATATTATTTTTTATTTATATAAAATAGTTTATTAAATCTAGACATAAACTGAAATAGTAATAAACTAATAACTAAACAAGTAAAACTCTTAACGCTAGCAACTTCAATAAAAATTGCACCTGGCTAGGTTTGAAATGCCAATTATCTAAAATAGAATAGCAAATTAATAAAAATTACAATTTTGTAATTTGTCTTTCATATAACCTTTTTCAATTTGAAGATTTAATATCCTTTCAAACTTGCGACACAGAATAGATCTATTCTGTGCTTGCGATTTGATGATGCCACACGAATAAAATTGTTATATTTGCAAATAAATTTATTATTTACAAATTTGGCAAATAATACTCGTACATTATAATTTTTAAATACGTTATAATTGTTTATTAATTTGTGATTATGAACACAAATTAAAATAACACGATACTTTATCTTTATCTCTACTACAACGTTCTTATACACATCACTGCTAAATAATATTTATGTCATACATAAATAATTTTTCTTTCGATTTTTCTTTGGGTACCCAAGTATAACAAGACGAAACTCAAAATTGAGCTATCGTATTTTCCTTCGAATCAGGACGAAAAAGTCGAAAAAAATAAAAAAGGAAAATAGAAAAAAATAGAATTTTTAGATAATTGGCATTTCTAACCTAGCCAGGTACAATTTTTATTGGAGTTACTACTTATCGTTTAAGCATCATTTTACCTAGCGTTAAGAGTTTTACTTGTTTAGTTATTAGTTTATTACTATTTCAGTTTATGTATAGATTTAATAAACTATTTTTTATAAATAAAAAATAATATAAATAAAATTAAAATTTAGTTTTATTAATATAATATTTAGAACCCCAAATTCATTTGACATTTCACATACATGCACAAAATTGCTCCCGCCAATTTTATTTTAACACATACATGCACACAATTTTATTATATCGGGTTTCGCCGAGTTTCGAATTTTCGCGACAAGTTTCATACGACTTCTTAGAATAACTCGAAACTAAATCTTAGGAATATTCGAAACTTAGTTTCGAACTATTGTTCGATAAAAAGAGAAAAAGTCGAAAGTAAAAATACTTGGGTACCCAAGGAATAATTTTTCTTTTTCGTCATAATTCAAAGGAAAATACGATAGCTCAATTTTGAGTTTCGTCTTCTTATACTTGGGATGTTGTTTATTATTTTAAATTGATCGTGTACTTTCGACTGTAAAATATTCTAATGATAATATATAGATGATTATTAACCCAAAATAAAACAAATAAAATGGAATTTGATTTGTCCGAAGAATAATACTTAATCTGGCTCAACAGCTATATGCAAGCTTCAAAACAGAACATTTTATTTCGAAATTTACATTGTTGTATAATATTTAATCAGGTTAATGTATAATGTTAATGGACAGTAATTAAGTATGATTATAAAACAATAAATTAATAATTTTGTAAGGTATGATACATTGATATTGGATTACGCTTACTCCAGGAATGTGCCATAAATACCTAGGATCATTGTTGGCCTGTACGTCTCTTATCATATTATATCATACCATATCAATTCAAATATATAATCTGGCATTCTTCTTGCGGCATCACTGTTATACTGACAATGAGTACTGCTTTCAATGTACTTCTTTCTGATTTACTGGTTTGCCGTTGCGATTTTGTTATCGGTACTGCTGCGGAGGAAGGAGGAGAGAGCCTGAACATTTTAAATAAAACAGAATCGATACACGATTTTCGGCGTCCGCCAGAGACAGTTCTTGACGTCTCATAGACGTCAAAGTCTACAATGGCACATGAAATGGATGACGTCTCCCGGACGTCATTGTATGCCAAGGGGTTAATTAATGTATTTACTTATTTAATGAAACCTATTCTGTGATTTACATGCATGATTTCAGATAACTTAATTTAAAATAAAAATTAAAATAAAGAACTACAAAACACAGAAATATAAATCAAATTTTGATTTAATAATTAAAAATTTAAAAAATAATTCAATGAAGTTGTCCTTTGATAAATTAAAGTCAAATAGGTCGCCGACGATGTTGAATGATTTAGACAACCTATTAATGGGGTTATTTTCTCCATAGTTTGTGGAATGGTGTTCTAGTGCTAAAAACTCATGATTTCGAAATGTTCTGCAAGGCACATGAATTGATATGTTTTCCAAAATGTAATCTGAATCAATGTGACCAAGAAAAACGTTACCAATAAAAAATAACATATACCAGATTATTTTATATAATATACATTAATAATATTATACATTATAAGTATTAACCAATTTTTTTAACAATTCAATAATGAACTGCAAGTACGGAGACAATAAATAAATCTTAAATTTTTAATACTTTTAACACTATGCGCCGTTGGTACTTGGCGAAACACATTAACACTTAATAAACACATTAAAACACTTGTTTATTATTTCGCACAAAACTTTTTTTTTTTCCAAAATGTTTAAAAAATTACTCGATTAATTTCGACTTGTTAGGTCATCATCAGGAGTATCTACTGATTGGTAAAAATAAAAATTTAGTTATATATAGTAGAAATAAGCAAAATAAAATAAAATAAGCTCATTGCCCTTAAATAGGCTCATTGCCCTTAAATAGGCTCATTGCCTATTTTTTGTCCCTCCTTCTTTTATTTTATTTTGCTTATTTCTAGTATATATAACTAAATTTTTATTTTTACCAATCAGTAGATACTCCTGATTATGACCTAACAAGTCGAAATTAATCGAGTAATTTTTTAAACATTTTGGAAAAAAAAAAGTTTTGTGCGAAATAATAAACAAGTGTTTTAATGTGTTAAATTTTTAATATTTCTTAATGATTTTTGAGTATAACTTTCTTGTATTTTTTGCTATCTAATTCTCTAATAATTCAGACGTCTGAAACCACTACCGATTTGGTACAGACATCTCTGAAATCGGTGCTGGAAAATTTCAGAATTACATAAATTCGTAATACGCAAGTGGCTAGAATTTTTGATTAAATTATTTCAACCAGTAGTCGCCGAGATATCGTAATGAGATTTTGCTGTGTAATTATTTAGTGATTCAGACGCCTGAAACCTCTACCAATTGAGGAAAATCTTGCTGGAAAATTCCAAAATTACAGAAATACGAAATAATTCATAATACTCAAGTGGTAGAATAATTCAATAAATTATTTCTACCAGTAGTAACCGAGATATCCATTTGGCCAAGACATCCCTGAGATCAGTGCCGAAAAATTCCAAAACTACATAAATTCGTAATAATTCGTAATACACAAGTGGTAGAATGATTCAAACAATTATTTCTACCAGTAATTTATTTGTTTCTGAACTGTTTTTTATTTCTTACAGTGTTATATTTGAATATAAAAATGTATGGATCGTGATTTAAAATTGTTTTTCTCTAAAATAAAATATTATGGATGAAGCATAATTCAATTTTTCTTTGTTGGTAAATATTTTTTTAAATGAAACTCATATTTTCATTATTTTTTGAATTTTTTTCGGACTGAGATTTGAATTTATCGCGGAAACACACCAAATAGAGTCTCCTCGGTATGGTTTTTGGGCTAAATTAACAGGTATTAGCAGCTTCCATAGGAGCATTTAATAATATTTTGAGAAGTATATCATTTAATAGAAAACGATCATGAATCAAAAGATTTTAAATTAATTTTGCAACAATACCGGTCCAGAACAGCTTTCCGAAATTTATGCGGAAAAGACGATTTTTGACAAAAAAAAACTGTTTTTCAACAAAAAGTCTCAGCTTTTGTAGAGTCCAGACTGATTGATTGATCGGGATGAATCTTAAAGCTTAAGATTTTACAAGAAATTAAGGGGATCTCTTTGGCCGCAATCGGCAAAATTCGAAAATATTTTGAAAAGTTTTAACAATATGTATAACAATTTACAAAAGGTAAACACCAAAACATTGTAAATTAAATTTCAAACAAAATTTGTTCAGATCATTTTAATTTATTTTACGTAGTAAAAAAAGTATAGTAATCATGAAAAATGTCGACCTTGCGATTATTGCAGATTTAACATTAGCTAAATTGCCGCGTAAAATGTGGTTTTAAAAAAAATATCTGTGCAGATGTGCAAATGCGGTTCCGTGCATACTAGCAGACTAGCTTCCCTACAGCCCACCCGGAATGACTGATCGGGATGTAACTTCATAATTAAGCTTTTGTTATAATTTGAAAGATCCAAATGAGTTTTGGCTGCAATCAGTTCCCCGGAAGTGGCAACCCCTATAGAAGCTTTTTCGTTTTTTGAAGCTATTTTGAAAATATATCATTACCAAGATGGATAAGAATGTAATGATTAAGAACTAAAAGATTTTAAATTAAATTTGCAGTAATATCGGCCCTTACCGGTTTCCCAAAATTTAAGCGGAAATTGGTTTTTTTTGATTGATTTATTGATTGATAGATTGACATAACAATTTTAGCAGAGGAATAGCACATAAAAGCATTATAAATGAACATCAACAACAAGAAAATACTTCCATTAGGCATAAAAACCTCAAATTTTCTCAAAAATCAAATCCACTCCGTGCTAATACCCTCCATGTTGAGCTCAAGCTCATTTGTTACGGAGGATACTGCAAGAAGTGAATACTTACAAACTACGTACAAAAACAATATAAATAAATATAAAAATATTATAATAAAAATTATAATATAATAAAAATAGTACTAAACATGTATTGTCACTCTAGTGCGCCACGCTAAATAACACGTTTTAAAAGATCTCTTCGCGACGCCGATCTCTTAATATCTAATGGAAGGGAATTCCAAAGAGAAATACCTCTAAGAGAAAACGAAGTATTTAGAGACCTACACAGGTTTATAGGGAGAAGTAAACGTAAATTTGAAGAATAAGGCCTACTGAACAATAACTTATTAAATAAATAGGGAGGTTGCTTAGTCCTGAGAAGCTTAAAAATAAAAATAAAAACGCGAAGTTCATAAAATACAACCCAGAATCACATTCAAAAAGGGAGAAATGTGATGATATTTCCTAATACTAAAAACGAAACGAGTACAAGCATTGAAAGATCTTTGAAATGATGATTTTTGATAAAAAAAACTGTTTTTGAACAAAAGTTCACTCCCGGTACAGCCTAACGGATTAATTTGAATTAGACTTCATATTCGTACTTAAGCTTTTACCAAAAATTGGGATGTCACAGTGATATTTGGCCAAAATTAGTATACCAGAAATGACAGCTTCCATAGAAGTATTTTCGTTTTTAGCAAATATTTTGAACAGTAAAGCGTCTTCCAATAGGGACGCTCGAAATTTGTTAGGTTATAGGAGTCATGTTGTTAAAGCACCATCTGTCAAATTTGTTATGAATTATTCAATTGGAAGGTTATAGCGATGAACAACGTGTGCAAATCACTAAATTTTATTTTCAAAATCAGTGCTCCGTGCGAGAAACGTTTCGCGCATTACGTTATCCTCGCCACAGCCGTCCTGCTGAGTCGACTATTCGACGTTTGGTGACCAAATTGAAATCAAACGGTTCGATAAATAATTAGCCAACACTCGTACCTCACCGAAACGCAAGGTCTGCTGAAAACATCGCTGTTAATTTCTCGTCGTTCACAAGAACTTGGTCTTTCTGCGATTTTAACTTGACGAATTTTGCACAAGTCATCGAAAATTGGGCTTCCCGAATAGGTGACACCGAGCAAAGCTGCGGCCAACGTTTGAATGACGCTATATTTCATACTAATTGCCACAAAAAATTATTTCAAATAAAACAAAAATTAAGTGGATATCTCACACAACTTGGTTTATTTACAATTAAAAATCGAGCGTTCTTATTGTAAGACCCTTTATATAACATTTACGAAATAATGATTAAAAACAAAATGAGTGTAAATTGAATTTAAAACAAAATTAGATCAGTTATTATTTTTATTTTTACCTGAAATCATGAGTTTTTATGGAATAAAAGCTTATTTCACCAAAATTGGAGATCTGTGACCATTCTGTATTCAGAATGATGTAATGAAGATGTATTCATCTTCATACTTAACATTTGTCCATTAATTGAGAGATTTTTGCAAAATTTAGTGGAAATCTGTGTATCATAAATCGCAGCTTCCACGGGACCTTTTTCAATTTTTGAGCTGATCTTGAAAATTTTTACATTTACAGAAAACAACAAGGAATTAAAAGATTCAAATAAATTTAAATATAAAATTTTCAACAAGGGTTGACCTTGTTCGTTGTCTGAAATTTAAGCTGGAATAATGATTTTTCAATAAAGTTAGTTTTACCAAAAAGTGCGGTAAGTTTAATTTTTCGCTTTAGAAATCTAATCAGGTGTAATATTTTTTTTATTATTATTTTATTTATTGCCTCTGTAATCTGTTCTGGGGCCAAGGCTCTCCCAACTCTTTCGCGGTTTGCTTTTACTTTTACACCGTTGCCAGCCAATTCGAGGACATATGCCTATAGATCCGATTTTATCACCATCTGCACATTGCATAGCTCCATGCCAGCCTATACTGGCATGGAAGACAGGTCGGCCCATGAGTTTTGCACTTCCACAGGGGGTCATAATAGAGGTCATACAGATCATAACCTGTTGATGCAAATTCCTTTTTGCATCGTGCCCCAATCGGGATTCGAACCCGGTACCTCCCGATCCAAACGCCAAAGCTTTAATCACTGTGCTGTTTGGTCGGTTAAGGTGTGATCGAGGTCTATGTATGCATTCGTGGTAAAAGAAGGGCTGGTGGTGGCCACAATATATTCACCCCGCCATTTTTATACAAGTTTTTCTGACATCAATGCACTTTGTATCAATAAGATTTACCGCGCAGACGCTGGAGTTCATGCATAACGTTTACAAAAAAATTCAACAATAGTTTGATTTATTGTACATAGTATAGAGGTTAGGAACGTAAGACTAAGAAACCCGTATTGTGGAATTTTAGTAGAAATAATAAAATCCCATTTTCATTTCAAGCTTCTTTTAATTGCTCAAATTTTAAAAATTTTCTTTAGAAAGTTAAATAACAATCGTTAAATAATCCAAATATAATCATTTGTTAAATTTTAACAACGAACAACGAATTAAAATTAGTGAACTATTTCCCATTTCCATGTTCCAGAATATCGCTTGAATAAGTGAAATAATCCCACCTAAACTAACTAAGTTGAATTATTCATTCGATAAAGTCTCGTAATCAGCAATAACTTTAAACTCAAATTTCAAGATATCAAACTTTCATTACATAATTCAATCATCTGTACAACTGCTAAGAAATATTAAAAATTTAAGATTTATTTATTTTCCTAAGATTTATTTATAGTTCATTATTAAATCGTTAAAAAAATTGGATAATACATAGTATGATGTATAATATTATTAATGTATATTATAATATGTACGAGTATGTTATATTAATAATCATCTATATATTATCATTAGAATATTTTGCAGTCGAAAGTACACGATCAATGTAAAATAATACATAATAGGAATTTGAAATTTTGTTTTTCTGTTCATAATATATAACGGGCGAGCGAGGAAATAATTTTGTAAAAACCACAATACATTAAGGTCTTTCGATTGAACTGAATAAACAGAATTACAATTGAGTATCAAATAATTGAGTTAATATTCACTTAATTGAAGTACTGAAGTGAATCCGCCATTCCACACTTTAATTCTTTCGTCGTGATTCTTTCCTCGGTTCCTTCCGCTTCACCAACAAACTAAACACAGTTTGTAGATGAAGGGGAAGGAAACAAGGAAAGAATCACGACGAAAGAATCAAAGTGTGGAACGGCACAATTGGGTGTTCGATTCGCGTCTCTTCACTTTAGATACATGTCAAAATAAATCATTTTTTGGCTTTTGTTGATTATAGTGCGACTAAAAATAAATGTTAATATATAAAACAGCGTTAAAATAGTTTTATAAATAGTATATGTAAATGGAAATATCACATGTAAATGTCAAAAATACAACAAAAACAACCTACAGTGAATTAACTGTTAATTACTGCACGAGCAAAATATCTCCTCAGTTAATTCAGTAGCTCAATTTTTTAACTGAAGTGAAGAGGTGCGAATTGAACGTTCAATTAACTTCAGTTGATTCAGTTAAATCAGATAATTTTGTTTATTCAGGTCAATCGAAAGCCCTGATACATAATCCTACTTTTTCGTAATTTTCAAAAGAAAAGATATTTGAATGTGTATACGTCCTAAATAAAAGTTTATTATATCATATACATTCATAGGAAAAATAAAAACATATTTTCATAACATTCATTGCTCTAAACCATAAATTTTTTTTTTATATATTTGTTCGTCTTCCTTATTCCCATATTTATTTATAGTTCTACTAAACAAATAATAGCGCCAGTCCATTCAAAATTGCAAGATTTTGTACAAAATTAAAAAGAGACGAAAATAAACCATTTCTATTTGTGAGAATAGTATTTCCGATTTTTTTTGTTTTTGTTGAGTTGCTATAATTTTTTCTTGAAAAATATCAAGCTGAGTATTTTTTATAGCAGCAAATATAAAAATCAAAATCCCCCACTCTCTCTTTAATTAATTTTTCGAAAATTTTTATGGTGTACAGACCATAGAATTAAATACTATAGAATGAATGTAAAAAATTCTCCCATATAAAATTTGCTATTTCATGTGTCACAAGCCAGAGCAGGATGGTTATAATAAAATAATATAATAATAATAAATAATAAAAATTAGAATCTTAATAAAATGAAGTGTTTTGTGAAAAACTACAAAAATACGCCTAACAAATTTCATGAAGGAATTTCGTGCCATCAGTAAGTGTTTATATAAAATAAAATGTAAATTATGTTAAGAAAAAAGTGGTTTGTGGTAAAGTTATCTTTAATTTAAGTTATAAATAAGAAAAAATAAGAAAACAATTTTGTTCGTTGGTGTTGGTTTTTATCATTTTGTAAACAAATGTTTTTACCAGTGCCGCATTTTTCGTATTACTATGGTTCGGAAAGATGGTGTTGATTGTTTCATGTGCTATGTGATTTTCTTTCCATAATTTATTTTTACTTTGTAATATGTATTGTAAATACAATTTTTTACAGATGTAATGTAAACATTTATTTTTAGTTTATAAAAATATGGAGAATTGAAAAAGCAATGGTTGAAGCCTCATCAGATGATATTTCAATTGGCCAAGAAGTTTCTAAAGTAGACGAATCTAATATGTATGACGAAGATTTTTTTGGATACCCAATTATACTAAGTGAATTTTCAATTAATGGGGGGATTTATAGTCCGATATTTATTTAGAAAATTGAATTGTGAGGTCTGTTGCAAATTAATACAACAATGTAATTCTTATAAATCTTTAATCAATTTACAAAATAGGGGTGGTCTTTTAACTCAGTCGCCGTCAGCATTAAAAATTTGTAAATATTCCGAAGCAGCATTAACACGGGAATTGGCTATTGCGGAGTACAAAAGCATAATGCAACTACAATCTAGTTCTAAATTGTTTAAACAAATAATATAGTTATAACGTTCTTCACAACCTAATAAGTGTTAAATATTTTCAATGATGAAGATCAATATAGTCATTCTCAATAACACGTTAATTTGTTAGAGCATTCTATCATAGAAAAGTATTATGACATCCGGTTGAATTATTTTTGTAACCAAAGGTCATACTCGTATAAATTAACAAAAAGAAACAAGTTTGTTTCTTTATTACATTTTAACGGAATGTGAAATAAATAAGCGTAGTGGTTTTATAATTACTAATTTTGATATACATAATATTATATTTAAATAAAAATAATTAATGTACTTTTATTACAGAAATAAAAATTTATTTAAATTTAAATAATTTTTTAATTTTAACTTCCTAACTTCATTCCATTAGGTCGAAAAAAAAATCTAAATACGACCCTGTTAATTTATATGCTTTCTCTTTTACCCTCCGAATTTCATTCACTTGACAGCTCATCTTTCTATATAATCTATTTCTATGATTAAAAATGTATTTTATTCCCAGGTTTCAATCTATGTATGTTGATGATCTTTGGTCAGGTCAGTGTCTATTTTCACAATACACTATTAATTTATAAGACCACTAACTACCTACTATAATCACTAGACTTAAGTAAGCCTCAACCAGCGAAAACTTAAAAGCTTAATGCCCCATTTACATGTAGAAAATTATTTTCTTCTGCAAATTTTTGCAGGTAAATAAGAAGCATCCGCTATATAAAAATAGTCAATATGCGAGAAAGAAATAAACATATATAGTAATGCCATAATTTTTTTATAGGAAAATTATAATTTTTTTTTAATTAATTCAAATGAGAAATTTACATTTTTATCTATGGCGTCTGTTTTTATTATGATTCCTTAACCTTTTGTAAATATAAAATATTGTTTTTTTTAATTTTAAAAATGTTGCCATAAAAATACTCGGATCGTATATATTTTATGGCAACATTTTCATTTTTATAGTGGTTTTTGCCGTGTAGTGGCTCAAAAAAACGTCTGCAAAATTTTGTTGGGATATATTTCTTTTCTTGTCTCTCATGTGCAAAATGCCAATGTTATATCTCTTTCATTTTGCAGAAGAAAAATGTTGGTCGCATGTAAATGGGGTGTAAGTTGTGCTCGGATTAGACCACTTAGGGAACCACTAAAATTTTAGAGGTCAATTGTTTATTTGTGACGAGAAGCCTATAAAATTTTTGTGATTGTCGCACTAACCATAGAAATAGAGTATATAGAATGAATGTAAAGAACTGTCAAGCGTCACAAATTCGGAGGGTAAAAGAGAAAGCATATAAATTAACAGGGCCATATTTAGAATTTTTTTCGATCGAATGCAGTGAAGTTAGGAAGTTTAAATTAAAAAATTATTTATATTTAATTACATTTTTATTTCTTTAATAAAGTACATTAATTATGTAATATTAATATAATAAAAAATTATAAAATATAAAAAATATAAAATATAAAAAATAATAATTATAAAACCACTACGCTTATTTATTTCACATTCCTTTGAAATGTAATAAAGAAATAAACTTGTTTCTTTTCGTTAATTTATATGACCTTTGGTTACAAAAATAATTCAATCGGATGTCATACTATTTTTCTATGATAGAATGAGCTAACAAATTAACGTGTTCTTGAGAATGACTATATTGATCTTCATCATTGAAAATATTTACACTTATTAGGTTGTGAAGAATGTTATAACTTATTTTTTTTAAACAATTTAGAACTAGATTTTAGTTGCGTTATGTTTTTGTAGTCCGCAATAGCCAATTCCCGTTTTAATACAGCTTCTGAATATTTACAAATTTTTAATACTGACGACGAAGGAGTTAACAGACCACCATTATTTTTTAAATTGATTAGCGAGGTATAAGAGTTACATTGTTGTATTAATGTGCAACAGTCCTCACAATTCAATTTTCTAAATAAATATCGGACTATAAATCCTCCTATGTATTCAATAACATTAATTGAAAATTCACTTAGTATAATTGGGTATCCAAGAAAATCTTCATCATACATATTCGATTCGTCTACTTTTGAAATTTCTTGGTCAATAGAAATATCATCTGATGAGGCTTCAACCATTGCTTTTGCAATTCTCCATATTTTGGTAAACTAAAAACAAATGTTTACATTATAATTTCTGTAAAAAATTGTATTTACAGTACATATTCCAAAATAAAAATAAATTATGAAAAGCAAAGCACTTAGCACATGAAATAAAATAAGAAAAATGCGGCACTGGTAAAAACATATGTTTATTAAAAGCATCAACCCACGCCAATAACCAAAATTGTTTTCTTATTTTTATCTGATTTATAACTTAAATTAAGGATAGTTTTACCACAAATCACTTTCTTTTCAACATAATTTACATTTTATTTTTTTATAAACACTTACTGATGGTACGAAATTTCATCTTGTAATTTTTGAGGCGTAATTAGCAGTTTTTCACGAGACACTTCATTTTATTAAATGTTTGTAATTTTTATTGCTAAAATGATACACTACACACAATCCACTAACTATTTTAATAATATTTTAATTATTTTTGAATTATTTTAATTAATATTTTCACGATTTTTTAAGAGCACAAAATTAAACGCGTAAAAAACAAGAACTGGTTTGAGGGGGTTGAATCTTTGACATATGAGACCGCCATATGCATTTTTTATATAACCATCCTGCTCTGGCTTGTGACACATGAAACAGCAAATCTTATATGGGAAGAATTTTTCCATTCATTCTATAGTATATAATTCTATGACACTAACCGAAATGGTACAAACAGCGTGCTCTTGTGTTCGCTGGTTGAGGCTTTACCTATTATATAATATATGTATAATTATCCGATTATTTATGTAATATATGTATAATTATCCGATTGATTAGATTACACAATAATGTAAAACTCACAAAATTCAATTTGTTATGTTCTCAAAAGAGAAATTTACACAGTAGAATCGTAAACACGAATGTACCCAGAAGTTACCATGGGTTATTTCCAAAAATGGCTAATATACATCAACAATACACAAAATTTGTTTTTCGAATCACCAATTTTATTTTTATATAATTATGTAAATACATAAAACATTAATGTAATATTAAGATCATCATGGAATGCAGGACTAGATGAAAATAAATAGCTAACATAAATTCTAACCATATTCTAACTAACCAATCTATAAAGCTAAAACCAAATTTTTATTAAAGCAAATAAAATTTTAAACTTAAAAACTCATTTAAATGGCTGAACCTAAGTTCCGTTGTCGTATCAAGAGTGACATGACAAATTTTGCAATCTTTTCATATATTGCGAACATAAGTGCAGCTGTGAGTACAGTTTGAAGTAGTTTAGCTTCTAGTCCTCTGTACAATCCAATAATACCGTTCTGTTTCAATAAATACATCAACATTTGTACGGTTCCAACATTTTTTTCGGCTCCAGAGGTTTGATCACTTAGTCGCCCACCGGAATGACGTAACTTTGTCTGGATAACTTGTAGTGGATATGTAATGAGCGTTGAAACAATTTTGGCAACAGCACCTACACTAAAATAAACAATACCTGGCACCTCACCATAAACCTTATTAACCCGTCGTTTTATCATTTCGTATGTCATGAATTGCAGAGCTGGATTTATAACAAGCATGAGTGATGGAATTGTACCAGACCATAAGCCAGCGAAACCTTCCGTTTTCTGAATGTAAGCCAGGCCATCGATTAAATTCGAATATTGAAGACTATTATCACGATTGATACCTTTCATTTTAAGTCTAGTATTTACCACCCAAAATGGTGTCGTACCAAGCACATTAACAACACCGGCCAATGCTCCCAGGAATAAATCAAACAAAGCACTTTGTGATTTTTGGCCACCACGAAGAGCCTTTAAACTGTGAAATGTGTAAAAATATACAAAATTCGAGATGCAGAGGCTTTGTAATACGGGAATCATGCCGCGATATAATGTCGGAAATCCTTCCTCTTTTATTAACTGTTGAATCATGGAAAGTGTGCTCAGTGCTTTACGTCTTTCAGGCTCCTCCACTGAAAAACGTATAGATATACAACACAATAAAATAACAGCCGACTCTACAATTAATTTAATCAATTCTATGACGTAACTTACACTGGAGCCTCGACCTCACTGTGTCTAGCGGATAAAATGTTGACATCGCGATAACGCTTCCCTAAAAAATTAATCAAAAAGACTTTGTACTTGATTAAATTCGTTCTAGTATATAACTAATCCTACCGTGGCCCCGGCAACAGCGTGCACCCATGACTTATAACTAAAAACTTCCTTGAACTTTGAATTGCTCATTTTAATGTTTGTTTGTACCGTAAATAAACAGTTCTCCGTTTATTATATATAATTAAATAATAAAAATCTTTTCTTTAAATATGTACTACGTAATGTTCGGCCGATTTGCTTATAAATTTACTAACTTCACACTTTCAAGAAACACGCACACAATCACAATTAAACTGTTTGTTTATATTAATCATGCGAGTACATTTCGTTGAGTTTAAGTAAATAAATTTTCAGAAATGAATTGATTTACAATACAAAAATTATTTATGCAATTTAATTTGATAAATTAATTTTAATTTTAATTAGACGTACACGGTAAACTCGTTGAAAAAGTAATAGTACATTACATGTACGTAAAAAGAAAATGATGTTGACGTTTCAGAACGTCAGGTTTCCGTGCTTTCCCTTTCGGCCGGTATTATGCAAACGTATTGTTTCCGATATCTTTAGTCGCGTTTTTTCTTCGGACAACTGTCCAGGACAGCGATTTTTTTATTTATATTTTTTCGTTCATATTAAAATTATTTCAATTTTGATTGCTTACACGTGAAGTATTTACCGTTTACCCACACATTTTAATTAATCTATTTAAAATAAATTGTCAAATTAAATTTATTTTTACCAGTTCGCAACAAATCCTTGGTTTTATCGAGAGCAGTTCAGAATTTTAGCGAGTAGGTGAGGGAAATAAACAATGGGACATTTTTAGTACTATTTTTGGAATTAACACGATCTTCATGTATGTTTATTTTTAGATGTCAAATACCTAATCACAAAACAAAAATTCAAATTCAAAATCTAATTTAATCAGTTTTTAAAACTGTTTTGGGGTAAAATCCTGATGCAAATAAGCATCTACCGGTTGTACAATATTTAATGTATTTATTTTTACAGATCACGACGGGTTTGGTTAGATGAAGAAACCCGGGCCTGCTTGCATTGTTACAATGCAAGAAAATCCGAATTCGAAAACCACCGGAAAAAAAATATGCATTTTTAAATATTGTATTATACATTGTGTACTACAGATAGGTATACAAAATTACCTCTACGTTCATTTTTATTATAAAAAAATAAATAATAATATTGCTCTTCATGAAATAAACAAATATGACACAAGCGTAAACAAACAATAATGGCGTTTGTGAAAACATTGACTTGAAGTTATTTACAATTTAGTTCTAAAAAATTTCCCTGTATTTTACCAATGTTTTTCTTTGTTCCGGACAGCTAGTTCGAAGAAAAAACGCGGCATTTAGTATCTCGAGATGGATTCATATAACCCAAGTATCGCTACTTCCAATTTATTTTAATCTTTATGGATCAATTGTTCGAACTAAGTTCCACGGTCAAGTTCCATTTTATTACAAGTTTTACTATGAACTGTGGAACACAAACCCATAACACAATGAACTGGATAATTTTGTTAGTATGTGTGCACAATACTCAAAATGAAAATTGGCGCGAAATATCAAATTTATATTACAAAATTAGTTTTGGTTGTTTTAAATATTGGGTATAATTATTAAAAATATGTTTTTGTTTTTTTATAATATTTAATAAAAACTATATTTTTTCACTACTTCACTATATTTTTCAAATTTTAAAATAATTTAAATCATTTCATTATTGCCATAATAATAATTCAATTTCAAAAATAATGCTTTGTGCTTAAAACTAAAAAAATTCTTAATTCTACTTTTTTTGTTGTATTAAAATAATGCTACTTTCTTATATTATGAGAAGTGCTAGGCCCAGGTACGGTTTTATTTTTGGAAGTACTGGCTATTTTATCCTTAATGTAATAAAAATACTTCGCTGTACACGTATGAAAATCTTCTTCCGTTATATTTTCAAATTTTCGTGATGCACATTCTAAAATGGAAAAATACCGAAAAGATTCATTATAGAAATGTATGGTGGTTACTAATAAAATTGGTTACCTTTTAATAGTTTAATAACATTAAACTTTTTGGCCGACATGTTTCCTTGGCGACCATTAATTGTAAATTGTTGTGCTAAGTCATCCGTAAAAACATTTTCGAGATTTTCCCTCATGAACTTTTTGAAGTCTAGTGCTGGTTGCTTCATGTATATTGATTTCTGAAAGTTAATAACATAACAATTATATAAAAAAATATTGTAGCACATATAAAAAAATTATTATTATTATTATTATAATTATTAAGTAAAATTATTATTTACTATTATCACAATTATATAAAAAAATATTGTAGCACATATAAAAAAAATTTAAATTCACTTTACGATTTTAGCTTTACGTCAGAGAATCTAGTCGTACATATATACGAATATAAACAATATTGCTATCAATATGGCGGTACTAAATGCGAGTTCCACGTCTTCCATGAAATATCTCAAAAACGTAACGAAAGTTCGAACCGTCAAAATAAGTTCCATTTTGTTATACTTGGGAATTTACATACATATTTTCATACCAAAATGATAATTCTATGGTCGGGTTGTCAAAATATTATACGGAGTGAAGTTAGAGTCATGATGATGAAAATATCATGATGATTTTTATGGCGCTATTCCATGGAGAAACAGAAAAATTTTGCTGAACATCGGACAAAGACAAGAACTAAAATTTACATTAGAGCGACTGAGACACAACATTTTTATTTTATGGTAGAAAAAATTGGGGAAATTTTGAAATCAACAAAAACTAACCTTAAATTATTTAAATAAATATCTAAAAATCTTTATTTTTAATAATTGACAATTATTTTATATCCCAAAAATTAGTAAACAAATTAATATCATTTTTGTGATGAAAACAAAATATGTTATTTATATATTTTGGTTAATTTAACGAAAATAACTAAAAAGTGTTCTGCTATAAAATATGGAGGAGAAATTTTTGACAAGATCGTAAATTAACCTCAAATTAATTTATTTTTTATTGCCCAAAGCATCAAAAAAATGTTTAACATTTTAAAACCCAAACAAGTTACGAAATAAATAATAAATTAGACAAATTTAACAAAAATATTTTATAAATATTAAATTGTACACAATAATAAATCTAGTGAATAAGTTTTCAAGTTTAAAATTTGAGTGCTGCTGTGTGATACTTATAATGGTTACTCCAACGAAAGTGTATTTCGTATTCAAAACACCGTTGTCCACAGTAAACGAGCTACATTTGATTGTGAATTTCATTAAATAATTTAATTTGTTTTGTGTTTCTTTTGTATAATGACGATGAACATGAAGATGAAAGATGACGAAGTAGGTCAGTGGCCAGGTACGAGTAGTGTAAATGTTTCGGTACTAGACAATAATGAGGAGTTGAAAGTTTGTTTGCATCAGTTCATGGACAATGTAAGTGGTGATGATTGAAGATCGCTTGGCCAATCTTTCAAATTAATCTGTGTTTTATATATTCGTAGAAAGACAACACAGAGAATGCATTTCAAACAAATTTAATCGCGATACATTGGCCAATTTGGTTACAGGCCATCGTAAATATGTCAAAAATTTCCAAGTAGTTGGTGTCTCATTGGAAATATCGAGTAAAATTTATGGTTATCGTGCTATCGTACTATGTGCTATCGTGCACAACGAAATTATTTGAATGTCTGGTAGTTTATCTCGTTTGAATGTCGGCGGTAAAAAGACGGTGAAGGAAATGAGAATGAGAATTACTGAGAGTAGGTAGTAATGATGTGCAGGATCCAAAAGCAAAGACCAAGGCTTAAGCAAAAAATTGACGTCAACAAAATTCAACCGTAACAAAGTGTAATGGAACGATAAACGGTAAACTAGATACGGTATCTTTCTTGGATCTCGTATCTGCCGATATAAAATCCAAGTTAAGCGATATGAACAGTTTGAATCGAGTTTTTCTAAATACGCTGGAATCAAATAACTTGGAAATTTTATTTGATTACGTTAATCCGTACTGGGATAATACACCAAATGAATTTATATTCAATGAAGACGCACCCGTTGTAAATGAGAAATGGTAATATATGAAATACAAAAAGCTGGACGGCCCCGTTAAAATTCGAACAATATTTAGGGAATACAATGTTAGTGATACGCCGTGCGACATAAATAAGTACGTATTTGGCTAGAAACATCTAAGTAAGGAATTGCTCTATAACGATCGATCTTTTTATTTTCAGGATGCTGCAATCAACCGTAGGTGATAGTAACATAAATTTAAATGACAGCGATAGTGATACTGGATTTATGGATGATGATTTTATGAAAATCATTATCCATAATGATGATATGGAGGAGCCACAAGAGATGGAACTACCGCGTATAACTTTCGCATACGATGCAAATGCCGAAATTGACCAAGTGCAAGAGTTGCGAACAAATTGTCCAATTGAATGGATCACAATGAATTTTCCATTCGGTACTCGATACTCTAAATACAGTGGCGGGTGATAAACGCACCCAAATCGTAATTTATTCTAAAACTACCCGTAAATCATCACATAGACGACAATTATTTTGATAGATTATCATATGCCCAGGGAATGGAGCTAAAAACCAGTGTGGTATTAGATGAAGTCACTCCAAACGGAATGAACAAGAACGATGATGTGTGCGACAACAATAGCGATTTCCAAAATGATCATCTGGACTGGACGATGATGAAAACCCAGTTGTAAATCGCAAAAAGTTTGTTTAAAATCCTCTACTCTCGTGTATTTTATATTTATAATTTTGTTTATTTTTAGATCGAAAGGATTGTCATACTGTATGCTACCAAAGCCAAAATCATAAATATGAAGCAGTAAAAGCTGTCGCGTTTTAAAGTCGTAAATGAACTTAACTCACAAGAACAATTGGTCCGCCAGCTGACGGATTTCGATAGAACGTATCTCAAGACACGTCACATAAAGTATAATAACAAGTTATACGCTAAGAGGTATCAACATTTTATGAATTGTACAATACGCTACCAACATTTGAGTGATGTGCTGAAAGATAATTTATGCGTGCCTATTGCATTCTCGGCCATATGCACCTAAATACAAATAGCTATTATTAATACGTATAGTTAGATTAATTTTAATGATTTTGAATAAAATATTTCTCATCTGTAAATCCTATGTTTTTAATATTTTGTATACAGCGTAACGTGATATGCACCGTACCTAAGTGGGTTTGTTTGAAGTTGTTAGGAACCAGTTTAGTCTGTCCAGTTAAAATACAATGACGATTACATACCATAGCAATATGACCAGCAACAGAAACATGTACATATACGTGTATATCTATCTGTATATATATTATATATATATATATATGTATATATATATATATATATATATATATATATATATATATATATATATATATATATATATATATATATATATGTATATATATATATATATATATATATATATATATATATATATATATATATATATATATATTTATATGTATATATATATATATATATATATATATATATATATATATATATATATATATATATATATATATATATATATATATATAAAAGTGCTCATATTAAAATTTCCATAATATAACGGGCTGCACAAAACCATCAATTAATCTATAATTCGGTGAAGCATACTTACGGAATAAAATCACTCATTAAACATTTTATTTTCTTACAACTAATCTCAGCAAAAATTAATTGTGAATAATACAACAATCTTATTTTTTATTATTATTTTATTTAAAAAAAAAGGTGTCGAGAAAAAGCCATATGGAAGCCTATAAAAATGAACAGAAATAAAAAGCGACAGTTAATAACATTTTACCTTCATTATCGGATGTCTGGCAATTAAAATTACAAAAAAATGTTGTGTCCTGTTATAAGTCGGTTGGACGAACCACAACTGTTTTGTTACCTAAAATATAATAAAATACAGTATTATTAATATTGCGTTTCGAAGTAGATACATTTTATTGGGAAATAGATTCTTCTGGTAGACATAAACACCGCACTATTTTGCTCGGTACAAAAATTTTATAATAATCAATAATACGACTTTTGCAATTATTTCACAGTACCCGAATTCAAATAATTTAATGCCCCTATTATGGTTTTCGCCTACGCGTCACTAGGCGACGATGAGTCGCCGTATTTATATTTTGGTATTATGATTCTCGCCGTGAGAGCGATGTGAGAGAGTGATGTGTAAAAAACGATCGCCTAAAATTTTTAGGTGATGAATGTAATGTAGTACGAATAAAGTTTTTGAAGGTTACAGGACAAATAGAAAATAATGGCTACCAGCGATAATGTAAGTTTTTTTCAATAATTTTTACGCTTATAAATAATTTGTTTACCAATTTTATATATATATTATATATATAAATATATATATATATATATATATATATATATATATATATATATATATATATATATATATATATATATATATATATATATATATATATATATTTATATTTATATATATAATATACATATATAACGGGTGTTTTTTTAGGAGGTTTGTTTTTCCGATAGATGTCGTTTTATTTTATGACAGTTGTTTTGACAGCTCAAAGTGGCATTTCTACTCAGTATTGTTTGGCAAATCATTATGAATAGGTTAACTCCAGAACAACGTTTTCAAATCGTGGAAATTTATTTTCAAAATCAGTGTTCAAGTAAAAATGTTTATAGAGCACTTCGTGAATTTTATGGTGCACATAATCGTCCGTCAGAGACCACCATAAAGAACGTAATTACCAAATTTCGGTCTACATTCACTCTTTTGGATGCCAAGCCACCGACAAGAATGAGAAGAGTTCGTACAGAAGAAAATATTGCTGTCGTTGAGGCCAGTGTCGAAGAAAACGACAATTTATCGATTCGTCGTCGTGCTCAGCAAATTGGACTTTGTCCATCGACTTTATGGAAAATTTTACGTAAAGATTTGGGTTTGGTGCCATACAAAATTCAATTGGTGCAAGAATTAAAGCCACACGACCATCGTTTGCGCCGTGAATTCAGTGATTGGTCGTTAAATCAATTGAACGAAGATCCATTTTTTTACCGTAAAATTCTCTTCAGTGATGAGGCGCATTTTTGGTTAAATGGATACGTCAACAAACAAAATTGTCGCATTTGGAGCAAAGATAATCCACACGCCGTTCTAGAATTACCAATGCATCCTGATAAATGTACTGTTTGGTGCGGTCTATGGGCTGGTGGGATCATCGGTCCATATTTCTTTAAAAATGAGGAAGGACGACGCGTTACCGTGAATGGAAATCGATACAGAACCATGTTAAATGAGTTTTTGTTGTCAAATCTTGAAGATATGGATATGAATGAAATGTGGTTTCAACAAGATGGTGCCACTTGCCATACAGCACGTGAAACAATCGACTTATTGAAAGAAACTTTCAACGACAACATTATTTCGAGAAATGGTCCGGTGAATTGGCCTCCGCGTTCGTGCGATTTGACGCCACTCGATTACTTTTTGTGGGGATACGTGAAGTCATTGGTTTATGTGGATAAACCTCAATCGATTGACGCTTTGGAAACCAATATTCAACGTGTCATTGCTGACATACGCCCTCAAATGCTTGAAAAAGTGCTGGAAAATTGGACCTCCAGAATGACATTTGTGAAAAATAGTCGTGGTAGCCATATGCCAGAAATTGTGTTTAAATGTTAAATGCCAAAAAATTATCTACCAAATAAAAAAAAATTTTGGTCATTTCATAATTTTATATGTGTTTTATTCAAAAAAAAAATCGGCAACCTCTTAAAAAAACACCCTATATAAAATTGGTAAACAAATTATTTATAAGCGTAAAAATTATTGAAAAAAACTTACATTATCGCTGGTAGCCATTATTTTTTATTTGTCCTGTAACCTTCAAAAACTTTATTCGTACTACATCACCTAAAAATTTTAGGCGATCGTTTTTTACACATCACTCTTTCACATCGCTCTCACGGCGAGAATCATAATACCAAGAACAAATAACGACCAAAAATAATGCGGTGACACATACTCTCTCGCCAAAATAAAGGTGAGAACCATAATACTAAAATATTGCTCACACGAATCTAAGTATCACGGCGAAAGAGTGGTGAGGCGAGAACCATAATAGGGGCATAAGATTTATCAATTTTTTTTAAATTTCAGTACCGTTAAAATTACAGTAGGAACTTTGGATTTAATGTACATAGTTTTCAAATTTCACTTTTCACAAACTTGAATATCAAATAACTAATTAAACTTATTGTAACTAAACTTACCGTATTTTTTCATTTTTTTTAAATTTCAGTTTTATATTTGTTGTTTACCGCAGGAAAACTTTTTTCTTTTAAAAAAACTAACCACAAAATAATTACAAATACAAAAGTTTTTAATCTCTTCTCACGCACTTGACGCTATAAAAATTTGTATAAAATAAAATTAAAAAGGGGAAGGGATTTTTTTTCGTTTGGTTGCTATAAAAAATACTCGAGTTGATATTTTATCTGAAAAATTTATGGCAGCACAACAAAAATTTGCTCGGCAAGCTATAATCGGATACGCCCTTCTCCCAAATAGTCGATCTATATTTTTGTCTCGTTTTAGTTTTGCTGAGATAATATTTTTTTCTCATGGAATAGGGCCATTATAAACTATACAATGATGTCCGGTTCATACGTGGGATGGAATTCCACGATTTTTTACATCTCAAATGAGAAGCTAGTAACATGTCCCCATTTCCGAAAAAAAAATGTTTCAATTAATTAATGTACATTTGTATTATTTAATATAATATGCACATACCGTTCCAAATAATTCCAAATAATTTACTTTATTAATAATATTTTATAATAAATAATAAATAAATTTAATACGGCAGGCACGTTTTACAACACAAACAAAATATAAATGTCATTAGGAAGAACTCTTACAACACACAAAACTTGAGCAAAAAAGTTAAATGATCTACAAAATATTGCTGAAAATTACAGTTTTGTTTTTTTTAGGTTGGTTGTCTGCAGGATTTTTTGTTCCTAACTAACTTCTCGTTTGAGATGTAAAAGATCCCGGATTTCCATCCGACGTTTGTACCGGGCTGTAATGTAAAGATTATCCCATATAAAATTTGCTATTTCATGTGTCACAAGCCAGAGCAGGATGGTTATATAAAAACTGAATATGGCGGTTTCATATCTCAAAATAAAAACCAGTCACACAAGTTTTTGTTTTTGTTTAAAATGACGCGTTTAATTTAAAATTTTGCGCTCTTAAAAATCTTGAAAATATTAATTAAAATAATCAAGAAAAAAATTAAAATATTATAAAATAGTTAGTTGATTGTGTGTAGTACATCATTTGGTAATAAAAATTTGAAACTTTTAATAAAATGAAGTGTTTTGTGAAAAACTGCAAAAATACGCCTAACAAATTTCAGATGTAAATGTAAATTATGTTAAGAGAAATGATTTGTGGAAAAATTATCCTAATTTAAGTTATAAATCAGAAAAAATAAGAAAACAATTTTGTTCGTTGGGTTTGGTTCTTATCGTTTTGTAAACAAATGTTTTTACCATGTGCTTTGCTTTTCATAATTTTTTTTTATTTTGGAATATGTACTGTAAATAGAATTTTTGCAGAAATCATAATGTATACATTTGTTTTTAGTTTACCAAAATATGGAGAGTTGAAAAATCAATGGTTGAAGCCTCATCAGATGATCAATTGACCAAGAAATTTCTAAAGTAGACTAATCTAATATGTATGACGAAGTTTTTTTTGATACCCAATTATACTAAGTGAATTTTCAATTAATGTTATTGAATACATAGGGGGATTTATAGTCCGATATTTATTTAGAAAATTGAATTGTGAGGACTCTTGCAAATTAATGCAACGATGTATTTCTTATAAATCGCTAATAAATTTAAAAAATAGGGGTGGTCTTTTAACTCAATCGCCGTCAATATTAAAAATTTGTAAATATTCTGAAGCAGTATTAAAACGGGAATTGGCTATTGCGGACTACAAAAACATAACGCAACTACAATCTAGTTCTAAATTGTTTAAAAAAATTGGTTATAACGTTATTCATAAACTAATAAGTGTAAATATTTTCAATGATGAAGAATGAACACGTTAATTTGTTAGCTCATTCTATCATAGAAAAATATTGACATCCGGTTAATTATTTTTGTAACCAAAGGACATATAAATTAACAAAAAGAAACAAGTTTGTTTCTTTATTACATTTTAAAGGAATGTGAAACAAATAAGCGTAGTGGTTTTATAATTACTATTTTTTATATACATAATATTATATTTAAATAAAAATAATTCACGTACTTTTATTAAAGAAATAAAAATTTAATTAAATATAAATAATTTTTTAATTTTTTTAAATTTCCTAACTTCATTGCATTCGGTCGAAAAAACCTAAATACGGCCCTGTTAATAATCCGCTTTCTTTTTTTCTCCAAATTTGTGACGCTTGACAGTTGCTTATATTCATTCTATATAATCTATTTCTATGAACCCGACTGAACAACCAAATCGAAGAAATAATTATAAATTGGATCTGTACGCCAAAACCTTAGAATTATATACTTAGAATGAATGTAAACTTTTTTCGCATATAAAATTTGCTATTTCATGTGAAGCAAGTCAGACCAGGATGGTTATATAAAAAATGCATATGGCGGTCTCATATCTCAAAATAAAAACTCCTCAATCCAGTTTTTGTTTAAAGTGACGCGTTAAATTTTGTGCTCTTAAAAAATCTTGAAAATATTAATTAAAATAATCAAAACAAATAATTAAAATATTATTAAAATACTTAGTGGATTGTGTGTAGTGTATCATTTTAGTAATAAAAATTATAAACATTTAATAAAATGAAGTGTCTTGTAAAAATCTGCAAAAATACGCCTAAAAATTACAGGAAGGAATTTCGTACCATCAGTAAGTGTTTATAAAAATAAAATGAAAATTATGTTAAAAAGAAAGTGATTTGTGGTAAAATTATCCTTAATTTAAATTATAAATCAGAAAAAAATAAGAAAACAATTTTGGTTGTTGGCGTGGGTTTTTATCGTTTTGTAAACAAATGTTATTACCGTTGCCGAATTTTATTTTATTTCATGTGTTAAGTCTTTTGCTTTTCATAATTTATTTTTATTTTTGAATATGTACTGTAAATACAATTTTTTACAGAAATTATAATCTAAACATTTATTTTTAGTTGACCAAATTATGGAGAATTGAAAATGCAATGGTTGAAGCCTCATCAGATGATATTTCAATTGGCCAAGAAATTTCTAACGTAGATGAATCTAATATGTATGACGAAGATTTTTTTGGAGACCCAATTATACTAAGTGAATTTTCAATTAATGTTATTGAATACATAGGGGGATTTATAATTATAGTCCGATATTTATTTAGAAAATTGAATTGTGAGGAAAGTTGCACTAACACAACAATGACTAATACAACAATGTATTTCTTATAAAACGCTAATCAATTTAAAAATAGAGATGGTCTTTTAACTCAGTCGCCGTCAGTATTAAAAATTTGTAAATATTCCGAAGCAGTATTAACACGGGAATTGGCTATTGTGGACTACAAAAACATAACGCAACGACAATCTAGTTTAAAATTGTTTAAAAAAATTGGTTATAACGTTCAACACAACCTAATAAGTGTAAATATTTTCAATGATGAAGATCAATATAGTCATTCTCAAGAATACGTTAATTTGTTAGCTCACTCTATCATAGAAAAATATTATGACATCCGGTTGAATTATTTTTGTAACCAAAGGTCATATAAATTAACAAAAAGAAACAAGTTTGTTTCTTTATTACATTTTAACGGAATGTGAAATAAATAAGCGAAGTGGTTTTATAATTACTATTTTTTATATACATAATATTATATTTAAATAAAAATAATTAATGTACTCTTATTAAAGAAATAAAAATTTAATTAAATTTAAATAATTTTTTAATTTTAACTTCCTAACTTCATTGCATTCGGTCGAAAAAAATGCTAAAAATTGCCCTGTTAATTTATATGCTTTCTCTTTTACCCTGCGAATTTGATTCACTTGACATTTTTGATTCATTACATTCATTCTATATACTCTTTTTCTACGGCCAAAACATTGGTGACGATGTCATAATAAAAATTTACTATTTACTAATACCCAAGTATCTCGCAATTGTTTATTTCTTTACATCTTTTCTTTGCTAATAAAACAAACCCGGGCAATACATTGTAATTCACATTAACAGATGATTGTGCTAAAAACTTTCACAAGTCGTTTTTGGTGGCATTTATATATGCAAAGGCAATCAACATTAATATACATGTAACATAAAATCTAAGGATTAAAGATCATCTTCTCACCCAATTCGTTAATACACGAATAATTGTAACCACACAACGTCACCTAATCAATCATTCAGAGGAAATGAAACAGACATTGAACGAGAACACAGAAATGAAACTAATAACAAATTACATATAATTTTATTAAATAAACACACACAAATCATACACAAACATTTTAATTGTTGATTTTATCCAAAAGGCAGCTTTAAACTTGGTGAAAATTTTCACGATTTCATAATATATATGATGATTATATGCGATGCATTGAAATATGTTTGCTTTTAATTTATTGCTGTTTAATACGAAAATATAATATTAAAGATAAGCAAACTGTCCATGTAAATTCATAACGAAAAACATTAGAAATAAAATGTTCACAAATTTTGACAGCCAGATTCAAAAAATCTAGTGTTCAGTCGGTCAAAATTGATAAACAATATCATGATATTTTTTATTACGTTTTGCCATAAAACGCACTCATTTATCACAAAAAACCAAGAAATTTCTTGATTTTAACTGTCAAAGTTTTTGTATGTATAGTATACCAGAATCTACTTAAATATAAGTCCTGTTTGGTCATTTTGTTTAAAACAAACAAAAAAATGAAGAAAAAATTAAATTAACATTGGATTGTTAGTGTAACCAACACAATGTTCGGTAGTTATTTTTATATAGGTATCTGTCAACAAGAGTTAGAGCAGAACTTATATTTAAGTAGATTCTGATATATGCATATTTTGTTTAAAAAAAATTATTGAGATGAGAGGTTACGGTTTTGCTACGATTTATGTGATCTTTACACATTAAATTGTTATCAATTCAACATAAATTAATATTTAAATTAACAGCAAGAAGCACTAGAAAACTATGTCCATATTTATGAGTATCAGGAAAGATTTTAAAGCAATATTTTGCATTTAGATAGAATAAAAAATAGTTATGTGTATAGTTGTGGCTTTTATTAAGTATACAGTACAATTATAATTAATTAGGTATTAATTGCTGGGTTCTTCTTGCCGAAAAATGCCTCTAAATAATCATTTTATTTCGGTAGAACGTACAGTTACTACGTTTTTTTTATGTGGTTGGAGTTTTATTTTCCAGTTGTTTGAGACGATTGTGTTAGATATTCGCTAATTGTAAGGTACATATACATACATATGATATACGAACATGACGTAACATGTAAATAGTGTTATAAATAATGACTGTCGTCGCCTTTAAAATTGAAATTAAATTATTTGTTATGACTTTTATGAACTACTTTGTTATGAATTTTATTTCAATTTGGTTGTTCACTCGGTTTTGACATACGATTATACGGAGTGAAGTTAGAGTCACAAAAAATATCATGATAATTTTTATCATTTTAGTCGGACTGAATATTCTTGTTTTTATTTTGTGATAAATGAGTGCGTTTTATGACCAAAGCTGATATAAAATATCGTGATATTTTTTATTACTTTTGCCCGACTGAAGACCAATTTTTGTTTGAAATGTTCCTAAACAAATATTTTACTTATTTAGAAATAAAATAGGACAATGACAAAATAAATACCTTCTGCTAACAAACTAAGTGAAGTCAACATTCTTAATTCCTTTGGAATTAACGTATCCATCATGTGGGGAAAACCCATTTCCTTTAAAGTTAATGCCAGTTCGGGCGGCATACGATACATTTTTACAAACTCTGGCTCATACAGATCAAACGGTTTGTTTGAATATCTTAAACGTAGACGTTGAATTCTAAGATTATGTCGTCTTTCCTCCTCGTCACCTTGAAAATAAATATTACTTCTATGTGACATTTTTCTGACGACGTTAAATATATATAATATTAATATATAAATAAATATACGTAGTATACTAAGCGTAAGAGTTGCAATCCAGAAAAAAACTTGTTGTTATGGCAGATCGATTGAGTTATTGCGATTTCGTGGTAAACACTTTACCTAAAACATATTTCCCGGGGAATTTATTGCCAATTAAACGAGAACGCACTTTTGCGAAGTGGGGAAAAAACTGAATTATTCCCCGTTCCCCGGGAAAGCCAGAATAGGCCACAGGTTTATAAATAGAAAAAACAAAATACACGAATAATTCAAAATATTAAAAAATATATTAAAAAATAAACATGCATATATTAAAAAATAAACATGCATATTGTAATAATAAGCAAGTATTTGAGTTGATACTGATTAGAGTTTCCTTTATTCATAATGTTTATTGTACTTAATTTAGTATAACAGTTTTGTGGTAACTGTATATTCCGCGAGATATCACTATACATCAAGAATACACTTATGACATCTCTCTTTCTTTAATTAAAATGATTTCATTTTTTACATTTTTCGAACTTAATTTACCTATATTTTGTTTTTTATATAATGATATAATGTTAGTATTAATAATATTTAGTTAAATAGTATACTAAGAATATAACATAAACTTCTGATTTCTTATTATTTTTTTTTATATTATTTATTTCAAAGGTTCAATCTTTGTGGTGCTCGACTAATTCTTCCTGATCTAGTTACCTTTTCGCTAATCCGATCTTATTTATTACTTCGTTATCACCATCAATGAATTTTTCATTACCAGTTCTATCCGCATCTTGTAAGGTGTCTTGGACATGTATAAACTCATTTTTTCGTTTGATTGGTTCTGCCAGTCTGGTATTACGAAGATAATGTGAGTTACGTCTGTATAGACTTCCGTCTTCCGATTGCACCATTACCGATCTTGGAACATTCAACTTTTCAATCACTGTGCCGGTTATCCAATTTCTCGGACCCGTTTGAATATACTTTCTCATTGAGTACCGGTTCTTTTAGAATCTTTGTATTCTGATCAGCATAAGATTTTTTGCTTGTTCGTAAGCCATCTGAATTACTTTAGGCTCTAAAAGTTTATTGCTGATTGGGAGGTTTGTTCGTGTTAGTCTGCTCATTAGCCTCTGATTGGGAGATTCTAAGTAATTATCTTTAGGTGTATTACGTAAATTTTGTCTTTGATACACTTTATCATCATCAGCTATGCTGTCTGAACTGCTGTTTCTGCTAACCCGTTAGATCTGGGAAAATGAAGACTCGACGTCTTGTGCTCAAAGTTCCATTTTTTGCTAAATTCAAAAAACTCGCGAGCAGCATACTTTGAGTTATTATCACTTTCCAGAATTCTAGGAGTACCATGTGTAGCAAAGATCTTTTTTAACACTTGTATTACTTCCGCTGATGTTATATTGTTGAGTTTCTCCATTTCGAAAAACCCAGAGTAGCTGTCCACCAGAACTATATATGTATCACCGTGCAACTTGAATAGATCTTTAGCTACTATTTCAAACGGTAACCTTGGTACTTCTTTAGTAATGATCGGTTCTTTGATATTGGATTTTTATGTTTGTTGACATACCGTACATTGTTCTGTGAAATCGATAGTATCTTGCATTAATCGTTTCTAGTAAAATCTTTAACAAGCTCTGTTCATTGTTGACTGTATCCCATGATGAAAAGTATGCGCAGCAGCTAGATTTTTTTTATTGGAGCCTTAGGCACTACTATTTTTTCACCTTTAAACAGGATATCATCGTACGTTGCCAGTTCTTCTTTAATATTTGCAGTGCTCAATTTCTGTAGGCGTTTTTGAATTATCTTCCGGCCAACCATTCAAAATATAATTTTTTAATGTCTGAAGGTGTGTCTTCTTTACAATATCCGCCCTGAAACTTTGTATTGCGTTATCCGACATTGGCACTATTACGCAAATTTCTACATCATCTGTTTCGGCTTGCTTTGTGTTGTCAGAATCACGGCTTAAAGCATCCGCTAATGGTATATCTCTCCCTTGTTTACAAATTATTTGAGGTGAATACGGCAGGATATCGAACAAAATCCTTTGAAGCCGCGCTTTTCTATTTGTGGGTAATTTTATTCGCACACACTTAATGACCTTGACGCATATGCAACTGGATATTCATCCTGCAGTAGGACAGCTCCAACGGAATGTTTACTAGCGTCCACAGATAACGTTACGTTCTTGTTAACATCGAAATATTTCAATACTGGTGTTGCTACAAATAGTATTTTTATTTTCTCGAAGGATTCGTCTTGTTCTACATCCCATGCAAACTCGTTATTTTTCTCGATAAGTTTTCTTAGCAGTTCCGTTATTTCCGAACAATTTGGAATAAATTTTGCTACATAAGTGATCATTCCCAGAAGATGTTGAGTCTGTTTAATCGTAGTAGGCTTGTGTAATGATGAAATTAGTCTCAATTTTTCCTGGGTCAATTTCTAATCCTCTATTTGACACAATATTTCCTAAGAACTTAACTTTTGATTTATTAAATTGACATTTGTCTCTGTTTAATTTAATTCCGGCCTCTTCGATTATATGAATTACTCGCTGAGTATAAATAATCAGATCATCTCTCGAAGTAGCATGGATTAAAATATCATTTGATGAGCACTCAACATTTTTAAGTCCATCTAATAGTTGGTTCATAATTTGTTGGAATACTTCTCCAATCCAAATGGCAGTCTCAGGCAGATATATCTTCCCCACATAGTACCAAATGCTAGATATTTCTGACTTCGTTCAGACACATGCACTTGCCAAAACCCTTTCTTGCAATCGATAAGAGCGAAAAATTTAGAATTAGCAATTCTTGCCGATATTTCCTCTAATATTTTAAGCGGATGGCGCCTTCTCAAAATATTTTTATTTATCTGGCTCGGATGCATACAAATTCTAATTTTGTTGTCTTTTTTTACAATGATAATTGCAGAAACCGGGGTTGGTTCTTCGATTTTTTTTAATTACCTTTAGTTGTTCCATATTATCCAGCTCTGACTTTACTGCATCTCTGATAGAGAATGGTATTCTTCTAGGTGGAATTATATCAAATTTAGGATTAGCGATTAGGTCAATATCATAAATAAAATTCTTTATACAGCCTAAACCCTCAAAAATTACCTCTTTGATTTGAATTTCATTAACTGTAAAAATTTTTTTAACATAGTTTCGAGTAATTAAATTAAGAAGGAAACTTAAACTAAGATAGGAACTACATCCTCTTTCACAATTTTCAAGACTATATTTGAAACTAGTTTTTTGTATCTAATACCTACTGATATTTACCCAATAACATTAATAAAATTCCCCCAAATGTAATGAATTTCTTTGTTTTTGACTCACACATATCGATTTTAATTTTTTATAATCATTCAGACCTAGTACATTACATTGCGCCCCTGTGTCTAACTTAAAACTAATTATACAATTTTTGATTTTTATATCTTCATAAAATTCATCCTTTTTGGTTGATTTATTTATAGAGTTAACGCTTTGAATTTGATTGACAAAATAAACTTCGTCATTATCGTCATCACTACAATTTTCATTTTCAACCATATTTATTGTTTTACTTTTATTATTTATCAATTTACAAGCAATTTTGAAATGATTAAATTAACCGCAATGTAAGCATTTTTCCCCAAACGCGGGGCATTGCCTTGGCAAGTGTTTCCTCTTACACTTTTGACATTCAAATATTTTATTTTTAATCGAATTTTGAAATCTATTAAAATTTTTACTTTTGTACTCATTCGAATTGTTTGTATTGTTAAACCTTTTCTTACTTATAAAATCTATCGATTGTACCCCATTCAATGACATTGTAGAAATTTGCCGCGTTGCAATCTCATTTGATTTTGCTTTTTAATGCTTTCTCCAGCGTTAAATTTTCATTAGACAGCAACCTCTCACGAATTTTCTGCGAATATACTCCAATTACCACTTTATCCATTAATAGTTCATCATCTAATTTCCCGAATTTGCATTTAATTATTTGCGCTCTACTGCTTGACAAAAATTCCTCGAACGTTTGATCTTCTTTCTGTATAATTGTGTTAAAAATGTATCGTTCAAAAGTTTTGTTAGCTTTTGGGTTGAAGTATGTTTTGTATTTTGCTTTAAGTACTTCACATGTTTTTTCGTCGTCCTTTACCTGGAATGTTTTCAGTATATTTTGCTCTGTTGATCCTATCGTCGTCATAAATGTTGCAAATTGAACTTTCTCTGACTTTTTTTTCTAATTGAATATAACTCAAACTGATCCAACCACGAATCATGGCCTGTGCCACTGGGGAGCACCACTAATGGCTTTGGGGCTTTCAAACCTTCCATTATTATTATTATATATATTTTTTATTTTTTTTAGTTTCTGTATTTTTATTTAATTTACACGTGGCTCACTTAGTATCGATTTTGAAATTTTTCTATTTTTTTTTAAAAAAATTTTTTTAAACTTTAATTATCTTTTTGCTTTATAACCATTCGTGTTTATTATTATCTTTATTAATTCAAACTCAGTTTACTTTATAATAATTTTACGTTATTATTATTATTTTAATTTTAATAATTTTACGTTATTATTATTATTTTAATTTAGTTTTTACGAATTTTAATTATTATTTATTTTTATCTGACACCATGAAATAATAAGCACGTATTTTAGTTGATACTGACTAGTGATTCCTTTATTCGTAATGTATTATTGTGGTAACTGCTTATTCCGCCAGATATCACTATATATAGAGATTACACTTGTGTGATCGACTTAACATTTATATATATATAAAATAATTTTCTTTCGTTAATTTTAAAAATGGTCGGAAATAGTCCATGGTAACTTTTGGGTGATTTTAATTTTTTTAATGTTGGTAACCAAGTTACCCTGGCTATACAAAAAGTAAGATTATATCTCGCGTGTGAATATTTATATTCAACAAAATTCAATGGCGTATTTTTGGCAGATACATTTTTGTTGCTTCTTTTCGTACAATTTGTACTTTAAAAGTTTATAATTTAATTTTTCTGATACTTCTAATTTAATACTAAGGCTAACACAGAAAACAACAAAAATTAAATTACCCTAAAGTTACTCTACATGTTCGGAAATAGATTTGGTAATTTATTGTTAGGAAGTTCCCAAAAGTTACCATGGGCTATTTCCGAAAACGGCTATTTTATGGCAACATTTTCGTTTTTATAGTGGTTTTGGCGGTGTAGTGGCTCAAAAATTCTTCTGCAAAATTTTGTTTGAATATATTTCTTTTCTTGTCCCTCATGTGCAAAAAATCAATGTTTTATATTTTTTATTTTGCGGAAGAAAAATGTTTATCGCATGTAAATGGGGTATTATCATTAGAGTTATCACAGTCGAGTAAATGTTTTAATTCATGGGTACTGGTTCCATAGTGTATTTGGGATTTTTATGGCCATCGGGCCGACCTAAATGAGACTTCACAACTTGAAATACACAAAACTAATTAAATATTGCAATAAATAAACCCTGCTAATATTATTGGACACGGAGAATTGATTTTGCACCGTTATCCAACGTGTATTTAACGGTTGCGAATGCAGCCACATTATGTTGATTACTTTGGATTTTTCTGTCCTTGATTGTTTCATTGAAATCAACTCTAATGAAATAAAATTAATAAAACTTGTATTTAATGCAAAACAAGAATTTTGGCAGCGGTTTAGTTACCTCATAAGAACTCTTTTGCCCGCTAAATCAATAATTTCGACTCAAGAACGAAAGTTGTCGGATCATATCAGGGTCACAAATTATAAATAATTCTATCACTTTAATATACCTCACTTTTCAGTAGAGTCAAAGTATATTTTCTTCATCCATATATGATGAATAATATATACATTTCCATAATTATAAAGTGTTTAATATAATTATTTTTACAATATACAATATAATTGTTGTATAGATGAAAACACAAAAATATAATTTTATAAAATTATTCAATAGATTTTTAAATGATTTTGCAGCGCTAAATACAGCTAAAGCAAAAAAGATTTATTTCTCAACAAAATACGCATAAAACCAATCAAAAATTTTGTTTAAGCTGAATATAAACGACAAATGCCTTAGATGAATATCCACACACGTTTTCTTCATCCATATAAGTGTGATCTTACTTTGGTGCAAGCAATTCCCATTCTGAATAGGAATAAATATTGAGCATGATGGTTATATAAAAAATGCATATGGCGGTCTCATATCTCAAAACAAAAACCCCTCAAACCAGTTTTTGTTTTTGTTTAAAGTGACGTGTTAAATTTTGTGCTCTTAAAAATTCTTGAAAATATTAATTAAAATATTGGTTAAAAATGGTTAGTGGATTGTGTGTAGTGTATCATTTTAGTAATAAAAATTATAAACATTTAATAAAATGAAGGGTCTTGTAAAAAACTGCAAAAATACGCCTAAAAATTACAAGAAGGAATTTCGTACCATCAGTAAGTGTTTATAAAAATAAAATGAAAATTATGTTAAAAATAAAGTGATTTGTGGTAAAATTATCCTTAATGTAAGTTATAAATCAGAAAAAAATAAGAAAACAATTTTGGTTGTTGGCGTGGGTTTTTATCGTTTTGTAAACATATGTTATTACCAGTGCCGCATTTTTCTTATTTTATTTCATGTGCTAAGTTCTTTGCTTTTCATAATTTATTTTTATTTTGGAATATGTACTGTAAGTACAATTTTTCACAGAAATTATAATGTAAACATTTATTTTTAGTTTACCAAATTATGGAGAATTGAAAAAGCAATAGTTGAAGCCTCATCAGATGATATTTAAATTGGTCTAATATGTATGACGAAGATTTTTTTGGATACCCAATTATAAAGTGAATTTTCAATTAATGATTTAAAGTCCGATATTTGTTTAGAAAAATGAATTGTGAGGACCGTTGCAAACTAATACAACAATGTAATTCTTATAAATCGCTAATCAATTTAAAATAGGGGTCGTCTATTATCTCCTTCGCCGTCAGTATTAAACTTTTGTAAATATTCCGAAGCAGCATTAAAACGGGGATTGGCTATTGCGGACTACAAAAACATAACGCAACTACAATCTAGTACAAAATTGTTTAAAAAAAACTATCATAGAAAAACTATATGACATCCGGTTGAATTATTTTTGTAACCAAAGGTCATATACTCGTAAATTAACAAAAAGAAACAAGTTTGTTTCTTTATTACATTTTAAAGGAATGTGAAATAAATAAGCGAAGTGGTTTTATAATTACTATTTTTTATATATATAATATTATATTTAAATAAAAATAATTAATAATTAATCAACCTGTCGGCTGGGATTTGTCCGCCAGAACGGGTCGCCACTGCCGATAGATACCTGCTCCCCGTTTGATAGGCAGATACTGAGTAATCGGGTCGAACATCAGTTTGGGTGTGATCCTCATAGGAGTCTTGCGATCCAATATCATCATAAGGACTACCCGATAACTCATTGATCGTGCGTCGTGGATGAGTTGCAGGGTCCGCCGGAGCTTTGAACCGCCTGAAAGACTCCTCCCAAGCAGAACAGCTCTTGATAAGTTCGTTGATACTGCTTAACTGACGATCGGTGAGATGGTATTGTAGGGTCGGCTTCATATTGTTCATCAGAATTTGAATGAGCTCTTCGTCTGAATATAGTGCTTGACTTTGTAGGGTGAGGGTGCATACATGATTGTAGAAATCCAAAAAACTTTCATTGGGTTGTTGTTTGCGCGATTCTACCATCCTCCTGATTTCGTAATTGGTCCGACGGTCCTTGGTCCACCACTGTAATGCGATATCCTCCAATATGGTATGAAGTACTAGTAATAAAATCTGGTCGGATAATCCGCGAGATAAAGCGATGGTATCTACTTGAAACAGAAACATGCCGATATTGGTACCCGAAGGAGATCCTGTGTAGTTTAGTCCACTTCCGGATAATAATCGTCGATCTATAAATTTTGGCGAGGAAGGCGAACTCGTCGCTGTTGGAGGCACCCGATCCTGAATGGTTGGAGTCGGTGATACTTGATTGGACTACAGGCTTTGTAACGAAATTAAAAGGGACGTATGGTATTCCCATCAACCAAATGATGATGGGCACGTAAAACGTCATTTCGCCATCAGAAATATTCAACTTACTAATGCATTGTCCTTGAGCGGTCGTTTTAAGCGCGGCTAGTGCTCAGGAGTAAAGGGGTGGGCTTGGTCAAGGGCTACATTGGTCTTGCGAGACCGCTTTCGTAGAAACGAGAAACAAAATAATTAAATAGAGGCGGAATCAGAAATTTAAAGATTTTACTAGAGTGTAGAATCTGTAGGTAAATTAAATAAATAAAAAAAAATTAAAAATGGTTAAAGTAAGATTGTAATTCTGACCTAGATGCTAACGTTATGTACTGAATTATAAAAAAAAAATATCTCATTACCAACTAGAGTGAGCTAAATCGTTTTAGACAGAATATCTCAAGTAAAAATTAAGTCCAAAAAAAAAAATAGGACAAGCGCGTAATTGATTGACAATACACTCGACTGAACTGAGATGGGGAACACTATACCTGCCATTGTTGCTACTTACCTAAACCTCAATCACTTGGTTCACGAATTCATTTTGGGTAAATCACAATAATAATAATAATAAGAATAGGTAAACGCATTAGATCTTTCGTAATTTAAAGATTGATAATTTATTTAAAAACAATTTAAGAAATTGGAACATAATAATCATAACTTTATGAGAAGAAATTATTTAAGCAAGATTATCAATTGTAAGTTACGAAAAGAAAAAAAATTAATTATGCAAAATTCAAAGCGGTAACCGCTGCTTAATAAATACTAACTACACCTGTTCTAAACCTAGCATACTCTTATTCTATAAAACAATATAATCGAATAAAGATATTACTACTTAACAATAACAATAAAAACATTATTTTTGTGCAATAGCGTCATTTGGAAAAAAAAAATTGCAATAACATCAAAAAAATATAATATAAAAAAAAATTCAAAGAAAAATTTACCGAAGTGTATGTTGAAGACGACGATCCGATGTATAATCAATGTTGATTGATGATGAGTTGATTGTTGATATTGAACGAAGTTGATTTTATTGAATGTATTACAACGAATACAATCCATAACATTTTAAAATCGGATTAAGTTCGCCATTTCACGTACTATTAGAATGAACAATATTATGTCTTATAAAAATTATTAATTGTAGTTATGATTAATAGATTTGTCTATTACAGTCCATATAACTCGGATAATTTTAAATAAGTATGGTAGAAAAATTTCACACAGATTTTACTCGAGTTATCAAAATTCTCTGTCTTAGTGCGTTTCAGTTATTAATATTTATTTATAGTTTATTATTAAACTGTTATTATTTATTTATTATTAATAATAATTATTATTATTTATTTATAGTTTATTATTATTAAACAAAAAAAAAACAATTTTTATACGTCCTTAGGCCGTTCGTAGTAAAACACTCCGTTTAGTTTTAGCACTTAACCGAAATCACGCAAGCCACGGTGTTAATGTTAAGCCGCAATGTCGCGTAATTACACTATAATGGTGGGTTTTTCGTATATTAGTTACACTTTGGACATTATTTAATTACACTCATTTCGGCTATCACTTTAGTAGTTTAGTTCACAATAATTATTTTAGTCCGTACGGGCCTTTTATAATGTCTTTGAGACCACATGCACATCAATTTAATTTCCACATTTTATTTATTTTTATACTACGTTATTTTTTTCCAAAACGAATTTTCAACATTAGCACTTAACACTATGTCTTAAAATTAACCATATACATACTATTTACGGTCTTTAAAATTTTGCATAACTAATGGATCGCGCCCCATACAGTTGTAGCACAGAGTTCCGTAATTTGCGATGTACAAAAAATTCATAAATCACGCGATCGAACGATCGAGAAACAAAACATGTATCATATATTCTTCGATTAGCGTTCAGTAAGGTCCTTTGGTAACCGAACTACACAAAACTGTTGTGTTATGTACCACCAGGGACTTAATTTTATTTTTCACAATACTAAAATTTGAACCAAAAAAAAAACTACCGAATATTATATTCATACACGGATTTAATTTAATTTAGTTTTTTTTTTAATTTATCTCAATTTGGATCAGAGAACTTTTCAATTTAAATTACCGAATACAACGCACATCACTCACTGAATGACTTTTTCAAAAAAAAAAACTTCACATCCAAATTTCCAAACCGGACCGGTAAATCGCTTTTTTTATCGTAACTCAGTCGACTATATAGTAGTGCCTCATCAATCGTTATCCAACTACCTCAGGGTTGTACGATATTTCGTTTGGAACACAGTGGTGAACCATGCTGTGTTACACTCGTGGGGACGACCCTCACCTGAGAAGAGTTTTACAAGCCGGGCCAATAGGTTAATCAAATTGCGTCAGATATTATTGAATATTAAGTGAATACACCACTTTATTCAATAATCATCCGATTGTTTCTAAAATCACTTGTTGTCGTAAGTTCGATAAGTGATCAATTAAGTAGTGTGGAAATATTATAACGTGGACATAAGTCCAAAGATTGGTTTAGGCATTTTGATTCTAAAACACATCCAATTTTGAAATTACTAATAGGATTATGCGGTTTAAATTTTAAGATCTTTAAAATGGAAAATCCCTAAAGATTTGCCACATTCGTCAATGATTTCACACGAGACGTTACCAACTAATCGCAGGACCTCGCCTTTGATATACTTTGGTGCCAATTTAGCAGCAAATTGCTCAGTTGCTTTGCTGTGAGCAAAATTCCTCACATATACTGGTTGGCCGACTATAATTGTAGGAAGCTTACATCTTAAATTCGCGTTTTGGTGACTGACTTTAGACGCGTGATGGAGATTCGACTGAATTTTTGAAAAAATAATAGATAGATCATGTGGTTTATGTTCCAGTGAAATTTGATTACCGCCAATTGATTGTAGTTGCTTATAGAGTGGGTACATAGAAGCATGACAGATAGGGTGTTGACCAAAAACGACAAAATGCGGCGAATAACCAGTAGACCCGTGTGTCATGTTTCGTAGTGCAAAGGTAACAGCGTTGAGATGTACATCCCACGATCTTTGGTCTTCTTTAATATATGCGCGCAAAGCTGCCAACAAGGTACGATTCACGCGTTCGCTGCAGTTTGCTTGCGGGGAGTATTTCGCCGTAAAGATATGTTTGATTCCATATTTATCGCATAAGTCGCGTAACAAATTTGAATCAAATTGTCTGCCGTTATCGGTTACGATCACTTCCGGAACCCCAAACATTAAGATCACCCGATTTTCCAAGATTTTTATTACATCGATTGCAGTCGCTTGGCGCAGCGTCAGTGTCATCACGAATTTAGAAAAATGGTCTAATAATATTAGAATGCACGTGTTACCAGCCCGCGTTCGTGGGTATGGTCCCAGAAAATCTAAATATAACCTTTGCCAGGGTCTCAAGGTGAATGGAAGTGAAAACAGAGGTGGGCGTGTACAATAGTTTGCCGCTTTATTTGTGTTGCATTCTTCACAAGACTTTATAAATGCTCGAACATCGTGAGATAAGGTTGGCCAATAAAAATAGCGTCTAATTAGATCAATAGTTTTCTGTATGCCAGGATGGCCGCCAGTAGGTGAAGAATGTATGTTATGAATTGATGAACCTGTCAAGCCTTTTGGAATAAATAATTTCCAAGTCGAAATGTCAAAATCAAGATCATACGCGGATTTGGGTGTAGTATTAATAAGAATTTTACCATCCATAACAACGACGTTGCTCTCATTAGATGCACTTCGGGTGTTCTCGACTAGTTCTAGGTACTCAGGCGCCGTGAAATGTGGTGAGTTAAGATCAATTCCAAAATTTCCCCCAGATACAGAGAGCGAATCCATATAAGCTCTTGACAGAGCATCTGGTACAACATTTTGGGGACCTTTTCGATACTCCACATCAAAGTTGAATCCCTGGAGTGCCAAACTCCATCGGGCCAGTTTACCATGGGAATGACATGAGCCAAGTCAAACTGGCATGGTCAGTAATAACCGTGAAAGGCAGACCCTCCACAAATGCACGGTATTTCTTTATCGCTAAAAACGCAGCCAAGCACTCCAGCTCAGTGACCGTGTAATTGCGCTGGGCACCATTTAGTTTTCGAGACATGAATGATATGGGATGGTCTAACCCTTCATAGTCCTTCTGAAATAAAACTGCACCAATGCCAGTTGAGCTGGCGTCACATTGGATGTAGAGTCTTTTCGAAAAGTCTGGTGGAATTAGAACAGGAGAGGTAACTAAACTCGATTTCAAATTATCAAACGCAGTTTGGGTATCGGAAGTCCAAACGAAGAGAGAGGAGATCTGTTAACGGAGATGATAATACCGCATAGTTCCTTAAAAAACGCCGATACCAGCCTGCCATACCCAGGAAACGACGCACTTGACGACCAGTTTTGGGCCTCGGGAACTCTGTAATACCTCTCACTCTGCTCCGATCAGGTCGCAATCCTCCCACACCCACTACATGGCCCAAGTAATCCGTCTCCCTGAGAAGAAATATACACTTCTCCACGTTGATGGTCAACCCCGCCTTGGATAACCGATCCGCAACATCTTCCAGAAGCGAAATGTGTTCATCAAACGTGGCCATCGTCAAGGTAGACGAATACACGGTCCTGTAGGTGGTGGGGAATCACTTTACTCATTAATCGGGACAGGCATTGAGGGGCATTACAGAGCCCAAAAGGCATGACCTTAAATTGGTAAAGGGGTCTTCCTGGGATGGCGAAAGCTGTTTTCTCTTTGGAACTTTGGTCTAAATCAATTTGCCAAAAGGCATCTTTAAGGTCTAATTTGGAAATATATTCCGTTTTATCGAGCCGCCTCAACAGTCCATCCACAATCGGCAGCGGAAAAGCATCTTTCTTTGTGACGCTGTTTAGCTTACGAGCGTCTAAACAAAGCCGTACTTTTCCGTTTTTCTTACGAACGAGGGTCATCGGTGAACATACATTTCTCTTTGGACCGCGGGTGAGACGGCGTGGTATTTTTGTTTAACCGGAAGTGCTTCTCCCGTGTCAATTACATGACAGAGTAAACTAGTTCGTCCAAGACCTAACTTCTGAAAATCAGGGAACAGTTTAATAACTGATTCGAGTTGTAACTGTTGTTCAGCAGTAAGTATATGATGGTTGTTTTTAGGTGCCACCGAATCAGAAATACTATTATTAAGCAAATTAGTGGAATTGCCGAAGGATTCCAAGTTATACTTGTCACTGTCAGTTTCGGAAATAACTGTGGGTCTAAGGTTAAATGTATTCCAAAAGTCATAGCCGAGATAAAGCGATTGCTGTAAAGATGGAATAATACAGATCTTAAGATTTTTAGTTTCATTGTGGATGTTTTGTTTAGCTCCATTTGCGGTTTGCACACTACCAGACATTTTAATTATTTTTAATTTATGCTTCCGAATGAATTCTATAGCACCATAACCCAAAGCACTGATATTCGCGCCACTATCCAATAAACCCCTCATATGGACTCCATTAATAGAGATTGAGGCGTAGGGCCTGTTATCAATTAGTTTATCGAATGTGTCATAAACGGATTCTAAAATTTGAACACGGAATTTACGCCGAAATCTAAAATGCAAGATCGATCGTAGTTTGTGTTTATTCGATGGGGTTGCGATACATTTCTGTTGGGTAGTAGTGAGACTAGTAGAGGGGAACGTGTCTACCGAAGAGTGGGAGGAGATTTCTCCTTCGGTGAATTGGGTTGTTCCAACGTTTGGTTGAAATTGGGTTTTCGAACATGAACTTGGGAATGGTGGAACCCAGACCGTCCCATTCCCGATCTCCAGTTTCCCTCTCGATTACATGACGGGCAGTGAGGTAATAAGTGATCAGCCAATCCACAGCCGAAACAGAAAATTTTCAACGGAATTTCGCAATTCCACCAGACATGGCCAGCCGCCTGACAGTTCCAGCATTTTATGGAAGGCTTATTAGGAGTATTTTGATTATGTAAATCTGATGATCGCGCCGTTTGGATTGCTGAAATATTTGGTCTACCCGCATTGTCGTATTTTCCAACAACGGTATCTTCGTTTTCATAGTTAACTTCAAATAATTGCGAATGGAAAGGTGGTGCGGGTTTTAATCGTGGCCGCTCAGGAATATGGTTGGCGTTTTTCCAGACATCTTCAACGTTCGTACAAATGCTAAGCAAATCGGTAACAGAGGTATTTTTAGCTCACGACGCATATTCTTCTTGAGGATTTCTAGCATTTCCTGATCAGTAAAAGGACTCGTCAGTGGCTGAGCTAGTTCTTGTATGCTGTAGTAAAATTCAATAAAACTTTCATCGAATTTTTGCTTTCGATTATCTATGCTTTGATGAATCTCAATATCTGATCGTCTAATTCTAAATCGATGCAGTAAAGATTCTTTAAGTTCCTTCCAAGTACACTGAGGGTTTTGTTGCAACATTGTCCAGTAATGATTTCTAGCTAGACCCTTCAGGAACAAATGCAATCCGTTAACTATTTGCTGCTCAGACACGTAATTAGTGTAAGATAAATGCTCAACTTGGAATATAAATTTTTCCACAGTCACGTCAGTCCCGTCGTATGACAACTTCCACTTATCCATTTTGGTTGGATATAACGGGTGATTTTTTAAGAGCTTGAGAACTTTTTTTTAAAAAAAAACGCATACAATTTGCAAAATCTCATCGGTTCTTTATTTGAAACGTTAGATTGGTCCATGACATTTACTTTTTGAAGATAATTTCATTTAAATGTTGACCGCGGCTGCGTCTTAGGTGGTCCATTCGGAAAGTCCAATTTTGGGCAACTTTTTCGAGCATTTCGGCCGGAATAGCCCGAATTTCTTCGGAAATGTTGTCTTCCAAAACTGGAATAGTTGCTGGCTTATTTCTGTAGACTTTAGACTTGACGTAGCCCCACAAAAAATAGTCTAAAGGCGTCAAATCGCATGATCTTGGTGCCCAACTTACCGGGCCATTTCTTGAGATGAATTGTTCTCCGAAGTTTTCCCTCAAAATGGCCATAGAATCGCGAGCTGTGTGGCATGTAGCGCCATCTTGTTGAAACCACATGTCAACTAAGTTCAGTTCTTCCATTTTTGGCAACAAAAAGTTTGTTAGCATCGAACGATAGCGATCGCCATTCACCGTAACGTTGCGTCCAACAGCATCTTTGAAAAAATACGGTCCAATGATTCCACCAGCGTACAAACCACACCAAACAGTGCATTTTTCGGGATGCATGGGCAGTTCTTGAACGGCTTCTGGTTGCTCTTCACTCAAAATGCGGCAATTTTGCTTATTTACGTAGCCATTCAACCAGAAATGAGCCTCATCGCTGAACAAAATTTGTCGATAAAAAAGCGGATTTTCTGCCAACTTTTCTAGGGCCCATTCACTGAAAATTCGACGTTGTGGCAGATCGTTCGGCTTCAGTTCTTGCAGGAGCTGTATTTTATACGGTTTTACACCAAGATCTTTGCGTAAAATCTTCCATGTCGTCGAATAACACAAACTCAATTGCTGCGAACGGCGACGAATCGACATTTCACGGTCTTCAGCAACACTCTCAGAAACAGACGCAATATTCTCTTCTGTACGCACTGTACGCATTCGTGTGGTTGGTTTAATGTCCAATAAAGTAAACTGAGTGCGAAACTTGGTCACAATCGCATTAATTGGTTGCTCACTTGGTCGATTATGTAGACCATAAATCGGACGTAAATCGCGAAACACTTTTCGAACCGAACACTGATTTTTGTAATATAATTCAATTATTTGCAAGCGTTGCTCGTTAGTAAGTCTATTCATTATGAAATGTCAAAGCATACTGAGCATCTTTCTCTTTGACACCTTGTCTGAAATCCCGCGTGATCTGTCAAATACTAATGCATGAAAATCCTAACCACAAAAAAATCACCCTTTATATCGGAAATTCTTGTCGTTGCAACCGGTGGGGGATTCGTCATAAGTGGCATATTTTGAAAAATATTATTTGGAATCGTATAGTTCGTTTGATTTTCCATGACCCCTGGTGTTTGATTATTATTTACATTGGGTGCAGCTGGGCGATTGAAATTACTTGTAACCGGACCATAACCTTGTGGGGGAAGGTAATTTGGTATCAAGGGGTTAGGCACCGGCATATTTAGCCTCGGGGGTATTGAAAAGTGACATTTGAAAAATGTTGCCTGGTCGGAACCTGATTCGTTAATAACTGATTCGACAATTCATTTGCAGACGATTCATACAATGGATAACCGCGGGCTTGGTTATGCTCCGGATTCAGATTAGCAATGAATGTAGACTCCTGGGTTCTGACAGGAATATTAGAAAACGTAACTCTTGATGTTCCAGGTAAATCATAATTGTGAGTACATGCGTTTTGTTGATTTGGATTAAACGCTATTGAGTTATCTCTCGTCATATTGGGAATAGTAGTGTTTATTGGGCTTGATAGTCGTTGAACTGCGGTTACCGGCACGATGATTGCGGGATTTAAGTTCAATTTAACTAAAATTTCCGATGGGTCAATATTTATGGAAGTCAGTGTAACATTTGTAATGTTCCACGGCGGCTAAGGACATATTATTGGTTGCATTTTCGCTTGGTCCGTAGATGATGAGGTCATGCTGTGGAAATTTGAATAATTAATTTATTTGGTATCTTGTCAAAATTAATAAGTGGGACATGATTTATGTTTATTGGTATAATCTGGTGATTTGATTGACAATTCATAGATGGTGCAGCAATGGTTATCGAAATGTTTTTTTTTGATAATTTTGTTCGTTTATTTCCCCTCTATGAATAACAACAACAATAATCGTTGATCACCAATAAATGAAGATAATTTTTCCCATCATTCATTCTATTTTGGGTCGTGCCAGTAAAATATTCTAATTAGAATACAGTGTGGTAAAGTGATAACAAACAAACAATAATTATTGTTACTTGCATTCGCCATTGGCATTGTAAGTCCGAACATACATAAAATAAAAAAATAGGTCATAATTATTGTTTTGTTTTGTTTTAATTAAATTATTTCTCATTTTGTTTATTTTTTTTTAACTCTTGCAAGTACAGTACCTAGATTAAAACTTAATATTGATTGTGTATCTAAAATTAATTTGTGGTCTCGGAAATACAGAAGACGTGAGGTATGATCTTGACTTATTTTGATTTGTGCAAAGTGTGTGCCCAAAATTGTTTGTTCCGTTAAACGTAAAAATATAATTTATGTTTTTTTAATAGGATCAAACAAAAAGATACGAGGCGTTACAGTTGTGCGCGATATTTGGTTGCGCTACCAGCATTTCCGCGACAATATTTTGTTACCAAAGGGGGTTTAAATTATCCGGGTGTAATATTTGTCCCTGGAAAATTTATAACAATTACGGATCGCCTAAACGAATTTTATCGCCAGATTTGTACCTTGGTAATAGCGGGCGAAACACAAAATACCACACTAGGACAAACAAAAATAGAATAATTGAAAAATAAAAAGATTTCTTTTTATTTACTGGATATATCGGAAAATTTGCATCGGCGTCGCATGAAAGTTTACCGCCATTTCGATATCATGCTACATCATCGGATCACATAGGTAACAGGATAAGTTTTTAACATGTGGCTAATCCACAATTTTTCTACTCGTTAAACTATATTTATTAAACTAAACTATATTTATTAAATATTTATTTATTTATTCTTCAAATTATATTTATTATATTTACTATATTTATGCAACTATTTATTTATTAAAAGTTTATCTATTTACATTTATATTTATTTTTATAACCATATATATACATATATTATTTATATGATTTCTAAGAATTTATTATTTAAGGACCGCGGATCCTAAAATGCTTGCATGTTCTATTATATTTAAAAATTTAGTGTTTAATTTTTTTTTGTTTAACTTTTTATGAATACTTTTTCTTTAATATATTTATTATACATGTTAAGCAAATTTACAAGTTTTATACCAATAATTATTTCGTGAACTATAATTGTACTTCTTTTTTATTCCACTGTATGATCTCATTGTGTAGTTTAGTAGTTGAATTTGATTTGTTTCGCCATGGTTATTTATATGTTCTTATCTAATGAGGAGCATCATTATGTGTGAATAGTTTATTAGATAGCATGGGTTAACATATTATTTCTTATAGGGGCATACCAAACTAGATGCGCGGTATAGCCTAAAGGGAGGGTGGTGAGCATGTGGTCATAATATCTCGACCTTGCGAAAACGGATCATATCTAACAGTACCTTGTTCTTCTAATCAATCATTATCCCGTTATCATTCCTTTTTGCACCATATAACATTTTATTAGTGTATCATCAATTAGTGGTATCTCCTCATTTACAATTCAACTTTCCTTTTAATGTAAGGAACATGTTTGCATACCGTTTTTTTTACCAGAGAATCATCAATGTGAGTCTAATTAAAGAGTGCAGCACATCTCGTCCTCTGTAATTGGTGACAAAACCCCGCCCACCGTCTTCACCTAGCCGGCCAACGTGCTGCAAGTCACCTCATATAGAATTACAGGGGAATTCTGTTAACAGAGCGAAAATCAACCGGCGAAGCTGAAGCATCCCGATCGCTCCTTTGTCGGATCTAAGTCGTGCTCGTTACATCAGTTCAGTGATTGATTCCTCTGCATCTTGACTGTTATTAGCTACTTTTCCACTTATGCATAATAAACTAGAAATCAATTGGGATAAATTATCAGCAGTAGATCGTACAGTTGGGATTGAAGCAACACGTTTCACGCGGCCTAATAAATGAAGGAGCCGGGAATTAATTATGTCGATTTCTTCGGGTTGGCTCTTACTTGATTTAATAATATTTAACAGATCCGTTTGCAGAGCCTGTAATTTAAGTATACAAATAGACAACTCAGCTTGTGGCAAAGAATTTCCCAGAGCGTGTAAACCTTGTGGAGCTAAATTAGGATCGTCTTGTTCCGCTGTTAATCGTTCGTCCAGAAGGCGGAACCGCTCGTGAACTTCACCCTTAATCTGACGTAATTCACATTCAATGTTGAATTCGTCATTTGTCAAATTTTCCGATTTTATAAGCGTAAGGTACATTTTGTTTTGGAAATTCAATCAGTAATAGACGTTATAATATGCTTTAATAATTAATTCAGGATTAAGTTTGTAATTGATTGATAAATATTATTTGTTGAATAAAATTATTATTCAAGCACTTAATTTTACTCAGCTTAATGAAGTATTTATTTAATTTTAATTCTAAACTATTTAAGTGAATCCGTACGTAGTAATCTTTAAATTTCAAAATATTAAACATGAGGTTGAGGTAAGCAACAACGACACAGGAAACATTTCCCATCTCTGTATAAAAGAACGGATAGAACAAGCTATTGGATTTGATCTCCAGTTGTAATGAGAGTAATAATGAATTATCTGGCATATTACCTTACAATTGAATCAACAACCATTTGTTATGTGCACTTCCCTGATATTGTCTAGTATTAAATGTATTAGTTATTTAGTATATAGTAAAGTATGTTTATAATTATTGATAATGTATTTTGTTGCATACCAATTTGTATTATAAGCATTTATTAATATAATAAATCGATATCTGAGAGATGAGATGGTAGAGTCAGTTGACTGTGGACATCGATACAATAAATATGTACAATTAATAAAAAATAAAATTAATAAAAAGTTTTGCAAGTTTATTATTTAATAAACGAAAAACCGCAACAGCTACATCAACAAACCCAACCTCAACATAACATTGGTGGCAGCGGTAAAAAAAATAATAATAACCAAAAAAATCACGTGTGAGAGATGTTACAATCAGATGTTACATCTGTTATTAATTCACGAAGTAACACTCACACTGTGAGTGTTACTTCGTGAATTAATAACAGATGTAACTCAAATTCACATAGCTGTATCGATTTAATTCTAAAAATGTTTATCTAATTAATAATAATTGTTAATAGTTTTCGTGAAACGATGAATGTTATAAATTACAAATCAAAGTGCATTTAATTAACTTAAAAAAAAAAAAAAAACTATTAAAGTTCCGCTTCTTTGCGACAAAACAAATTGTCAACATTTTAATAGTTTAACGAAGTAGGAGCAAAACCAAAAACTATGTCGACCAAATAACGCATGGTAAAAGCATTACAAAATTGCTAGTCAGTTCGGGTTAGCGGCAAATTACAACGGTGCATATATTATACATCGATTATTGGATAAATCATTCAGGAATTATACATAACCTACACAATATTTTATCGCAAACAAATCAACTGGGGGGAACTAACATATCCATCCTTCGTTAACAACTGGTACCATAGATAACTGCATCTCTAACTTAACACGGCGATTCAATTAGTATTTTTGAAAATTCAAAAATTTACAAAATTTATAATCAACTTTATAAATATATAGCGTAAGTTAACCAAATTATTTAGAATTAAGTTACTTATTTAGTACATAAGGTTTTGTTTTCGTGTATGTAGTGTTATATTTCATATTAATTGAAACGGTTTATTTTATAATTGTGCTATAATGTCTAAATTCGATCTCAAATTGGCTCTCATGTTAATCGAGAAATTTGATGGCACCACTGAGGTAAAAGATTTTATCAAAAACTGTGATTTTTTATATGATAACTTACTGGAAACGGAACGAGTGTTTTTTTATAAATTCGTAGAAACGCGTTTAGTAGGTGAAGTTTCAAAAATATTATCATCTGTGGCTAACTGGGCGTCTCTTAAAGCAAAATTACTTCTTGATTATTCTAAGCAAAGGCCATTAATTTTAATTCAATCAGATATTGGTCAAGCATTTCAAAAACATAATGAAGATGTTAAAACATATAGTCGTAGAATCGAAAAGTTACATTATGAATTAAACAATGCTTGTGAAAATGTGAAGGGTATAGAATCTACAAAGGATATACAAAAATTGAATGCTGATTTAATTCTCAATACGTTTGAAAAGGGATTGAGACCAGAATTGCGTGCTTTGATTAGGCCATGCAAATTGGCTACGTTAAAAGATTCAATCGCAACACAATGCTTTCGACTTAAAAATTCAAAATACAGTTCTAATGCATTTACAAAAATGTCCAATGGACCAGTTAATGCATTTCACAGTAAAACATATTATTCAAATGGAAATTCAAATAACCATAAAAATAATTTTCATACTAGTTCTAATTATTCAAGACCATTTGTTAAATTTCAAGGAAAAACAAATAATTTTCATCAATCTCCAAATACATCTAGTCCAAAAAAACTTTTATTTTGTGCTTATTGTAAAAGAAACAATCACATCATCGAAGAATGTGAAGTTAAGAAGTGTGTTGATAGCAGAAGATATGATTTATCCCAAAGTGGTCCCGAAAATTTTCACAGATCTCGGGAGCTAAATACAGCTCCTCGCAACAGAACATGCCGAAATACCAGTGTATAAATGAACGTTTTAAAAACAATTCAAATAAATATAAAAATATAATATCTAAGTCAATTTTAGCAAATTTTGAAAATGATGAGTACGATAATCCATATTTCCTTCCAGTTAATATAAATATTTCAAATCAAAAGCCATTATTTTTTTTAATTGATTCTGGCGCGGATATCTCAATTATTGATTATAAATTTATTTCAAATAACATTCATTATGATCACTCTACCAAATGTAACTACATTGGTATATCGGGCGAATCTTTAGAAACACTTGGTTCTTTCGCAGCTAGTTTAACCCTTTCAAATAATTTAATGATTTCGCATAATTTACACATAGTTAATGATAAGTTACCACTCTTAATCCATGGGATTTTAGGTAAAGATTTTTTGAAAAAACACAAGTGTATTGTAAACTTTGAAAAAGATGAAATAGAAATAAAAAACAATAATGAAATACACGTTTTCAAACTAGTCTCTAATAATTTAGATAAATATTGCGAACTAAAATCATCAATCTATATTCCAGGCAGATCCGAATATATAACTAGTTGCAATTTAAATTTTCCAGACGGCACTGAACGAATTTGTCCACAAGACGAAATTTTACCTGGGGTATTTGTAGCAAGTTCTATTTTAAAAATATATAACAAGTGTACAAAAGTTAGTATGTTAAACGTAAATGAATATCCGGTAGCTATCCCTAAGACCTTTGTACTACAAACATCACCAGCGGAAGATTTCTATCTACATGATTTAGAATTCAATAATAGTAATATTTGCAATCGAATAGAAAAATTAAATGCAAAAATTAATACTTCCCATATGAACAACTACGAAAAAGAGTCAATATTATCGATATGTCATAAGTTCAATAATATATTCTTCTTAGAGGGCGACAAACTTACAGCTTCTTCAACAGGTATTCATAGAATAAAAACTTTTGAAGGTAGTAAACCAGTGTATGTAAAACCTTATCGCCTACCTCAAGCAATTAAATCGGAAATAAATAAGCAAGTTAATCAAATGAAAGAAGATGGGATTGTCGAAGATTCAAAATCACCCTGGAACTTTCCCTTATTATGTGTTCCAAAAAAATCTGTAAATAATGAAAAAAGGTGGCGAATAGTTGTAGATTTTCGCAAGTTGAATAACATTACGATAGGTGACTGTTACCCGTTGCCAAACATAACTGACATTTTAGATCAGCTAGGCAAATGCAACTATTTTACAACATTAGATTTGGCAAACGGATATCATCAAATTTCATTAGCAGAAGAAGATCGCGAAAAAACAGCTTTTTCCACTGATTCCGGACACTTTCAATTTACTCGTATGAGCATGGGGTTAAAAAATGCCCCTAGTTCATTTCAGCGGTGCATGAATGATGTGTTATCCGGTCTCACAGGTATAAAATGCTTTATTTATTTAGACGACATTGTTATCCACGGAAAAAATCTGGATGACCATAATAAAAAATTGGTGAATGTATTAGATTGTTTAAAAAAACACAATCTGAAACTTAATTCAGATAAATGCCAATTTTTAAGGAGAGAAATTACATATTTAGGGCACATTATAACACCAAACGGAATTAAGCCCGATACTTCTAAAACTCAAGCAATACAATTTTATCCTGTTCCTAGAAATATTAAAGATGTAAGATCTTTTTTGGGTTTAATAGGCTATTATAGGAAGTTTTGTCATAATTTTGCTAAAATAGCAAGACCGTTGAATGAGTTGCTAAAAAAGAATGTACCATTTAGTTGGGGAGCACTCGAAGATGATTCTTTCAATAATCTAAAAAAATTGTTATTGGAACCTCCGATATTACAATATCCAGACTACAACCGCGAATTTACCCTTACTTGTGATGCAAGTGAGATTGCGATAGGCGCAGTATTATAACAACAGCATGATAATGAAGACCTTCCAATCGCTTTCGCAAGTCGAACTCTAAATTCGGCAGAAAAGAATTATGTAACCATTGAGAAAGAGTTGCTCGCTATAGTGTGGAGTACACAATATTTTCGACCCTATCTATACGGTAGACATTTTATCATTTATACTGACCATAAACCACTAGTATGGTTATGTTCCATTAAAAATCCTACATCAAGATTGATGCGTTGGAAACTCAAGCAGGAAGAATTTGACTTCAGTATTAGGTATAAATCTGGTAAATCTAATTCGAATGCGGACGCGCTAAGTCGAGTTATTATCAAATACCCAGATGAAAATAAAATTCACGTCGTCACTAGATCAGCAGCTAGACAGTTAAATATAGATTCCAACGAAAATTTAAATGGATTATCGAATATTTCGAATAATCTTAACCCAATTTTGTCAAAATTGTATCTTAAAGATACATTAAATTCAACCACTAACGAAAACAGAAATGAGGAATTGATCACTCCTAATTTCGATAACACAAATTGTCAAAACCTTTCAATTGATAAACCAAATGTTTCAAGTCATTTTGAAAGTCTGCCTAATAATAATAATATACAAAATATTTCTAATAATAGACTAACTAAAGTCTCAGGTTATAGAAATAATACTCTTCCAAAATCAAAGAAAAAGTCAGTTGAAGAATCTGCAGATTATTTATCAAAGAATATTCAAACTTTAGAATGTGAAAACGACATAAAAACTTGTATCCAAGAATTCCATAAGTCTCCACTTGGAGCACACGAAGGTCTATACCGAACATACAATCGTATTAAACAATATTTTTATTTTCCGAAAATGCTAAGTAGAATTAGCAATTTTATAAGAATGTGCGAATCTTGCCAAAGACATAAGAATATAGGTAAAAGTAAAGAGCCTATGAAAGTAACAAGTACTTCTACGAGGCCATTTCAAAAACTTTTTCTTGACGTTGTAGGACCACTTCCTTCCACATATTCAAATAATAAATATATTTTAACAATGCAATGCGATTTAACAAAATACTCGCTTGCTATTCCAATTGGGAACCAGGAGACAGAAACAATTGCTAGAGCTATGGCCGAAAATTTTATTTGTGTTTTTGGGGCACCTGAATCAATTTTAACAGATCAAGGATCAAATTTTACTAGTGCACTTTTCAAAAGAATATGTAAATTAATGCAAATTAAGAAAATGTGTACGAGCGCTTATCATCCTGAAGCAAATGGAGCTCTAGAGAGAAGCCACAGTGGCCTAGTGAGGTATTTAAGACAATATTCTGAAAAGGACCCTCTAACATGGGACACATGGCTCTCATACGCCTGCTTTTCTTACAACAGTACTCCACATACAACTACAAAATTTGCACCGTATGAACTTGTTTTTGGCCATAAACCGTTGATTCCAAATTCAATTAGTAAACCCAGGGCTGTGGATGTGTTGTATAATTATGATGATTATTTATATGATTTGAAATTTCGGTTACAAAAATCGTTTACGGTAGCTCGCGACAATATTTTGAAATCAAAAGCTGTTTCCAAAAGTTATTACGATCGCAAAACAAAACATCGTTCAATTGCAGTGGGGGATCAGGTTTTATTAACAAATGAAGCAAAATCCAATAAACTCGACCCGCCATTTATTGGGCCTTATTTGGTCAAAGAAATAATTTCTCCAGAAAATACGGGTGTGCAGATTGGAAAGACAGTTAAAATAATTCACAATAATAGAATCAAACCGTTTTATGAAAATCAAAAGATGTATTAATCTATTTAAATAATTTGTATTTTATTAAAAGTAGAATAAATAAATTAATACAAATAAACAATATTGTTAAAAATAAAAATTCGTTAAACATAAATTGAAAAAAAAGTCAAAATAAAAAACAAATTGTAAAGCTTATAATTAATGTCAAAATAAATATAATTTTGAATAAGATGTTTCTTAGGAGGGAGGGGTGTTATGTGCACTTCCCTGATATTGTCTAGTATTCAATGTATTAGTTATTTAGTATATAGTAAAGTATGTTTATAATTATTGATAATGTATTTTGTTGCATACCAATTTGTATTATAAGCATTTATTAATATAATAAATCGATATCTGAGAGATGAGATGGTAGAGTCAGTTGACTGTGGACATCGGTACAATAAATATGTACGATTAATAAAAAATAAAATTAATAAAAAGTTTTGCAAGTTTATTATTTAATAAACGAAAAACCGCAACAGCTACATCAACAAACCCAACCTCAACATAACACATTGTGGTTAGATGCAATTGCGAATAAACCTAGTATAAAAAAAAACAAATGTATCCTTATTTACTGCAAACAACTCAACTAGACGGAAATATTTGCGAAGGATAGTAACTGTTTAATATGTAAACTATTCGAGACGTTACGACTAACACTGAATCACACTGAAACTTTGTTTCAATAGCACTCAGCGCGTTAACGTCCAAAATAATTAGTTTAAGAAATTCATTCAAGGCGATGTTACAGCTGTACAACAAAATTTATGCATCGAATGAAACTCTAGACAGTTTGAGATATTGGTGATTATCTCAGATATGAAATAACAATGCAATCGACAATTATTAATAATTAGAAGTACTGCGTATCTGAAGTAATCAATCAATATGAAATTGTAGCAAAGGGGATAGATTAACTGGTCAGAATTACAACATTAAACTGAACTAAAGGATATGTATCATAAACGTTGGATTAGTAAGATAGCCATTATCCGTTTTGGGCGCCACTGTAACGAAATTAAAAGGGACGTATGGTATTCCCATCAACCAAATGATGATGGGCACGTAAAACACCTTTGTGAAGTTATCCCGGAAACTCAGCCCGGAAAATGATTATAGTTAAATATGGTAACACCTTTATATATTTAAGAAATTATAATGAAACTACAACTATCACGATATAAAAATATAAAGATAGTAAGAAAAATTTTATTATGAAAAATAATATACAAAATGGCGGGCATTATAAATAAAAACATATTGACATTTTTTAACTTGTACTATAGCTAATTACTATAGCACAAAAAAAAATTATATAATTTATATACAAACAGGTGGGTTTATTGATATAATAAGTAATTATTCAATTTGTAAAAAACAACAATGTCACAAAAATTTAGTTTATAGCTCCGCTATAGTCGTCTGAATTCGTAGTACATGTCCATTACCAGAAACCGGACTATATACGTTTTGTAGTTCCGGGATTGGCCTGTTTAAATAACAAGTGACAAAAAAATTCTATGATTTAGAGCTCCGCTATAGTCGTCTGAATTCGTAGTACATGTCCATTACCAGAAACCGGACTATATACGTTTTGTAGTTCAGGGATTGGCCTGTTTAAATAACAAGTGGCAAAAAAATTCTATGATTTAGAGCTCCGCTATAGTCGTCTGAATTCGTAGTACATGTCCATTACCAGAAACCGGACTATATACGTTTTGTAGTTCAGGGATTGGCCTGTTTAAATAACAAGTGGCAAAAAAATTCTATGATTTAGAGCTCCGCTATAGTCGTCTGAATTCGTAGTACATGTCCATTACCAGAAACCGGACTATATACGTTTTGTAGTTCAGGGATTGGCCTGTTTAAATAACAAGTGACAAAAAAATTCTATGATTTAGAGCTCCGCTATAGTCGTCTGAATTCGTAGTACATGTCCATTACCAGAAACCGGACTATATACGTTTTGTAGTTCAGGGATTGGCCTGTTTAAATAACAAGTGGCAAAACAATTCTATGATTTAGAGCTCCGCTATAGTCGTCTGAATTCGTAGTACATGTCCATTACCAGAAACCGGACTATATACGTTTTGTAGTTCAGGGATTGGCCTGTTTAAATAACAAGTGGCAAAAAATTCTATGATTTAGAGCTCCGCTATAGTCGTCTGAATTCGTAGTACATGTCCATTACCAGAAACCGGACTATATACGTTTTGTAGTTCAGGGATTGGCCTGTTTAAATAACAAGTTGCAAAAAAATTCTATGATTTAGAGCTCCGCTATAGTCGTCTGAATTCGTAGTACATGTCCATTACCAGAAACCGGACTATATACGTTTTGTAGTTCAGGGATTGGCCTGTTTAAATAACAAGTGGCAAAAAAATTCTGTGATTTAGAGCTCCGCTATAGTCGTCTGAATTCGTAGTACATGTCCATTACCAGAAACCGGACTATATACGTTTTGTAGTTCAGGGATTGGCCTGTTTAAATAACAAGTGACAAAAAAATTCTATGATTTAGAGCTCCGCTATAGTCGTCTGAATTCGTAGTACATGTCCATTACCAGAAACCGGACTATATACGTTTTGTAGTTCAGGGATTGGCCTGTTTAAATAACAAGTGGCAAAAAAATTCTATGATTTAGAGCTCCGCTATAGTCGTCTGAATTCGTAGTACATGTCCATTACCAGAAACCGGACTATATACGTTTTGTAGTTCAGGGATTGGCCTGTTTAAATAACAAGTGGCAAAAAAATTCTATGATTTAGAGCTCCGCTATAGTCGTCTGAATTCGTAGTACATGTCCATTACCAGAAACCGGACTATATACGTTTTGTAGTTCAGGGATTGGCCTGTTTAAATAACAAGTTGCAAAAAAATTCTATGATTTAGAGCTCCGCTATAGTCGTCTGAATTCGTAGTACATGTCCATTACCAGAAACCGGACTATATACGTTTTGTAGTTCAGGGATTGGCCTGTTTAAATAACAAGTGGCAAAAAAATTCTGTGATTTAGAGCTCCGCTATAGTCGTCTGAATTCGTAGTACATGTCCATTACCAGAAACCGGACTATATACGTTTTGTAGTTCAGGGATTGGCCTGTTTAAATAACAAGTGACAAAAAAATTCTATGATTTAGAGCTCCGCTATAGTCGTCTGAATTCGTAGTACATGTCCATTACCAGAAACCGGACTATATACGTTTTGTAGTTCAGGGATTGGCCTGTTTAAATAACAAGTGGCAAAAAAATTCTATGATTTAGAGCTCCGCTATAGTCGTCTGAATTCGTAGTACATGTCCATTACCAGAAACCGGACTATATACGTTTTGTAGTTCAGGGATTGGCCTGTTTAAATAACAAGTGACAAAAAAATTCTATGATTTAGAGCTCCGCTATAGTCGTCTGAATTCGTAGTACATGTCCATTACCAGAAACCGGACTATATACGTTTTGTAGTTCAGGGATTGGCCTGTTTAAATAACAAGTGGCAAAAAAATTCTATGATTTAGAGCTCCGTTATAGTCGTCTGAATTCGTAGTACATGTCCATTACCAGAAACCGGACTATATACGTTTTGTAGTTCAGAGATTGGCCTGTTTAAATAACAAGTTGCAAAAAAATTCTATGATTTAGAGCTCCGCTATAGTCGTCTGAATTCGTAGTACATGTCCATTACCAGAAACCGGACTATATACGTTTTGTAGTTCAGAGATTGGCCTGTTTAAATAACAAGTTGCAAAAAAATTCTATGATTTAGAGCTCCGCTATAGTCAGCTGAATTCGTAGTACATGTCCATTACCAGAAACCGGGCCATATACGTTTTGTAGTTCAGGGATTGGCCTGTTTAAATAACAAGTGGCAAAAAAATTCTATGATTTAGAGCTCCGCTATAGTCGTCTGAATTCGTAGTACATGTCCATTTCCAGAAACCGGACTATATACGTTTTGTAGTTCAGGGATTGGCCTGTTTAAATAACAAGTGGCAAAAAAATTCTATGATTTAGAGCTCCGCTATAGTCGTCTGAATTCGTAGTACATGTCCATTACCAGAAACCGGACTATATAAGTTTTGTAGTTCAGAGATTGGCCTGTTTAAATAACAAGTTGCAAAAAAAATCTATGATTTAGAGCTCCGCTATAGTCGTCTGAATTCGTAGTACATGTCCATTACCAGAAACCGGACTATATCCGTTTTGTAGTTCAGGGATTGGCCTGTTTAAATAACAAGTGGCAAAAAAATTCTATGATTTAGAGCTCCGCTATAGTCGTCTGAATTCGTAGTACATGTCCATTACCAGAAACCGGGCTATATACGTTTTGTAGTTCAGGGATTGGCCTGTTTAAATAACAAGTGGCAAAAATATTCTATGATTTAGAGCTCCGCTATAGTCGTCTGAATTCGTAGTACATGTCCATTACCAGAAACCGGACTATATAAGTTTTGTAGTTCAGGGATTGGCCTGTTTAAATAACAAGTTGCAAAAAAAATCTATGATTTAGAGCTTCGCTATAGTCGTCTGAATTCGTAGTACATGTCCATTACCAGAAACCGGACTATATACGTTTTGTAGTTCAGGGATTGGCCTGTTTAAATAACAAGTGACAAAAAAATTCTATGATTTAGAGCTCCGCTATAGTCGTCTGAATTCGTAGTACATGTCCATTACCAGAAACCGGACTATATACGTTTTGTAGTTCAGGGATTGGCCTGTTTAAATAACAAGTTGCAAAAAAATTCTATGATTTAGAGCTCCGCTATAGTCGTCTGAATTCGTAGTACATGTCCATTACCAGAAACCGGACTATATACGTTTTGTAGTTCAGGGATTGGCCTGTTTAAATAACAAGTGGCAAAAAAATTCTATGATTTAGAGCTCCGCTATAGTCGTCTGAATTCGTAGTACATGTCCATTACCAGAAACCGGACTATATACGTTTTGTAGTTCAGGGATTGGCCTGTTTAAATAACAAGTTGAAAAAAAATTCTATGATTTAGAGCTCCGCTATAGTCGTCTGAATTCGTAGTACATGTCCATTACCAGAAACCGGACTATATACGTTTTGTAGTTCAGGGATTGGCCTGTTTAAATAACAAGTGGCAAAAAAATTCTGTGATTTAGAGCTCCGCTATAGTCGTCTGAATTCGTAGTACATGTCCATTACCAGAAACCGGACTATATACGTTTTGTAGTTCAGGGATTGGCCTGTTTAAATAACAAGTGACAAAAAAATTCTATGATTTAGAGCTCCGCTATAGTCGTCTGAATTCGTAGTACATGTCCATTACCAGAAACCGGACTATATACGTTTTGTAGTTCAGGGATTGGCCTGTTTAAATAACAAGTGGCAAAAAAATTCTATGATTTAGAGCTCCGCTATAGTCGTCTGAATTCGTAGTACATGTCCATTACCAGAAACCGGACTATATACGTTTTGTAGTTCAGGGATTGGCCTGTTTAAATAACAAGTTGCAAAAAAATTCTATGATTTAGAGCTCCGCTATAGTCGTCTGAATTCGTAGTACATGTCCATTACCAGAAACCGGACTATATACGTTTTGTAGTTCAGAGATTGGCCTGTTTAAATAACAAGTGGCAAAAAAAATCTATGATTTAGAGCTCCGCTATAGTCGTCTGAATTCGTAGTACATGTCCATTACCAGAAACCGGACTATATACGTTTTGTAGTTCAGGGATTGGCCTGTTTAAATAACAAGTGGCAAAAAAATTCTATGATTTAGAGCTCCGCTATAGTCGTCTGAATTCGTAGTACATGTCCATTACCAGATCCCGGACTATATACGTTTTGTAGTTCAGGGATTGGCCTGTTTAAATAACAAGTGGCAAAAAAATTCTATGATTTAGAGCTCCGCTATAGTCGTCTGAATTCGTAGTACATGTCCATTACCAGAAACCGGACTATATACGTTTTGTAGTTCAGGGATTGGCCTGTTTAAATAACAAGTGGCAAAAAAATTCTATGATTTAGAGCTCCGCTATAGTCGTCTGAATTCGTAGTACATGTCCATTACCAGAAACCGGACTATATACGTTTTGTAGTTCAGGGATTGGCCTGTTTAAATAACAAGTGGCAAAAAAATTCTATGATTTAGAGCTCCGCTATAGTCGTCTGAATTCGTAGTACATGTCCATTACCAGAAACCGGACTATATACGTTTTGTAGTTCAGGGATTGGCCTGTTTAAATAACAAGTTGCAAACAAATTCTATGATTTAGAGCTCCGCTATAGTCGTCTGAATTCGTAGTACATGTCCATTACCAGAAACCGGACTATATACGTTTTGTAGTTCAGGGATTGGCCTGTTTAAATAACAAGTTGCAAAAAAATTCTATGATTTAGAGCTCCGCTATAGTTGTCTGAATTCGTAGTACATGTCCATTACCAGAAACCGGACTATATACGTTTTGTAGTTCAGGGATTGGCCTGTTTAAATAACAAGTGGCACAAAAATTCTATGATTTAGAGCTCCGCTATAGTCGTCTGAATTCGTAGTACATGTCCATTACCAGAAACCGGGCTATATACGTTTTGTAGTTCAGGGATTGGCCTGTTTAAATAACAAGTTGCAAAAATATTCTATGATTTAGAGCTCCGCTATAGTCGTCTGAATTCGTAGTACATGTCCATTACCAGAAACCGGACTATATAAGTTTTGTAGTTCAGGGATTGGCCTGTTTAAATAACAAGTTGCAAAAAAAATCTATGATTTAGAGCTTCGCTATAGTCGTCTGAATTCGTAGTACATGTCCATTACCAGAAACCGACTAATGTAAATCTATATTTTTCAAAGTTTAGGTTTTTAGGCCGTCCGCCTCGAAAATTCGACATTTTTATACTGAACTTTCAAATGTAAAATAGAAATTGAATAACGTGCGAAAATAACGAACTTTTATACTGTCATAGCATAGCCGTTAAAAATCTTGCATCGTGCGTGATAAATAAGTCTATTTCATAAAAGATGGCGCGGACGCATATAATCTATTGAAATTTGTTATTTACTCCAAAAAAACTGGTATCAGGGAACAGGCACACAGTATTAGGGGTTTCAACGTTAATTTTAGACTAATAATAATAATGAATGATGTGTGCCTTAAACGACTAAAGTTTAATATCACCCGTTATGAAATTTTCAAGTTTCTGCTATTCCTCACTATGCGGCAAATGAATCTATGATTTTTAATCACTTTTTATTTAATTTTTATAATTTTACTTTATTGTAATAACTTCGAACATGATCAATTATTCGTTGTCATATAAATTAATAAATAAAAGACACTAGTTAAAAATTTCTTTTTAGTGACACCTGTTATTAAATTTCAACAAATTTTTTCAAAAATATTAATTTACCAATGCAGGTAAGTCAAAACATAAAATAAACAAGTATAAGAAAGCAAGAAATATTACATTTTATGAGCCAGTGCGACGCTAACGCCGCTTCCAATATATTACTTTTCGGTACTACACATTACGCGACACAGCATGAAATAGTTTATTTTATTTATGAAAAATATTTCAAAGCAGAAATACTAGATTTACTTTCACCGCTGTATACGTACAAAAAAATATTTTTTTGTTATATTTCATTCGGTTCGATCTTCGTTTCGTTTTTCTGTTGATCGGTTTGTTTTGGTTTATAAAAAATTTAAAGAGCCTATACAAAATATGTAGAGAATATACCAAAACAAGCTGTGCCTGTGTGTTATAAAAACAAGGTTTTTGTTTTTGTAATTTTGAATTTCTATGAAATAGAATGAAAGCAAACATTTTCCGTACCTAAAATAAAAAATTGTTCTTATGCCGTGATATACGAGTACATTATCAGATATAATTGTTGATACGAGTATAATAAAATATAGTTATTGAGCGTTTATAATTCAAATTAAGTAAAGATGTCGTTATGTTTTTTTTTTAAATAATATTTTTATTTCTAACCGACTTTTTGATCTTCAGGTTTTTTTGAAATATTTATGTGTACAAAATTAATTGTAAAAACTTACAAATATTAATACTCATGTAAAATAATTAAAAATTTGTAAATACTAAAGTTTAAGAATTTAACAAAACAAAATAAGCTAATCCAAAAATGTTTAATTCATTTTTAATACCTATGTAATTTATATTGTTGCCCTGAAGAGTTCAAAAATTGTAATTTCTTAAGACCGCTATCTTCTTTGCTATCTGTAATGTCGACAAACGGCCTCAACTTATGACCCGATTTTTGGGTTTCGGCGAAGGATTCGCGATTCTAACAGAATTTTTCGTGCAAAATGACCACGAACGAATAGTAGTATTAACACATTGAAAATGTGCTTTATATTATAAAGTCGTAATTTAAAAGTAGGTATGGGATTAAATCTTGGAATATAATAAAGCTATTCGATCAGCAATTTTAAACAAATTATATCATGAAACGTGAATTTTTAAAATAATTTGAATAATTATCGAAATTTTGACACATAATGGTGACTGGCTCACTGTCTTTAAATAGCTGAACCAATATTTTAGGTGTCCCTATGTAGCTACTCTAGCACACTGATTCTCTAACCTAAAAGTTAATGCGTAAAAGTGAACACCATAGTAAGTTTTCGACTTTACACAAATTACAATGCTATGTGATTGTTTGTGTTTAATGTTTACATCTTATATTGTTTCTTAGATAATCAAGGTGCATTACGTAAATTATTTCAATTGGACATGTCATATGCTCGTCTGAAGTCTACAAATCATTTGTATATCTCAAAAGAAATGTAATTGCAAATAATTGTTTAGCTAACTTTTTAGCTCCTTTCTGACTAATTTCCTTCTATCGAACACGATGCAATCTCTGACTTGAGCCCTCTGACACGAACGCCACCAGAAAATTATGTTGTACAACAATTACAGAAAATTATGTATTGTGCATTTGTGCAAGCTCTTCCACTTCTTGAAGATTGAACAGAATACCATTTAAGTGCGCATGTGCAAACTAGTTTAGGACTCAAATTTCTTGAAATAAATTTAGTTTTATTGGTGGTGTGGTTCCACTCAAGTTAAAAGCCATGCTCCAGTGCTTAAACCAAAATTTATTGCCAAATCCTAATTGCAATAAATAAACCTATGTTTCATAAGAAATAGGGTTCGTTTCACCCCATTGAGGTACTGTTTCAAAACAGTTCCTAGTACTAAATTTATCTCCACCTAATATACCAAATTTTATTGAACTGTTAAATTTTCAAACAAATTTCATCCATAGCATTGGCTATGCTATGGACGAAACGCCGTTAATGTTTACTCCCAACTAATTCACGTTTTGGCCAAGCTTATTGCAAGTATTACTCCAAGTGTTCGAATTACCAAACCATGAAAGTATAATCGATCAAAACATTTTATTGAAATTGAGGATGGTGTTCGAGACCGCGATAAAATATTGTTTAAAATACAGGGATATTTAACAAAAAAATTTAGGACAACAACTTGAACTAACTTCAAGTCAATCATTTTAACTAACTTTAACTTAAAATTAAATATTTTTGGTTTATAATTAAACACAATAATATCCAATATTAAAATAAATTAATTAATTTCACCAGCAAACATTAAGATAACCATTTTTTCTTATTAAAAATACAATTCAGTCATTGTATTTTCATTCTTTCAAATTTCCAGTTGTAAATGAAGTAAGGAACAATCAAAAAATTGTGTACTAAAAAAATTAACCTGTTTCGTCAGTTCAGGAATTATTAAGATTTTTGATGAACTCTGTTGTACTCTACATAATATCAAGAGTTGTTCAGAGTTGTTGAGAACAAGCATAAACTTTATTCGTATATATAATGCAAGATAGTGACTTAGCGTAAGCTCTTTAGGATTCGATTGAGTAAATCCGAAGCATAAATATTTTAATAATTCGTGAATTGGTTAAAAAATCAAAATATAATATATAGCGGTCTAGAGCAGCTTTTTCAAAAAAACTCAGCAGATATGATACACATAATATTTTGACATTACCTGCACTGTTAAATTAATATTTTTGAAAAACTTGTTGAAATTTAATAACAGGTGTCACTAAAATGAATGTTTTTACCTAGTGTCTTTTATTTATTAATTTATATGTAAAAGAATAATTAATGTTATTCGAAATTACTACAATAAAGCAAAATTATTAAAATTAAATAAAACGTCTGCATAAATCTAAATTAACTATTCATACGCCGCGTAGTGATGAATAGCAGAAGCATGAAAATTTCATACAAGCGAAATCACTCATGAATGGTATACTCAAATTTTAGTCAAATTCGCAAATTTAATTAGACTTTTCACGATTGGCAAAGAATTTATTATCGATAATGGATAATTATCAATTTATTACGCAATTTATGTCATAAATATTAGGCACAGTATGATTTAATATTTCATAAATACAATGCCATCTATCAATGAGTAGTACAGGCAATTTAAGCTGAGTTCTGTTATAAGTTTCGATAGATGGCGTAAATTAATTAATCAAGTAGTTCTCGACGTTGTCGACGTAGTTGAAGAGTTGTCGACTTTGTCGACGAGTATTCGACGTTGTCGACGAGTATTCGACGTTGTCGACGAAATCTTGTAAAAATTAGTAGTCGACGCGTAATCGCCCATCCCTGTGTTACGTTCGCGTATCACTAAAAGTGAACATTATGGGAACGAATATTTCGATAAAAAGTCTAATTATGTTAGAATAGTAACACCGTTAACTATCGTTTTTGAGCTGCAAAATCGATTCGTTTGCCAACTATTATATGAAGTGTAGTATTCGTTTATGATTCGTAAACGGTTCACCTTGTTTAGCTAGTAGTTGTATGAAAAAAAAGGTTATTTTACTATAGCAGATCTCAAAATCATAGAATTTTGTTGCCTATTGTTATTTAAACAGGCCAATCCCTGAACTACAAAACGTATATAGTCCGGTTTCTGGTAATGGACATGTACTACGAATTCAGACGACTATAGCGGAGCTCTAAATCATAGAATTTTTTGCCACTTGTTATTTAAACAGGCCAATCCCTGAACTACAAAACGTATATAGTCCGGTTTCTGGTAATGGACATGTACTACGAATTCAGACGACTATAGCGGAGCTCTAAATCATAGAATTTTTTTGCAACTTGTTATTTAAACAGGCCAATCCCTGAACTACAAAACGTATATAGTCCGGTTTCTGGTAATGGACATGTACTACGAATTCAGACGACTATAGCGGAGCTCTAAATCATAGAATTTTTTTGCCACTTGTTATTTAAACAGGCCAATCCCTGAACTACAAAACGTATATAGTCCGGTTTCTGGTAATGGACATGTACTACGAATTCAGACGACTATAGCGGAGCTCTAAATCATAGAATTTTTTTGCAACTTGTTATTTAAACAGGCCAATCCCTGAACTACAAAACGTATATAGTCCGGTTTCTGGTAATGGACATGTACTACGAATTCAGACAACTATAGCGGAGCTATAAATCATAGAATTTTGTTGCCACTTGTTATTTAAACAGGCCAATCCCTGAACTACAAAACTTATATAGTCCGGTTTCTGGTAATGGACATCTACTACGAATTCAGACGACTATAGCGGAGCTCTAAATCATAGAATTTTTTTGCCACTTGTTATTTAAACAGGCCAATCCCGGAACTACAAAACGTATACAGTCCGGTTTCTGGAAATGGACATGTACTACGAATTCAGACGACTATAGCGGAGCTCTAAATCATAGAATTTTTTTGCCACTTGTTATTTAAACAGGCCAATCCCGGAACTACAAGACGTATATAGTCCGGTTTCTGGTAATGGACATGTACTACGAATTCAGACGACTATAGCGGAGCTCTAAATCATAGAATTTTTTTGCCACTTGTTATTTAAACACGCCAATCCCTGAACTACAAAACGTATATAGTCCGGTTTCTGGTAATGGACATGTACTACGAATTCAGACGACTATAGCGGAGCTCTAAATCATAGAATTCTTTTGCCATTTGTTATTTAAACAGGCCAATCCCTGAACTACAAAACGTATACAGTCCGGTTTCTGGTAATGGACATGTACTACGAATTCAGACGACTATAGCGGAGCTCTAAATCATAGAATTTTTTGCCACTTGTTATTTAAACAGGCCAATCCCTGAACTACAAAACGTATATAGTCCGGTTTCTGGTAATGGACATGTACTACGAGTTCAGACGACTATAGCGGAGCTCTAAATCATAGAATTTTTTTGCCACTTATTATTTAAACAGGCCAATCCCCGAACTACAAAACGTATATAGTCCGGTTTCTGGTAATGGACATGTACTACGAATTCAGACGACTATAGCGGAGCTCTAAATCATAGAATTTTGTTGCCACTTGTTATTTAAACAGGCCAATCCCTGAACTACAAAACGTATATAGTCCGGTTTCTGGTAATGGACATGTACTACGAATTCAGACGACTATAGCGGAGCTCTAAATCATAGAATTTTGTTGCCACTTGTTATTTAAACAGGCCAATCCCGGAACTACAAAACGTATATAGTCCGGTTTCTGGAAATGGACATGTACTACGAATTCAGACGACTATAGCGGAGCTCTAAATCATAGAATTTTTTTGCCACTTGTTATTTAAACAGGCCAATCCCGGAACTACAAAACGTATATAGTCCGGTTTCTGGTAGTGGACATGTACTACGAACTCAGACGACTATAGCGGAGCTCTAAATCATAGAATTTTTTTGCCACTTGTTATTTAAACAGGCCAATCCCTGAACTACAAAACGTATATAGTCCGGTTTCTGGTAATGGACATGTACTACGAATTCAGACGACTATAGCGGAGCTCTAAATCATAGAATTTTTTTGCCACTTGTTATTTAAACAGGCCAATCCCTGAACTACAAAATGTATATAGTCCTGATTCTGGTAATGGACATGTACTACGAATTCAGACGACTATAGCGGAGCTCTAAATCATAGAATTGTTTGCCATCTGTATTATAATATTTAGTTTTTTTATATTCTTCTCATACCTCGCTAAATGAACGCCCTTTCGTTGTCAGCTGACTGTTGTGATTTATTATGAATTTTTTTGTCGTTTATATTTATTGCACTGTCTTGGTAACGGATGGCTTATAATTTCTACGAATTTATATGAAATATATTGATTCGATAAACGGAATTTCGGTTTAAGGCTTGCTTTTCCGGAACGTATGCCTATCCGTAATGCGAGGTATGAATGTACTTAATTAGCCTATTTTATCAACTTTATACAATCTATAGGAAAATTATAGTGACATAATTTTTTCCGGGTTGGTATCAGTTTTTCAATACAAATTGTTTATAAATTTTTATGGATTGATATAGTAAAAAACTGTCATGACATAATTTTTTCCGGGATGACATTCAAAAATATCGTGATATAAATATTTTTTCGGGATGACATTGAAAAGTGTCGTGATATATGTACTTTAGTGTTGCCATCGCATTTTTGCGGGATCGTTTCCGGGCTAACTTCACAGACATACGTAAAACGTCATTTCGCCATCAGAAATATTCAACTTACTAATGCACTGTCCTTGAGCGGTCGTTTTAAGCGCGGCTAGTGCTCAGGAGTAAAGGGGTGGGCTTGGTCAAGGGCTACATTAGTCTTGCGAGACCGCTTTCGTAGAAACGAGAAACAAAATAATTAAATAGAGGTGGAATCAGAAATTTAAAGATTTTACTAGAGTGTAGAATCTGTAGGCAAATTAAATAAATAAAAAAAATTAAAAATGGTTAAAGTAAGATTGTAATTCTGACCTAGATGCTAACGTTATGTACTGAATTATAAAAAAAAATATCTCATTACCAACTAGAGTGAGCTAAATCGTTTTAGACAGAATATCTCAAGTAAAAGTTAAGTCCAAAAAAAAAATAGGACAAGCGCGTAATTGATTTACAATACACTCGACTGAACTGAGATGGGGAACACTATACCTGCCATTGTTGCTACTTACCTAAACCTCAATCACTTGGTTCACGAATTCATTTTGGGTAAATCACAATAATAATAATAATAAGAATAGGTAAACGCATTAGATCTTTCGTAATTTAAAGATTGATAATTTATTTAAAAACAATTTAAGAAATTGGAACATAATAATCATAACTTTATGAGAAGAAATTATTTAAGCAAGATTATCAATTGTAAGTTACGAAAAGAAAAAAAAATTAATTATGCAAAATTACTTAATACGAATTACTTCGCTACTTAATAAATACTAACTACACCTGTTCTAAACCTAGCATACTCTTATTCTATAAAACAATATAATCGAATAAAGATATTACTACTTAACAATAACAATAAAAACATTATTTTTGTGCAATAGCGTCATTTGGAAAAAAAATTGCAATAACATCAAAAAAATATAATATAAAAAAAAAATACAAAGAAAAATTTACCGAAGTGTATGTTGAAGACGACGATCCGATGTATAATCAATGTTGATTGATGATGAGTTGATTGTTGATATTGAACGAAGTTGATTTTATTGAATGTATTACAACGAATACAATCCATAACATTTTAAAATCGGATTAAGTTCGCCATTTCACGTACTATTAGAATGAACAATATTATGTCTTATAAAAATTAGTAATTGTAGTTATGATTAATAGATTTGTCTATTACAGTCCATATAACTCGGATAATTTTAAATAAGTATGGTAGAAAAATTTCACACAGATTTTACTCGAGTTATCAAAATTCTCTGTCTTAGTGCGTTTCAGTTATTAATATTTATTTATAGTTTATTATTAAACTGTTATTATTTATTTATTATTAATAATAATTATTATTATTTATTTATAGTTTATTATTATTAAACAAAAAAAACAATTTTTATACGTCCTTAGGCCGTTCGTAGTAAAACACTCCGTTTAGTTTTAGCACTTAACCGAAATCACGTAAGCCACGGTGTTAATGTTAAGCCGCAATGCCGCGTAATTACACTATAATGGTGGGTTTTTCGTATATTAGTTACACTTTGGACATTATTTAATTACACTCATTTCGGCTATCACTTTAGTAGTTTAGTTCACAATAATTATTTTAGTCCGTACGGGCCTTTTATAATGTCTTTGAGACCACATGCACATCAATTTAATTTCCACATTTTATTTATTTTTATACTACGTTATTTTTTTCCAAAACGAATTTTCAACATTAGCACTTAACACTATGTCTTAAAATTAACCATTAACCATATTTACGGTCTTTAAAATTTTGCATAACTAATGGATCGCGCCCCATACAGTTGTAGCACAGAGTTCCGTAATTTGCGATGTACAAAAAATTCATAAATCACGCGATCGAACGAAAAACGAGAAACAAAACATGTATCATATATTCTTCGATTAGCGTTCAGTAAGGTCCTTTGGTAACCGAACTACACAAAACTGTTGTGTTATGTACCACCAGGGACTTAATTTTATTTTTCACAATACTAAAATTTGAACCAAAAAAAAAACTACCGAATATTATATTCATACACGGATTTAATTTAATTTAGTTTTTTTTTTTAATTTATCTCAATTTGGATCAGAGAACTTTTCAATTTAAATTACCGAATACAACGCACATCACTCACTGAATGACTTTTTCAAAAAAAAAACTTCACATCCAAATTTCCAAACCGGACCGGTAAATCGCTTTTTTTATTGCAACTCAGTCGACTATATAGTAGTGCCTCATCAATCGTTATTCAACTACCTCAGGGTTGTACGATATTTCGTTTGGAACACAGTGGTGAACCATGCTGTGTTACAGCTTCCCTAAACTCGTGTTTGGAACGTATTTTGTCGCTGATCCAAAGCTACTAGCTGTTTTGATACTAGTTCAAACTTATTCACCGTGGACTCCAATAAGGTGGTTTGCGCACTTAATTGTTTTACAGCCAAACTGCTCGTCTGGAGATGTTCTAGAAGTTCTTCTAAAGTATTTCTCCGTTCCGCCTGATGTTGTTTTTCGGAACCGGCTTCACTACTCAAATCATCGACTTGAATCTCTGGAGGAAATATGTTCACTTCGAGATGAATACCCTTTTCACTTTCAATTGACTCATACAATTTTTCGTTATCGTCCAAATATATGCGCAGACTTGTCTGCAAATCCTTACAAGCGTTATAAACCTTCCGTGCGAACTGTTCGTATTTTGGGGATTTGAACACTCGAATCAGGCAGCCGGATAAATGTAATAGTCTAGATTGGTATTGTATGGCCTTACGTATGGGATCGTCTTTTTGCTGGTCCAGGTGCGTGATGTTTTCCGTATGGCCTCCAATTTCCTCTGGCACATTGAAATCTCCAAGTCTGGTCTTTTTGATGCGTTCGAATGCATTTTGGACGGCTTTTCTTTAATCTCGGTCTGCTCACTTCGGATCGTTTCTTCGAGTTGCGGTATTGTATCTGGCGTATTGAAACGAATATCACGGAGGCACTCCACCTCCAACTCGTCTTGTTCTAGTAGGGTTACGCCCATTTTGGATAATAAAGATAAAAGGGTAACTTTGCTCGATATAATTTGTCAAAATTTAGGCAACAACAATTTTAATTCAATTAGCTTTAAATGAAACTGAAGGTTTCAAAATAAAGTAGTTTACAACTATTCCACACCCACAATAACTATATAAAAAGATTTAAACGCGAAATATAATTGAGTAATAATAATAATAATAATAGGAATGGTTACCTTATAAAAAAATGTTGGTATTAGGGACGGTGAAGCCGTGGTCCACTAGTACCGTGGGATCCGTAATTCCACTATTTATTTAACGACGGAGTTAGCGAGATACCTCCGAAAGTGGTACGTACCGTAACCTTCCTTTAGGGGGAGGGGGGGGGGGCTCGTAAAAATTTAATTACACTATAATAAGGTAAAATTCGAAACAAGAATCAAACTGCGATCAACAACCAGAAAGTTACCCCGTGCGTTGGGTAGTAAAAGATACGAATACGGATTAGACTTATTTCGATTAGAACCCACGGACGAACACGTCGAGTCTCCGAATTTAAGTCGGACGTATCCCACACAGTACGTCGTCTACTTCTCTCTGGTGTATCCCACACCAGTGGGAATAATAATATTATTTTGAATTCTTTTAAAATAATATTAATTATAAGAATAAAAATAAAAATATGATCAAAAATAATGATAAAGGAATGGTTACCTCGTAAAATAAAGTTTTGGTTCCACTAGCAACCTGAGGCCCGTAACTCCCCAAGTTTAACAACGGGACGAGCGAGATACACCCGAAAGTGGTACCTAACCTTCCTTGGGGGGGGGGGGGGGGGGGCTCGTTGAAAATTTTAATATATAGTAAATAATACAAATAAAATTAATTATAAAATCAAAAATGAAACTACCAACACACTCAAAAGTACGCCGTTAGTGAAATATTGCAGAAGCTAAATAAAATTTTAGACATTTAAATAATAATGAAAGGAATGGTTACCTTGTAAAATAAAGTTTTGGTTCTAGGGACTGAGGCCCGTAGCTCCCCAAATTTAACGACGGGATATGGACGAGAGAACCCTCGAAAGTGGTACCTATCGTAACCTTCCTTTGGAGGGGCTCGTTGAAAATTACAAACAATAAAAAGATAATATAACAAAAGGAAAACTTCCAACTTACCCACCGGTATGCAGGTAGAATAATATTAATAATCAAATGATACGAAAACGTGAAACTAAATTGAAGTACTAATCGTACCCGCGGGTTCCAATATAACCCAAAAACTAAATCAAAATAAAAATAATTATCAAAAATCAAACAAAAAAAATTATTTATCAAATAACGAAACGGAAGTTATAATGGAAGTGGGAATCCCACTCCGTGTCGGTTAAATGAAATAATAATAATATAATAATAAAAGGTTTTCCTCAAATTTCGCTCGAGAAATTAAGGGATGAAGGAAAAATGAAAGCTAAACAAAAAAGAAAGGAAACTAAACTCAGGACAAAGGATATCCGAGCTCCTCCACAATCAGACACAACATAGTGGAAATGGTAGGAGCTCTTCAATCGGATGTCCCGAGAATAGGAGTATGACATCCACATCTACGTGTATTCAAACAGCCCGAGTTAGTTACTATCGTAGATGAGGATGTCAACCAGGAGAAAGGCTTTGGTGTGCGCATCCGTGCGAATTCGAACAACGTCAAGCGCTGGTTTCGACACGGGATGCGTACACCAAAGGGACTGAAGCTACTCTAAAAAAAAAAAATAAAAATAAAATTCCACGGTGATTTTCCGACTAGATCTCAGGGTTTTGGGTCGTGGGGAAATTGAAGCTTGCATATTCCTGGCCTACACCGTGGAACAGAATACAAAAATAAAAAGCAAACTAAAAAAACTGAATCTAAATTGAATTTACGCCAGAATTAAGTCAGCCGAAATTTGAGGAATAGAGATAAATAATACTGTGGGCAAAAAACAGTAAGACTTTGTTCATAATTTTAAAATTCTTTATTTCTTTCTCCAAATCTATTTCGTCCCCCTCAAAGTAATCCCCCCCGGCCTCAATACACTTGTGCCAACGTTTCCAATCCTCGAAACAGTTGTTAAAGTCAATTTCCAGAATAGCGTCCAATGCGCGTAGCGATACACGTTTAATGTCATCAATTGACTCAAAACGGTTTCCCCGGAGCGGTCGTTTGAGTTTGCTGAACAGCCAGAAGTCACACGGAGCTAAATCAGGGGGCCTATTTCGACATCGTCGAAAATAGGTATTACGAAATTTTTTCGGCGCGCTTTTTTCCGACCAGATCGCAAATTTCCCTGTTATGAAACTGCGACGCGGATTATTTTAGAAAAAAACGAAAATTATTCGACTGCTATTGAGGTGTCGTAAATAAACGATTCAACTTAACAAATCGTGAAATTTAATAAGAAAATAAACAATTGATAAAATGTGAGACATATATATTTACATGGTTAATTATTTTGTGTGTTAATTTTAAATTTATATTTGAATATGTAATTTTTTTAAATTAAAATAATTAAATTTATTTAAATTTAAAATTTAAAATTATTGTCGGATTTGTTTTAGGACCTCAACAAACTCCGAGCAATTGGAAATTATTTGTGATTGATGGTATTTTCGACGTCGTCGAATATCTCATAATAGGTATATTCGACGTTGTCGAACTGGTCGACAGCGTCGAAAATTTGCGATGTCAAAAATTTCATAATAGACCCCCAGGCGAGTACGGTGGTTGCGGAACGATATGGGTGGAATTTTAGGTGAAAAAATCACGTAAAACCAATGCAGTATGAGAAGGTGCATTAAAAGTGGTGCAAAAACCAAGAGTTGTTGACCCATGATTCCGGCCTCTTTTTACGAATAGCTTTGCGCAAACGACGCATAACACTCAAATAGTATTCCTTGTTGACAGTTTGGCCAGTCGGAAGGAATTCGGAGTGCACCACATCACGATAATCGAAGAAAACTGTCAACATCACCTTGATTTTTGACTTGCTTTGACGTGGTTTTTTCGGCTTCGGCTCACCTTTGGCACGATATTTGGCCGTTTAATCGTCTGTTTTCGGGTCGTAAGCATAGATCCAAGGCTCATCGCCAGTTATAATACATTTCATGACATCCTGTTAATCGGAAAGCATTGTTTCACAGACGTTAGAGAATCGTGCTTTCACTTTTCTTAGGCCCAAATGATCTTTCAAAATGGTTTTCACTGATCCTTCAGATATTTCAACGATGCCAGTAAGGTCTGACTGTTAATCGTCGATTCTCGAGCACCAATTCCTTGATTTTATTAACGTGTTGATCATCAGTTGATGTTGATAGCCGTCCTAGACGTGGTTCGTCGTCAACACGTTCTCGACCCTCATTGAACAATTTGTACGAATCAAAAACACTTGCTCGCGACATACAATTATCACCGAAGGCCTTTTGCAACATTCTGAACGTTTCGGCACCACAAAATTGATTCCGCACACAAACTTAATGGAACTTCTTTGTTGAATAATTTCACTCATTGTAAAAATCGCTGAATGCACTTTTTGTACTTCAGAAAGACAAGCGTATACTAAACACTAATGATTATTTTGATGTGGCATTTGGCACAGATGTCGCTGACAGTCATACCAACACGACATTAAAATTAAAATTAAAAGTCTTACTACTTTTTGCCCTCATTAGTATAATAATAACCGGGTGTGTCCACCTTGGAACGACGGTCTCCCCGAATGGACGACATATAAGCTGGACTCACCACTCCGACTCTGTGGATGTCCTGCCAAGGGGATGAATGGGAGTGACAAGCCCAGTCTGTAACTATGAACCGACACAAAATGAGAACACCCCTCTCATCATAACAAACCGAAAAATTTAGTAATTCATTTTATTTTTCACAGTTATTATAATAATAATACAAAAAAATAATGTTAATAACGGGACACGAACAAAAATGAGGTCAGTACAAAACAAAGGTAAGAAAAGCAAAAAAACCCGAATGCGAGAAAAACGCCGCGCTGTTTTTATTAAAATAAATTCTCAACAAAAAACCAAAGTAGAAACAAAGGGAGGAAAAATGCAGAAAAAGAAGAAAAAGAAAACAAAAGAAAAAATGAATTGACCGAAAAACGAGGTCCGTAAAAAATATTGAGAACGAGATAGAGTCGTACCCAATGGGAGTGCCAAGCAACCGCTGTGACACGTGATCACAAAAAAAATTTAAAAAAATTGAAAATATATAAAAATTTGAAAAAATAAGAAAATGTAAAAAAAAATAAAAATTTTAAATTAAAATATTTGAAGTTTAAAAAAAAACAAAGTTGAAAACAAAAAAATAAATCGAAAAAAATAAAAAAATGGTACCACGTGACCTTCAAGGTTGACCTCCCGGGTTGCGGCGTCCTTGCTGCCGTAAACCAAATCAGCGGCTGCCGTAAACCAAATCAGCGGCTGCCACGTGGTTGGCCACCCGTAACCGAACTTTTGTTGGGCGTTTTCCCGCAGTATAGATATTGCCTCGATGGGCCGCCTTACTGTTGGGCGTCTTCCCGCCGTATAGATATTGCCTCGATAGGCCGCCTTACTGTTGGGCGTCTTTGCGCCGTAAATATATTGCCTCGATAGGCCGCGTTACTGTTGGGCGTCTTTGCGTCGTAAATCAAAAATTCGACTGAGCAAATAATATTTTTTTATGTAATTCTGCCATGTTATCGTATTTATTTATAAATTTTTCACCATTAATTAACAACAAAACTGGTACTTTTAGCTATTCAATAAGAGATTATTATTTTAAATATTTATAAGGTTAAAAATTGAATACACGAAAAATCAAAACTTTTTTTGGTTTTGTGAATTTACAATATTTTTTTGTATTTCTGAGTTAGCCCATAAGCGCAAAACACAAGTTTACCAAAAAATAATGGGCAAAATCTACTTATGTTGCACACATTTCATGTTGAATTACAACAAATTTACTTTGAATTGTACAATATTATATTTTAATTAACTTTTTATTTCTTTTAAATACAAAATATTGAAAATCAAAATAAGAATTTTCTTTCCATCATCACAATGGCGACTCTTATTTTACAAATTATAAAACTAGACTTTTTTTAGAATTAAAAACTCGACTCCTTTACTCAAAAACCAAAACTCGACTCTCACAATTCACAAATCCAAAACTCAACTAACTAACAAAATATTTCGTACCACCTAAAGTTCTAGAAATATTTTTTTTGAGGGTCTTTTCTCACAAATGGCACACATCAGTCTCGCTCTCAATATTTTTCGGCTTTTGCAATACTATAGGGTGAGTAAAAAACATAAAATATAAAATTAGACCAATTTACATTTCAACAAATGATGTTAGTGGTAATGTTATAACCCAGATGGCAATGCCGTCACTAAAGAGCATCTTTCATTCAATCACCATTGAACCAAAACACGTAAGTAGAGAAGGTAATGGAATTTGACATCTCAAGGTGTCGTAACAAAGAAGCGCCCGCTTTATAAAAATATTCAATATGCGAGAAAGAAATAAACATATATAGTAATGCCATAATTTTTTTATAAGAAGATTATTAATTTATTTTTGATTAATTCAAATGAGAAATTTACATTTTTATCTATGGCGTCGGTTTTTTATTTTGATTCCTTAACCTTTTGTAAATATACATTTTTTTGTTAATTTTAAAAATGTTACCATAAAAATACTCGGATCGAATATATTTTATGGCAACATTTTCATTTTTATAGTGGTTTTGGTGGGATATATTTCTTCTCATGTGCAAAATGTCAATGTTATATCTTTTTCATTTTGCAGAAGAAAAATGTTAGTCGCATGTAAATGGGGTATTATGCCCCATTTACATGTAGAAAATTGTTTTCTTCTGCAAATTTTTGCAGGTAAATATGAAGCATCCGCTATATAAAAATATTAAATATGCGAAAAAGAAATAAACATAAATAGTAATGCCATAAGTTTTGTATAGGAAAATTAATAATTTGTCTTTAATTAATTCAAATGCAAAATTTTCGAAAGGGCGATTGAACGTCGTACAGGAAAGACGTGTTTTTAATAATTTAAATGTGTTGAAATTAATTAATTGATTATTTAACTAATATATGTGTTCTTATATAAATAAATAATAATATTAATAATAATTTGTGTGTTTTTAATAAGTAAAGTGAAAAGTTATACATATTGAATTGTTATATTAATTTGTGTACGGTGCGCTTGCAATGGCGTAGAATATTTTGGTTTATATGTATTTTGATACCGCTGTTTGAATGCATCGTACGCATTGTGTGTAAATGTTCAATATGTAGGCCTTTTTGATTCCAAAGGATGCGAAAGATAAGTGTTATTTTTAGTACATAATATTTTATTACATAATGATTAGTTACTATATGGAAAGACGACCGAGTTCACATTGTCAATTGTCATGTGATACATTTTTATTGTTGTTGTTGTTGTTTTCCTAGATGAATTCGCCATTTTGTTCATTTTATTTATTTTTTGGTGTTTGCGTTTATTTTATGATTACATGCATACCAATATGTATTTCAGTTAAGTTTTCTGTTTGTACTGTCAGTGCACCTAGAATACTACAAGTCACACTGCTATGTCATCAAATTTATGTCTACAGTTGATTCTTTGAACTATAGACGGCAGTCATGTTGATAAAAAGAATAAACGAAAATAAACAAAAAAAATAAAATATTTATACGAGTGCTAAAAGTAAGGTTATGTCTTCCCCTAAATTACAAGAAATGTGTACACATTTTGTACGTGTTTACATATTTAACACAATTTAAAATGCATAATTTTATAATAATATTATGAATTAATACTTACCAATAGCTTGTTATTAAATTTTAAAATATATTATTCAAATATTTTTCTTGTTGTTTGTTTACATTTTTTTATCAATATGACAGCTTAAACGCAAAAAAATTAAAACAATCTTTATAATTTTAGTGCTGCCTACAATAGTCAAAGAAGGAACTGACGATATAAATTGATGTTATATAGCAAAATTTTTAAAGCAGTGTGGCGTGTAGTATTCTACGTGCACTAGTACTGTACATGGTAAACGACATGATATCAATTAACGCGTTGATGCATTACTCAGGAACTCACTTTTGAATTCTATAGCAGTCATTTGTGCGAACGTGTTAAGAGAGGAGCGTAAAATAAAATACCATTTCATTTATATGTTTTGGTTTAGTATATTAAATGTATACATTTCTATTTTTTTAGCTACAATTTTTTATTTAGCTACAATCATCAAAATTGTATAGGCTTCTCGTCACATATAAACAACTGACCTCTAAAATTTTGGTTGTCGTACCGCTCCTCTAAGTGGTCCAAATCGAGCACAACTTAAGCTCCTAAGTTATCGCTGGTTGAGGCTGTAGTGTTTTATAATTTATCCCTTCCAAGTTTCAACTAAAAAAAAAGAGTAAACAGTAAACAGAAAAATAAAATATATAAACAAAATTTTGAGGGGATAAATATATATATGACGAAAAGGATAAAAACTATTATTTGTTATTATTATTATAAAAACTATTATATGTTATGTATTATTTGTATTATTTGTTTTCTCCTTGACGGATGATTGCATTAACGCGCGTGATCACCCACCCATCCTCCGATTTACACGGTAGATTGGTTTCGCAGAAAATCGTGTAAAGCCTGAAACGGAATAACTTCTAGTTGCGTAGAAGCATCGATGTTTCATAGAATTGCCGGTTTCTGAAAGGTACCCCATGCGGCGTCGTTTCCCGCAGCTCGAGGAAGGAGGAAAACGGTGTGGGTTTTGGGGTACCCAGGTCACGGCCTAGATTACCGCATTAATAATTAGATAATATGAGACGGCATGGAATATGCCGTCAGACTAGGGATTAAAATAAGTGAATTGGGCATTGGACCCAAATTGGTGAGATTCATGCCTCAGATGGCTGGCATGCCCACCGTGGTTGTTTAATTACAAAAAAAATTTAGGGTAACATCATTACCCTAAGTTAAGCATAAAAAAATAAAAAGCTTTAAATATTTTTGGCCTAAAGCCTTAATGGTTAGTAAGTAATTTTTGTTTTATTGGTAAAGCGTTACCAGCAGAAGGAAACCCGTGTGCTAACGCACTTGCGCGATTTCTGCCCCTAATGGAGCAGCTGGTAGACCCTTTACCAATTGGGTCCGTTAGTTAGTAGGCTGATTGTTACTCATACTTACCAAGTAAAAGCTCAAAACTCGCCCAATTCTCGAACAAACACCAAATGTAAACAAAAGTAGTAACAAAAAACAATTTAAAATATTTACTAATCAATTTATAATTTTAGCTATTTTAGCTATGACTAATTAATTATTTAAAAATTATACACAACTTAATTAACACGGCTTAAGCTCTGTGATTAATTAAGTTGGCCAAACTTCCAAAACTTAACTCCAAAGCTATAATTGACTACCACGGCTAACGCTCGGTGTGTAGATCAATTATACTTCCCAAAACTTAACTTCGCAACCAAAATTTTGGCACGGTATTTATACAAAAATTAATCGATCGATTGAGAAGAGAGAGGGAAGTTTTAGTACAAAAAATGAACTTCTCTCTCCATCAATTAATTTAATTTTTGCAAAATTAACAAAATTTTGCACAAATACCGACCTTTTAAAAAGTGTTATAAAATAAATAACCACTTGGGGAATTTATATATGCCACTAAAATGTTTTAGATTTCTACCTATACTCGTAGGTCGTTCAATTACCTCTAGGTAGAACGTTTGCTTTTCATAACACAAAACAAAACATATGCAATCAAATTGCAAAACAAACATTTACGTTTACTCATTTGTATTTATAATAACTAAATTATATATACATTGAGTGACGTAGTTTGCAATTCGATCGCATAACCCAGAAATATATTTATGTTTGTCGTATTGAATATTATACCCATTTTGCGTACACAAATGCAACAACAAACATAAAGAAGACTATGGAATTCCGGCATGACTGAAGAATATTTGTGAAGATGAGATCTTCAAGGTCATTCGAAATTACCTGGATAACAGAAATTATGTGGATTTGGGTGTTTGATGTGGTAACGGAATAAAATTCCGTTACAAGCCGAAATATGGTTTTTGTATGAAAACCCGTATAAATCGAAAAAGTACAATACAATTCTTAAATTATCGTTTGTTTTTTAATAATTCATTTATTTAAAATAAAATATATAAGTAGTTAGTATAAATTAGAAATAAATAAAATCTTAAAAATATAAATTATTTCTTGTGTTTTGTTTCAACCGAAAAGAAGGAAAATCGTGTAAAAAAGTACCGTGTAAATCGGGGGATCGATGTATTTTTAATTTTGGAGATTGAAATCTTATTCTAGGTTGGTGTAGTTTTGCAACCAACATTGGGGCTATTAGGTGGCAAAGCGCCAAAATACGTTTATTTAATTTTTATATATTTTTTCAATCTTCTTGTGTAAATGTAATTGCATGATTGTAGAATTAATTATTGTAACTTATTTTCTATCTAAATTAGTTTATAATCCTTAATTATGTAGACTTAATATTGTAATACTTTCTTGATCAAGGTTTTCTGTAGTTTTCCTTGGTCCTAATCCACTGATAGGTCACGTAAATATCTCGCGTTTCGATTTTTTTAGCCAATTTTATAACAAACTAAAAATCAATGGATTAGAGAAATCTGAGAATGTAAAACGAAGCCGGCTACAGACGCAAAGAAAGTGACATGTAAGTAAAACATTGTTTGAGGAAGATGATCAAGAGGTAATTGTCCCAGGTCTTAAAAATATTGTTCTTGAAATTCTTTAATTCCAAAAGCTAAAACCAGAAGAAGGATGCAACAAATCATAAACATTTATTTGGGCGAAGTACCCTCCTCATCTTTATGATGAGTAGAAGGAAGATAGTCAATTTAACTGTCTCAACTAACCGACTAACCTTAATAATATAATTCTTTACTAACAAGGGTCTTTCGAGAGGGTTATGGTGCACTTGTGAGAACAAAACAACGAACTGTAATGTGGAAAAACGACAGTTTGCGCAAGTAGGTTCTTTTACAAGTTAGAACATTTAACAAATCCTTATCCAGTAGTATTAGAGACTCTCTCAGGTTCAGGATTCCTAGTCAGTTCGGACACCGAATCGTGTCTTATGTAACAGATTTCGTCGAATAATTGAGTGATAATCGAATGAAGCAGCAGTGGTGCATGTGCTCAAGTAATTCAGTTGCTGCGTTGCTCGAATAAATCTGTGATCATCTTGACATGGGCATACTTAGCATGTAGTATGTTATAAATAACCAGCCTTAATTAATTCAAATACAAAATTTACATTTTTATCTATGGCGTCTGTGTTTATTATGAATCCTTAACATGTATACATATAAAATATTTTTTTTTGTTAATTTTAAAAATGTTGCCATAGAAATACTCGGATCGAATATATTTTATGGCAAGATTTTCATTTTTATAGTGGTTTTTGCGGTGTAGTGGCTCAAAAAATCTTCTGCAAAATTTTGTTGGGATATATTTCTTTTCTTGACTCTCATATGCAAACAAACAATGTTATATCTCTTTCATTTTGCAGAAGAAAAATGTTGGTCGCATGTAAATGGAGTATTATAGTTTTTTAGTCAAAAATAAAAACTTAAAAGGAAAAATAAGAAATTTGACGATCTTTCTTTTTTTTACATTCCAGCCATGCACAACTTATAATTCTTAAGTAATAACAAAATCAGTGTGATGTTAATTTACAACTTTTGTGAATGAAACATAATTAGATATTTATGTATTTTGATTAATTTATTATATCAAACATTTAATAATAGAAAAGCCACGACTAATATTTAATTTTAAGTTTTTTAAACAACGTGCACAATTCAATCTAATTTTTAGTTTAGGTTTCATAAATTCAATAATTTTATCATATATAAGTGAAAGATGCGTATAAAGTCAATTAAATAACTATATATATATTAATTAATTATACAATTAAAATAATTTCCGCCATATTATTTAATAAAAAATCAGATTTTCGGTACGAAAGTTTTTCTTATTTTTGAGCGAGAAAACGCGCATACTATTTTTTTAAGTGACAAATAAAATTTAACGAAGTTTTGTTGAATTTCTTAAGTAAAAGTTGAGTTTGGCTGGGTGAGGCATAGACTACATCGATAGTCGGAAATAGTGATGGTACAACATTCCAGCCCTGGCTATACAAAACGTGCGATTACGTCTCGCGTGTTAATAGCCGTTTTCGGAAATAGTCCATGGTAAGTTTTGGGTAACTTGCTGACAATAAATTACCAAATCTTTTTCCGAACATGTAGAGTAACTTTTGAGTAATTTATTTTTAGAACCATAGATGGAATAAAAAAAATAACGTAAGAGAGCGAAAGAGAGGATTTACATGCATTCGACCATACTCAGAATAATGAAAATAAAAAGAATAACAGAAATTGCGTTTAAGGCTGAACTATAGATAGAATAAAAAAAATAAAAAAAAATAATGTAAGAAACGAAGATAAAAATTTATTATTCCACTTTGACGTTTCGGCCATAGATAGCCTGAAATATTAAGTTCATTCATATATTTTTTTGATATATTTTCTAAAATTTTCAATGAAACTACAATAGTTTTGAGTATAAACGTATTTATATCAACAAATATGTTTTTTAAATTATAAAAATTATTTATATGCGGTTTAAAACACCACAATTGGATAAATTATTTTTTTAGGTTAGGTTTAGAAAAATACTATTCTACAGTGTAATGAAAATTATTTTTGAAAAAATAAACATGCATATTACATTCAATGCACTAAAATTTATTTGAGTTTTGTTGTTGTATTTATTAAGTTTTTATTCCTGGGGGCTCTATTCTTGAACTATTACGAAAATTTTTGGTATCGAGTTAGTGTCAAAGTATAATGAAAATCTTAAAATAGTATTCTCGAAATTGGATTACGAAAATTTTCGCAACGGAGCGTTACTAAAATTTTCGTAATGGTGTTTTCGTTCCTTTGTGTTTTCGTTTTTAAATATTAATTATAGGTATTATTTTATTATGTGGTTTAATTATTTCCTTTCAATAATTAAAAACTATGAAAACGCTTTGCTATAAAAAAGTTAGGTTAGTTAGTTATTTGACCGCGTGTGTAAATAATAAAAATTAAAAATTGTAAAATATTTTAATTTGAACATTAATATAAATTTATCATGAAAACGCAATTTATATCGCACTCTACCAAACATATAAAATGTATGAGCCAAGTGCTCACCATAAAAATATTACTAAACTAAAATTTGCTGAGAATGCGGGGTATTTTTAATTTTGGTTGCCATTAGTTAAAAAGAGACGAAAATAAACCATTTCTATTTGTGAGAATGGTATTTCAGATTTTTTTTTTGTTTTTGCTAAGTTGCTATAATTTTTCCTTGAAAAATATAAAAATCCCCCACTCTCTCTTTAATTTTTTTTTAAATTTTTATGGTGTACAGACATACGACGACGTGACTTTAGTTAGAAGTTCAATTTTTTATGATGCCATGAGTTTAGAGACTAACTTAATAAATAGATTCGTGCGGTGGTAAATTGTACTGTATTATAGTGTTACAGGCTGGCTACTGCCAACCTGCAGATATCACTAAGCACCTGCAGAGGCCTCCACGGTGATTTTTGCCGGCTACGTTCTCAGCGGAGAAGTGCGAAGGTCGTGGGGTTTGAGACATACAGGGCTCCTGGCTTACACCGTGATCATACAGAATTGTAGGGGGAACGCAAATAATAAAGACCGAGTTCCGCCAAAATTCGTCGGCCGGAACCTGAGGAACGAACCGAATTTTCATAAATAAATAATAAAATAATAATAATAACGATAGAGGTGCCTTGGTGCGCGCATCCATCCGAATTCAAACAGGGACAAGCCCTGGTTACGGAATCGGATGCGGGCATCAAGGGACCGCTAACACTCCGCCGACACAGAGGGAGTCTCCGCTCCCATCATACCATACCGAAAAAAATTTAACAATTCATTTTATTTTTATGAAAGGACAAAAAACACCAGAAAGGGAGAACGAGAGAGAAACGAGAAAGAGAGAGAGAGAGAGCAACAATGCACATCGAGCGCGCGACCGTTATGCGGCGCTCGATTACAAAAATATAACAGAATTAATAAAATTAAAAAAAAATCAAAAAAAATAAAATCAAAAAAAAAATAAAATTAAAAAAATATAAATAAAAATTGTACCTTACAAAAAAAAAATGCCGTTGCGGGGCCTCTCCCCGATACCAAAACCAAAACAGCCGGTTGGCCGCCCGTTGACCTTGTACGGCACCCGTTGAAAATATGCGGCACCCGTTGAAATATACGACACCCGATGAAATATACGGCAACCGATGAAAATATATGTGGCACCCGTTGAAATATACGGCACCCGATGAAATATGCGGCACCCGTTGAAATATACGGCAACCGATGAAATATGTGGCACCCGTTAAACAATGTACGGCACCCGTTAAAAAGATGCGGTACTCGTTGAAATATGTGGCACCCGTTAAAAAGATGCGGTACCCGTTGAAAATGTACGGCACCCGATGAAATATGTGGCACCCGTTGAACAATGTGGCACCCGTTAAACAATGTACGGCACCCGATGAAATATGTGGCACCCGTTGAAATATACGGCACCCGTTAAAAAGATGCGGTACCCGTTGAAATATGTGGCACCCGTTGAACAATGTGGCACCCGTTAAACAATGTACGGCACCCGATGAAATATGCGTGGTACCCGTGAAAATATACGGCACCCGTTTAACAAAGTGGCACCCGTTGAAAATATACGTGGTACCCGTGAAAATATACGGCACCCGTTTAACAACGTGGCACCCGTTGAAAATATACGGCACCCGATGAACACACAAGACAACAATAAAAAAATTATCTTTTTATTTTAATTTTTATTTTAAACACACAATAAAGTTTGTACACGTTTTTTTTTATTATTAAATTTTATTTTATCTACGCTTCTTCACTTTATGTATATAATCAAAAACAAAAAACTTGGGTTTTCAACAAATTATAATACACTCAAAAAAAAAAATCACGAGTTATTCGAAAAAAAATAAACTCGACTGTCTTGTACCAAATCACAAACTCTAATCCAAAAAATTAAAACTCTACTGTACTTATCAAAAAAACTCGACTGTACTTATCAAAAAAACTCGACTGACTCCTTTAAAATCACAAACTCGAATATCAAAATTACAAAAAAAAACGAAAAGACTCGTACGCCACACAAACGACGCGCAGAACATTCCAGAAGAATTGTATTTCTTCTCTGTCTCTCGTTTACATCAATTCGCATTGATGTAAACGAGAGGCATATAAGAAAAACATTCTTATGGAATGTTTTGCTTTACACACCCATTCGATGCGCATTGTTCTCTCTCTCCTCTTCTTACTCACCCTCGCGCCATCACCACGACATGTACAAACACTACACAACTTCGAAAGCGAGGACGCAAACCGAGGGGAATAAAATTAAACAGCGCTTGTTACGATCATGTAATCGTAACAAACGTGGGAACGTCCCACACCCTGAGATGTCTCATGAGCCGGGCCTAAAGCAAACAACACGAAAACAAAGATAGAGGGAGAAACGATTAAACACGGATGTCTTTGACATGATAAGTACCTAATACTTTTCCGTTCAAATCTTCGACGGTGTACGCCACTTGTCCGATTTTGCTGGTAATTACCGCGGGTTTGAATTTGCTAGCCAATTTAGCGGCAAATTTGTTCGTTGCATCGCTCAAAGCAAAAGATCGTATGAAAACGGGTTGTCCAATTCGAAAAGAACGCTTATTACTACGTAAATTGTAATGTTGAGCTCCCTTTTCGTGTGCTACGCGTAAATAGTGAAGTATACGATCTTTGAGAAGATTGACTCGATCTGGCTTAGCCCATATCTGGACTTCGCTGGGATCATGTTCGTCGAGTAATCTTCTTAACGCGTAATCCGAACCGTGTAGCGACATATGTTGACCGAACACGACATAGTGAGGGGAATAATGTAACGTATCGTGTACTGCATTTCGTAACGCGGCTGCAATTTCTTGCAAATTTTTGTCCCACTGATTATGGTCGTGATCGCTCAAATATGATCGTATGCTGGCAATCAGAGTTCGGTTAACACGCCCGGATGCGTTACTTTGAGGCGAATACAAAGGCGTGCGAGTATGTGTTACACCGTATTTAAATAACAACTCTTTAAATAAATTCGAGATGAATTGTTTGCCATTGTCCGATGTAATGCTTTCTGGTACCGAGAACAACAAGAATATTTCCTCTAGAAATCGACATAGCAATAGAGCAGATGCTTCGCGTAATGGTTTTACAACTACAAATTTCGAGTAATGATCCAAGACGATAACGATGCAGGTATTACCGAGTTTTGAACGTGGATACGGACCCAAAAAATCTACATACAATTTTTGAAACGGGCGAGTGGACGTGACCTGAGATCCCATGGCTGGTTGTGTGGAGAAATTAACAGCTTTGTTCATTTTACATTTAGTGCAGCTAGCAACGTATTGTTTAACTTGTTTTGCCATCTGAGGCCAGAAAAATTGACGCTGAAGGCGCTCGAGGGTTTTGCTGCCGCCTAAATGTGCTGAAGTGGGAGGTACATGTGCCTGTTCGATAAGCGATTGAGTTAATGACTTCGGAATAACAAGTTTCCAATTCGACAAATCGGTATCCATATATTTAAAACCAAACGAAGGGGATATTAACAGTTTATCATTCTGGATTTTATAATTGTGCGAACAATCTTTTAAGCTTCGAATTTTCGCGATTTGATCGACGTAATCTGGATCTTGGAACGCAACCGAGTTTTGATCAACGTGCAAAATGGGGACGAAAGAAGGTATTAACGCATTCACAGAAGAGTCGATGTTTTTACTCGGCAAGGCTGGATCCTCAAATTGGGCACCAGGATCAGGCGTGCTCTTACTTTCAGAATCATCCGCACAAGGAGCGGATTCATCCGGAAAAGCTCGAGACAACGCATCTGGTACAAAACTGAACCTTTTCGGTATCCAATCTGAAAATCCAGCGCTTGGAGTTTAAGACTCCATCTCGCCAAACGTCCGGAGAGGTCCTTTTGACTCATTAGCCAGCGTAAACTGGAATGGTCAGTGTAAATGACGAACGGATAGCCTTCCACGTAGGGACGAAATTTTCGCACGCTGAGGACGGCAGCGTAGCATTCCAGCTCGGTCACCGAGTAGTTTCGCTGCGCCGCATTGAGCTTATGTGAATAAAACTCAATGGGCCGCTCCACCCCCTCGACGTCCACCTGAAATAAGACACTACCGACCCCAACGGCACTGGCATCACACTGAATAAAAAAGGGTTTTGTATAATCAGGATGCGTCAAAACTGGGGCAGTTGACAAGGCGGTTTTGAGAGCGTTAAAAGAAGAATCAGCAGCTGCAGACCAACATACTTTAGTGTTTTTACCAGTAAGATCGGTGAGAGAAGAAGCTAAAGAGGCAAAATTTGGAATGAAGCGACGGTACCATCCGCACATCCCCAGAAAACGTCTAATCTGTTTCGTCGTTTTCGGAATAGGGTACTCCAGAATAGCTTTACATTTATCTGGGTTTATACGGAGGCAACCATCACCCACAATATAACCTAAATAGTCGACTTCTTTCAACACAAACTTACTTTTGGTCAAATTGATTGTTAGACCGGCATCCGTCAGATATCCAGCAACCTGCTGTAGCAACTCGAAGTGTTCGGCCAAAGTGGAGGATGTGACCAGAAGGTCATCGAGGTACACAAAGACCTTATCGTGCAGTTGGTACGGGATCACGCGGTGCATCAAGCGACAAAGCGTCTGCGGTGCGTTGCACAAGCCAAACGGCATCACCTTGAACTGATACAAGGGCCGTCCAGGAACCGTAAACGCTGTTTTATCGCGGGATGCTGGGTCGAGTGGGATCTGCCAAAAAGCATCCTTCAAATCAATCGCCGAAATGAATCGGGTGTGTCCCAAACGACCCAACAATCCGTTGATTATTGGCAGCGGATACGCATCCTTGACGGTGGCCTTGTTCAGTTCTCTAGCATCTAAACACAAACGGACTTTGCCATTGGCCTTACGCACCAACGTGACCGGTGAACACCAGGAACTTTGTGACTCCTCGATGACCCCCAAAGACAACATCCTATCCAACTCGGCATACATAAGTTTCTGGATAGCTGGGGACACGGAATAAAAACGTTGTTTGACTGGTTTTGCGGAACCGACATCAATCATATGAGTGATGAGGGATGTGCGGCCCAAACCTAATATATCGCTGCTCGGGAAATATTCGCGGATAAGATCCAATTTACGACGATCATTAGAGGTTAAAATATGAAATTTGGGTGTGTTGGTAGTTTCACCTAATTCGTCCGAATTATTTAACGCGGAGATTTTTGGGGAAATTCCAAAACGATTCCAAAAATCGATACCCAAATAAAGCGGTTGTTCTAAGGAAGGAACAACATAAAAATTCATGGTTTGAGTAATTCCATTAAACTCGACGTTAGCTCGTATGTAACCAAATACTCGTTGGACTTGACCACTCGCGGTAGTTATCGTGGATGGGAAATTATGAAACTCTACGAAGGGATGGGACAAGATTTTCTCCGATCCATTCCCGAGAACACTGACACTCGCCCCGCTGTCGAGAAGACCCTTAAACGGGATCTTATTGATAAAGACCTGGGCGTAAGGCCGAGTGTCACTACCCTCGGAGAACAAAACGGAGGAAATCACGTCATTTCTCATTGCAGCGCGGTGGTTCCAATATTTCTTGGAACGTTTTAAACGATCTAACTTAGCTAACGACGGAGAATTATAGAAAAACTTTAGAGCGACAGGAAGGGAAGGGGAATTTGGTAGGGAAAAAGGATCGGGAAAGGAATCATTACTGGCAGACGAGTTTACTTCTTCATCGGATTCGACGGGGAGCGGCATTCCGCATTTGTATTGCCCGCTGCATTCTCCTGAATCGGTTTGAGTGGCTCTATCCTCTCTACTATCTGCAGTCTGGGTTGAGGTTGATTTGTGCTCTGTACACTCCGTCTGAGTGTCCGTTGTGATGACGACATTTTTACCGTAATTTGATTGTTGCTTACCAACTGATCCCGAGCTGTCTGCTGGGACTTGTCCGCCAGGACGTCTCGCCGCTGCCGATGGAAACCTGCTCCCCTTGTGAATTGCGGATACTGAGTTATCGGGTAGAACATCAGTCAAGAGATAATTCTCATGAGAGTCATATGCTCCAACATCATCATACGGACTGCCTGATGACTCATTGATCACGCGTCGTGAATGGATTGCAGGGTCCGCCGTAGCTTTGATCCGCCTGAAAGACTCCTCCCAAGCAGAGCAACTTTTGATCAGCTCATTTATGGTGCTAAACCGACGATCGGTGAGATGAAACTGTAATTCTGGCTTCATGTTCGTCATTAAAATTTCGATGAGCTCCTCGTCCGAATACGGTGTACGACATTGTAGCGTTAGACTCCACACTTGATCGACAAAATCTAGGAAACTTTCGTTGGGTCGTTGTTTGCGTGCCTCGACGGTTCGCCGGATTTCGTAATTGGTGCGACGGTCTTTAAAACGCTCGATGATACCGCTTCGTAAATCTGTCCAGGTAGCGTTCGGATTATGTTTGCGGAATGTCCAATACCACTGCAAGGCGATATCTTCCAGGATGGTATGTAGCTCGAATAACAAGGTTTGGTCGGACAATCCGCGAGACGAAGCGATGGTGTCTACCTGAAACAGGAACATGTCGATGGAGTTGTCCGAGGGAGATCCAGTGTAGTTTAGTCCACTTTCAGCTAATGATGGTCCGTCTATAGAGCCTCGCTCCAAATCGTCTTGCTCGAATGATGTTAAGTACATTTTTAAGGATGAAAGGATAGAGGGATAAACTCGCTCGATTTATTCGGCAAGAAACAATGACGTAGTCTTTATTAAGTTATTAAATATACAAAAATTTGAATTTAAAATGACTTTAGAGGAGACTGAAGGTCCCAAATAAAGTAAATTGGAATAATTCCACACACACTATAATTAAATAACAACAAAAAAAAAAATACAAATGATAAAAATAATTGCAATAATAATAAAGGGATGGTTACCTTGTAATTGAGATACCATCGAAAATGGCATGTTTCGACGAGGACCTATTTTGGAGGGTCTCGTTGAAAACCATTTTAATACGCGAAAAATAATGAAAAATATTAATAATAATCCCGAAAAGTAAACTACCAACACACCCAATGGTACGCCGATAGTGAAATTGTACAACTAAATAGTAAAGCAAAGCGCAAAGAAAATCAAATAATAAGAAAAGAAAAGAAGGAATGGTTACCTTGTAGATTTGATACTAGGGACGGTGAAGCCGTGGTCCACTAGTACCGTGGGGCCCGTACTCCCACGATGGTTTAACGACGGAGAAGACGAGATACCCTCCAAAGTGGCGCTTTTCAATGAGAACCTAATTTGGAGGGGCTCGTTAAAATTTACAAAACGATACACAAAAAGAAAAAGAAAAAACCAAAACTACCAGCACACCCAGCGGTATGCAGGCAGAATAATAATAAAAATGCAAAAAAAAAATATATAAAATGAAGTACTAACCGTACGCGGGGTTCCAATATAACCCAAAAATAATACAAAATTTAATAAAAATCAACCAAAAATATCCAAATATCAAAAAAAATCAAATAAACATATCAAATATAAATGTAAATCAAAAATACGAAAAGGATGGTATGATGAGAGTGGAAATCCCACTCCGTGTCGGCTAAATAATAAAAAAAAAAAATAGAAAAATGATAATAATATAATAATAAAGTGTTCCGTTCTGTTCCTCAAATTTCGGTCGAGAAATTTCGGGGAAAAGAAGAAATGAAGCTAAGCTAAACCCTGGACAAATGACATCCGAGCTCCACCACAATCTGACACAACATAGTGGAAATGGGAAAGAGCTCGTAAGTCGGATGTCCAAAGAATAGGGGTATGACACCCCCATCTACGCGCAATCAAACAGCCCGTGCTGGTGGGGAGTCCCCAATCGCAGATGGGGAATGCCAACCGGGAGACTGGCTTTGGTGTGCGTGTCCATGCGAATTCAAACAGTGCGAAGCACTGGTTTCGACACTGGACGCGCACGCCAAAGGGAGTGAAGCTACAAATCTAAAAAAAATCAAAAATTTAAAAATTCGCACATCGACTGGCTTTGGTGTGCGTGTCCATGCGAATTCAAACAGTGCGAAGCACTGGTTTCGACACTGGACGCGCACGCCAAAGAGAGTGAAGGTACAAATCTAAAAATCAAAAAATTTAAAAATTCGCGAAAAATTTGGGCGCCACTGTTACAGGCTGGCTACTGCCAACCTGCAGATATCACTAAGCACCTGCAGAGGCCTCCACGGTGATTTTTGCCGGCTACGTTCTCAGCGGAGAAGTGCGAAGGTCGTGGGGTTTGAGGCATACAGGGCTCCTGGCTTACACCGTGATCATACAGAATTGTAGGGGGAACGCAAATAATAAAGACCGAGTTCCGCCAAAATTCGTCGGCCGGAACCTGAGGAACGAACCGAATTTTCATAAATAAATAATAAAATAATAATAATAACGATAGAGGTGCCTTGGTGCGCGCATCCATCCGAATTCAAACAGGGACAAGCCCTGGTTACGGAATCGGATGCGGGCATCAAGGGACCGCTAACACTCCGCCGACACAGAGGGAGTCTCCGCTCCCATCATACCATACCGAAAAAAATTTAACAATTCATTTTATTTTTATGAAAGGACAAAAAACACCAGAAAGGGAGAACGAGAGAGAAACGAGAAAGAGAGAGAGAGAGAGCAACAATGCACATCGAGCGCGCGACCGTTATGCGGCGCTCGATTACAAAAATATAACAGAATTAATAAAATTAAAAAAAAATCAAAAAAAATAAAATCAAAAAAAAATAAAATTAAAAAAATATAAATAAAAATTGTACCTTACAAAAAAAAAAATGCCGTTGCGGGGCCTCTCCCCGATACCAAAACCAAAACAGCCGGTTGGCCGCCCGTTGACCTTGTACGGCACCCGTTGAAAATATGCGGCACCCGTTGAAATATACGACACCCGATGAAATATACGGCAACCGATGAAAATATATGTGGCACCCGTTGAAATATACGGCACCCGATGAAATATGCGGCACCCGTTGAAATATACGGCAACCGATGAAATATGTGGCACCCGTTAAACAATGTACGGCACCCGTTAAAAAGATGCGGTACTCGTTGAAATATGTGGCACCCGTTAAAAAGATGCGGTACCCGTTGAAAATGTACGGCACCCGATGAAATATGTGGCACCCGTTGAACAATGTGGCACCCGTTAAACAATGTACGGCACCCGATGAAATATGTGGCACCCGTTGAAATATACGGCACCCGTTAAAAAGATGCGGTACCCGTTGAAATATGTGGCACCCGTTGAACAATGTGGCACCCGTTAAACAATGTACGGCACCCGATGAAATATGCGTGGTACCCGTGAAAATATACGGCACCCGTTTAACAAAGTGGCACCCGTTGAAAATATACGTGGTACCCGTGAAAATATACGGCACCCGTTTAACAACGTGGCACCCGTTGAAAATATACGGCACCCGATGAACACACAAGACAACAATAAAAAAATTATCTTTTTATTTTAATTTTTATTTTAAACACACAATAAAGTTTGTACACGTTTTTTTTTTATTATTAAATTTTATTTTATCTACGCTTCTTCACTTTATGTATATAATCAAAAACAAAAAACTTGGGTTTTCAACAAATTATAATACACTCAAAAAAAAAAATCACGAGTTATTCGAAAAAAAATAAACTCGACTGTCTTGTACCAAATCACAAACTCTAATCCAAAAAATTAATGCCCCTATTATGGTTCTCGCCTCACCATCGCTTCACCACTCTTTCGCCGTGATACTTAGATTCGTGTGAGCAATATTTTAGTATTATGGTTCTCACCTTTATTTTGGCGAGAGAGTATGTGTCGCCGCATTATTTTTGGTCGTTATTTGTTCTTGGTATTATGATTCTCGCCGTGAGAGCGATGTGAGAGAGTGATGTGTAAAAAACGATCGCCTAAAATTTTTAGGTGATGAATGTGATGTACTCAGTAGTACGAATAAAGTTTTTGAAGGTTACAGGACAAATAAAAAATAATGGCTACCAGCGATAATGTAAGTTTTTTTCAATAATTTTTACGCTTATAAATAATTTGTTTACCAATTTTATATATATGTATATTATATATATAAATATATATATATATATATATATATATATATATATATATATATATATATATATATATATATATATATATATATATATATATTTATATTTATATATATAATATATATATAAAATTGGTAAACAAATTATTTATAAGCGTAAAAATTATTGAAAAAAACTTACATTATCGCTGGTAGCCATTATTTTTTATTTGTCCTGTATCCTTCAAAAACTTTATTCGTACTACATCACATTCATCACCTAAAAATTTTTGGCGATCGTTTTTTACACATCACTCTCTCACATCGCTCTCACGGCGAGAATCATAATACCAAAATATAAATACGGCGACTCATCGTCGCCTAGTGACGCGTAGGCGAAAACCATAATAGGGGCATAAAACTCTACTGTACTTATCAAAAAAACTCGACTGTACTTATCAAAAAAACTCGACTGACTCCTTTAAAATCACAAACTCGAATATCAAAATTACAAAAAAAAACGAAAAGACTCGTACGCCACACAAACGACGCGCAGAACATTCCAGAAGAATTGTATTTCTTCTCTGTCTCTCGTTTACATCAATTCGCATTGATGTAAACGAGAGGCATATAAGAAAAACATTCTTATGGAATGTTTTGCTTTACACACCCATCCATTCGATGCGCATTGTTCTCTCTCTCCTCTTCTTACTCACCCTCGCGCCATCACCACGACATGTACAAACACTACACAACTTCGAAAGCGAGGACGCAAACCGAGGGGAATAAAATTAAACAGCGCTTGTTACGATCATGTAATCGTAACAATAGTAATTATAGTAATAAAAGAGAATAATATATTTCTCTTTTATTTTAGATAACAAAAAATAATAATATTAGAAAATGTTGTAATCCAGCAAACGACCGCACAGATATATTTTCGAGTGCCAGTCAAACAATGAAGGTAAGCTATTTTTCGATTATATTAAAAAAATACAATTTTAAAAATTATGGTTTTCTCAATTAGAAAACCCTACGGAACCGGCACTAGTGGAATCGCTTTCATTTGATCTCTGTAATGGTATGACGTTGATAAACTTAAATACAGGAAGTTTTATTTTAATACAAGTAACTTTATTTTAGAACAAATTATTGAAGCAGTGCGTTTTTTTTAAGTACTTATTTCTGGTGCTTATTTATTTATTTAAAGAAATCTATTCTGTGATTTACATGTATGATTTCAGAATTTTATTTAAAACAAAAATATTAAAAAAATAAAATAAAAAAAATTAAATTAAAAGACAAAAATATAAATCAAATCTTGATTTAACAATTAAAAATTTAAAAAATAATTCTTAAGTATATTTTTGAAGTTGTCCTTTGATAAATTAAAGTCAAATAGGTCGTCGACGATGGTGAACGATTTAGACGATCTATTAATGGGGTTATTTTCTCCATAGTTTGTGGAATGGTGTTCTAGTGCCAAAAATTCATGATTTCGAAATATTCTGCAAGACACATGAACTTATATGTTTTCCAAAATGTATGCTGAATCAATGTGACCAAGCAAAACGTTACCAATGAAAGCCGCACCTAAGAGAAGTCGTCTATTTTCAAGCGTGCATATTTTGTAATCAGTGTATCTTGTTGAGTATGGAGGTAACCGAGCCACATTTTCATGGAATGGTAAATTGTGATCGTAATCCCAGTCACTTTTCTTTAACAAGAAAATCGAGAAACTTCTTTTGAATGTTTTCAATTCTTTTAATGTGTACAGCATAGTATGGATTCCAGACCGGTACAGCGTATTCCAGTTGAGATCGAAAGTAAGCGAAATAGAGTGAACATAATTTTTGAATATCTTTAAATTCACCAGCCCACCTTTTAACAAATCCAAACATGGCATTAGCTCTCGCAATACAATTTTCAATATGCCTATTGAAACTGGCTTTCTCGACAAATGTAACACCTAGATCTATGATCTCATTAACTCTTTGCAATACTTCGTTGTTGACTTTGTAGGAAGTAATTAGCGAATTTCTCTTACGATGGAAAGACATGACCTTGCATTTCTTAATATTTAAGTAAAGCGAGTTTCGATCACACCACTCACTTAATCTATCGATGTCTTCTTGAAGTTTCTTCGTATCTAGCATTCCATTAACAGTTCGAAAATTTTTCACGTCATCATCAAATATGAGCACGTTTGAGTTTTTGTTTATCTTGGTTATTTGATCTATAATAACAATAAATATCCACGGCCCAATGTGAGAACCTTGGGGAACACCAGACCTAACTTTAATAACGTTTATTTTCTCATTTCCCATTATTACAACTTGTCGCCGGATTGATAGATAAGACTTGAACCAATTTATGTAATCGAGTGAAAACCCAAATGCGATTAAACTCCTGAGTGCTTTTTGATGGCAGATGGAATCAAATGCTTTACTGAAATCCGTGTACGCTACATCAACTTGATGATGGTTTTCTATCTCATTAATTATTTTACTTGTGAATTCAACCAGATTAGTTGACGTGGATCGGCCAGGCATAAACCCATGCTGGTTTATTGATATATGACGTGCAATTGTGGATTCAAAGTTTTTGCATAAAACTAATTCAAACAATTTTGGAATTGATGATGTAGTTGATATTCCTCTGTAGCATGTAACGTCGTCTTGTTTGCCCGATTTAAAAATTGGTGTAATTTTTGGAATTTTCCATTTTTCGGGAAACACCCCGGTGCTTAAGGAGTGGTTGAATAGGTAACATAATGGAATTGCTAAAATGTCAGCATACTCCTTTAGAATAGAAGAGGGTATATTGTCAAGACCACAACCGTCTCCAAATCCCTTCAGAGCCAATAAAATGTTATCCTCATATATAACAGGAGGAGTTATTGATACGTTGGTATTGTTGGGTTGTTCGTACAATCCACTAGTAACGCTTCGTTTATAGACTGATTAAACGACCAGCCCTCTGGAATATTCGCAATAAACTGTTCAGACATCGACCCTCACTTTATCGGCTATGGGAAGATATTGCAAAGGAAACGGGTAAGAAATTAAATTTGTTTAATTTAAATTGTTTATTTTTATGTTATGTTCTATAGATACAACAATAAGCGGAGAAGAGATAAAGAAAATGTGGAACAACTTGAGGGCGTGTTATATCCGCAACGAGAAGAAATGCCCAAGTGGGTCGGCAGGGGGACAGGCCGAATATAAGTACGCAAAGATAAAGGACACGTCCATGCTCATGTCGGTGGTAACTCGGTTCAAGGAAGTTAGGCCGAGGCAGAAGTCAGAAGGGGTCACATAGGTCACTTGCAAATGATGTGCCTAAGAGTTATACGACTTAAATCCTGGAGCGTTTGTCTCACATTGATCGGATTCCCGGTCAGCAACTGTACCCCAGGAGGGGCGGCTGTGTACCTACTTGGCAGAAACTATAACATGCTAGGAGCGGTGCCTCGAAATAGAATCCGAGATGAGTTCAGTTGAGAGAGTTTAGTTACGATGCAGAGAGTAGGAAACCCAGTATCGGCTGAAAAGAGTGAGCAAACAGGCTCCCAACGGTCGAGATCCAGCAACTGCAACAACTGTGGCGAACTTGGCCGATGTGACAGATATGCCTACAACCGAAGAGAGAGGGAGCACTGAATCCATGCATGGAGATAGAACACTCACTAACCCGTTTGGAAAGAGAGTACCTTAATGCAGAGATCCCCTAAGAAGGGAGCGATGGCCAGCACATTGGAGAGATGTTTTTCATCGTCTTCTTTGGGGAGTTACAAGGAGGAAATCAAGGAAATAAGGCTAACCAGGCTTAGAAAAAAATTGACCAACTGGTGGAGTTCGTAAAATCGAGAAATAATGTGCATAGCGAGATCAAGAAGATGATAAGCACCATTAGCACGCTTTACGGCTCAGCTATAAGTAATATGGACATTTTGGAAAAGCAGTGCGAAACTTCACCGATCAATAATGACGGAAAGAACAATTTAGTTCGTCTACGAACTGTGAGCAGGAAACAGGAACTGAAGGGGCCGACTAACGAAGATATACCATTTGTGAAGCCCAGTAAAAGGAAGTTGTCTACGCCACCTAAGAGTGATGAAATAAGGCAAAGTAGAAAAGGAATACTAAGGCTGCTCCGCAAGGTAGTCTTCAGACCGTCCTGCAAGCACTTCGAATGTCGGAGACCCTTATTAACAAGGTGGACGGAAACAAAAAGCAAAATACCACGGCATCTATGTCAGATAATGGAGAAATAAACAACACGAGTTCAAATCAATTGGAGGATGCGATTGGTCCAGAACAAAAATGGCAGAAAGTCAAGGGGTAAAGAACGGCAAACAAACGAACACATCCGCGAAGGAAATGGGCTAACTCGGATGCACTGCTAATAAAGAAGCGTGATGAAATTTCATTTGCCGATCTGCTGCGGAAAGTTGAGGTAGACCCGACGCTAAATACTCTTAGGGAAAGTGTATCGAACATACGTCAAACTTATAGTGAAGACCTTTTGTGGAGCTACAAACTACAGGAGACCAGCCGAAGACCGCAATATTTCGAGAGCAACTAGCGAAAGCGATCGGAGACAATGCGTCAGTTAAAACTTTGACCCAGGAGGCGTTACTGGTGACCAAATACATGGACGAGGTTACCACACCTAAATAGAGGCTTTGGAAGCACAGTTTGAAGGTGTGAAAGGTGTTTGTATTGTTAAATCACTCACAAAGGCCTACCGGCGAACGCAGACAGCGGTTGTTAGCCTCCCTAACACTATGGTTGGGAAAGTGCTAGAAGTGGGTAAAGTTAGAATCGGATGAGTTTCCTGTCCTGAATCCGGAACAAATAGAGCTGACTAGATGCTTTAAATGCTACGGTTATGGGCATCGGTCATGGAAATGTAGAAGTGAAGCTTTAGATTAAAGCTCTGCAGGAGATGTGATGAAGAAGGACATTTTGCTAAGACATGCCAAAAAAAACACTGTGAGGCTGCCCAGGACCTGCTGCAGCAATCCGTACAGGAAGTGGAAGCGGACGTTGTAATTGTGTGAGCAATATAGGAACCTTGATTGACGGTGTTGGGAATAAGATAGATCGAATCGAGCTGCTGTAAGGGTTTGTGGTATCTACCCCCTAAAGGAAATTGGGGGTAAGTATTATACTCGAGTTTGACAGAGCCAAAGTGAACGGCGTTCATATTTATAGCTGCTACGCACTTCCTAGTGCCAATTGAAGAATCTAAAACGTTTGTCTATCAAGTAACGGATGATGCACGGAGTCGCAATCGTTGCTTATAGCCGGGGATTTTAATGCATGGACCATAGAGTGGGGAAACGAAAAAAATTATATTAAACGATATAAATTTTTGATTCTGTGGTATGTGTTCCATTGCAGAGGATGCACCTAAACCGTACAAACAAAACCCAGCATAAGTTAGTGAACAAGGTTTCTTATTGTGATATTGTTCTTACCTAGCATTCCATTGTAACTTCAGTCCTTATTATTGTTTTCCTGCCGCAAAAATAAAAAAACATGACCATTAAATTAATTAAATGATTTATAAATAACGTTTTGTGCTTGATTGGCCTCCGCGATTCGAACCGATCTAAGAAAAATTTCCTGCAGCTGGAGACGGTCGTTTAAGTTTAAATGTCTCAAATGAGATTTCATTAACACACAAAAGCAATCAAGTTCTTACTCTAAAGGGTCGCGGGGCTCTGCTGCTTTCGCAGATTTCAGCTCCAATTTGTTTTGCAGGCAGTCAAAATACATTAACCTTGCCTTCTATCAGTGCCTTCTATAGCACTGGCCTGTGACAACATTCATTTTTTTCTGATGACGTCAATTTAAGTCGACAACGAGAGGTCAGCATAATTAAGTAAAAATAATACACCTTGCCTCCTTATTACGACGACAAAAAATTTCATAAAGTTAACAAAAATCTAAAATATAATAAATTAATAAATTATCAACAAATTAAGTCTAATCGATTTTCTTAATTCACAAATTGAATTTTTCATATCCATATTCAAAAATATTTAGTGCGAATTTAAAGAAATTCGCCTATTTAAATAACGTAAGACGAAGTTTTAGTGTATTTCACTACAAAAATATAAATCCAACCATGAGAGAGCAGAGAATATTATATGATCATTTTGTTTATATTTTGAGTATCCTATATACCATATTTTCATTTGTATATTTTAGAATAACAAATTAAAAGAAATAAGGATTTAGTATAATATGTAATAAAGACTTGAACCTAAATTTTAAATTAGCTTCTTGGTCGTGATTTGTTTAATTTTTCTAAGAAAATACTACCTATAACCAAATACAACAAAATTACTGTGTACATAAAAAAACAATACACAATACGTATGCGACAGAAAAAGACAAAATTATAAAAAATGAGAGATTATGACAGTACGACAGTATTTTTACAATAAACCATTTTTCTTATCTGTCAAATTCAGTGAGGAATGTTAAAATTTTAAGTGATTTACTGTTTATTTGATGTGTTCTTCTATATTTTACAAATAATTTATGTTAAAGTGAAATAATTAACTAATAAAATAACGACTGATTTTTTTTTAAAAGTAATTTTTCATGTTTCTTATTTTGTTGCCATCTGGATAATATACGTTGAACCGTCAGCTTAGCGTGTCGTCATCATTTGGTGTAAGAAGCCAGTAGTTTTGTTCACTCACACACTCACTCACACACACATTCATTCCAATGCCTCCTAAACTACAGGCCGCTTACACCAAATAATGACGAAACGGTATGTCGGAGGTTCACTGCATATACGTCTAGAGACGGCACCAAAATGGAAAAGAGTATTATTTTATATTTTAGTCTAATCGATTTTGCCAAAGCGGGAGGATGTGCGTTTTTTACTTTTGTGCTCTCGCACGTGTTAATTATTTCCTGTTTTTCTTTTTTATGTTCTCAGCATCAGCGAATCAAAAAAAGATATTTTTGTTGTAGAGAATTTTTTTTTTGGATGTTTGGTTTGAAGGTGGAAAAATATATACGTGTGTTTGGTATGTAAAAAATAATATGTAATTATTTGCCTGTATATGTTGTGAAATATTTGTGTATAAATAAGTGTAAATTAGTTAAATCATTATTTATCAACAGAATCATTAAATTTCCAAATTTAAATATCATATGTTTTTATCAGTTTAGGTGGATTGTGCAAAAATTTGATACACTTTAGGTAACATTTATTTGAAAAGTTATATTTAGTCTTTTATTTATTACTTATTTCTTTCTATAAAAGATAGTAAGGATAGATAGATAGGTAGTGTAATAAAATTTAATTTTGTGAATAAAATTGTAGTAAGATTTAAATTTCCGTTGGATTTAAAAATTTTAACAAATTATAGGTTAGAAATGTATCGCGCCTAAAACTTTTAATCAGATACGACTTATAATTTAATTTTATACTTGTATTTTTACCACACAATTTACACAAACAATATTCAAATATCAATAAAAATAGAAATATTTTCATTCTAGTCTGTCAAATATTAATTTAATTTTTTTTTTAATTTGTGTCATCATCATTATTCTCCAATCAGAACTACTGAAATTTCAATGCAAAATATCTAGAAATATATACTTTTTTGAAATATTTTCAATGAAAAGATTTTCCAATCGTGAATAAAAAACACAAAGATTAAATTTTATTATTAGTATTATTAGTTTTATTATAGTTTTAATAATATCTGCACAACAAAATTAATTTTACTACAAGTTAATATTAGCAACTGAGTTTTCCGATTTTTCGTTCAAAAAATTCCTGCTTTTAGGTTGCAACACAAACTTTATTAAATTTAAACCATTTTTTAATGTTTTGATATACTACATTAAATTATTCGTGTCAATTAGTAATGTAATATTTTACATTTTCACAAATATTTAACTTATTTTATATTTTTTTAACTCTAATGTTATTAACGTACCTGATGTGTAAACAAGAAAATTTCCTTTATTTCTCCTTTCTCTCAAATATTGATAGTTTTTGACACTACAAATACACTACGACCTCGTATTACGTTGGATAAATTAGCAATGTTCTTAAAAATTTCATTGAAATTTTCGTAATATAATGTAAAATATTTATATATACATTAATTTACGGTTGTTAAATATGGTAAATTCGCAATAGTTTTTATTTTTCTGTTATATCTTCTGGATAGTATCAAAATAAATTACTCACTTTGGCACTCGTTTCCACCGTAAAGAGAGGGACTAGTGTAATCTCTTCACTTAATTATGCTGCCATCTGGTTGTAGACATAAATTGACGTTGTGCTAAAATAGTGGCGATATGCTAAAAAATGAGATAGTGTGAGGCCTGTAGTTTAGGAGGCATTGGTTTTATCATCCGCATCTTCGTGTAATGAGTCAACGATTTGGTTATATTCGGCACGGATTTTGTTTGCCGTTTTCATCAAAGCTGTGTTGATTTGGTATTGTTCGATGTTATTGTTGATGAGTTTGTTCTGACTGTTGACAATTTGGTTCCAATCGGTGGCATTTGGTGTTTCTGCTACCCATTTCCAGGCTGTTCCAATCCAATCGATCGGTCGTTTAGTCGTTGTTTTTTTATCTTTTAGTTCTGACATCAATTGTGTGATTTGTTGAACTTGGTGTGTCACCTGAGGTTTAAGTGTGCTTCTTTGATCGATGTGATTAGATTGATGACATGGACAATCTTGAATTTTCCGTTGATGATTCGGTCTGATCCCTGTTTAACTGTTACTAGCGGATTGTTGTACTCCTAGATGTTTAAGAGTGTTGTTATCGTCAAAACACAGGATATAGAAGATGAAAGAGATGATACTTATTCATTTACGTTTTTTATATGGGTTTTGTGTATTTTTCTTCCCGAAACTGTTATAACTGTAACTTGGTTATTTTTCGCTACTATTTCCTTCTTAAATTTCGCTTTATCTTTTCCTTGAATTTGATTTACGGCCACGTATATTGTATCTCTGACTTCATAAGTTTTTGGCCTTTTTTAAATTTTCTCTCCGTAGATTGGATTGTTGAGAGTCTTGAATCCTTTGTACTATACGTCTTCATTCACTTTGTCCCTGAAATTTAGTAGACCCTGATTGTTGATGCGGTTGGTTCTAGGTCTAAGCAGACTAGGTCTTTCATAAGGAGATCCTTATATTCATCCATTTTGCATCTTGTGATCTCGATCATTGTTGAATGGACCCTTTCAACCGTGCCGTTTACCATGCGTTTTTGAGAGGGTGTGAGGTAGATTTGTATTCCTAGTGTTTTTATGTAGTCAGATATCATGGGACTAACGAAACTTGATTCGTTATCCATTACTATTACTTTTGGTACGGTAAAATAGTGTAGGATTTTGATGATCTGCTTCTTAGATGTGTGGCTGATCTATCTATCTTTAATATGGAAAAGTTTCGTGATTTTGGTGAATTTATCTATGCAGGTTATTAATTTTTCCTTCTTGATGTTGATGATATCCACGTGGATGATCTCCGATGTATAGGTTGGGATTGGTGTTTGTTGTAATTTAACTTTGTCGGGATGACGGTCGTATTTTTTGTATGACAAGTCTTACAGTTCTGTGTATATTTTCTTATCAGGCTTGCTATTTGAGAAAAACAATACTTTTCCAAGATTTGTTCTTTATTTTCTTGAAAATTTCTATGGGCTCTTTTATGCACCGGCTGAATGATGTTGAATTTATCCTCTTCGCATTTTATGTCCTGCACGATCCTTTTTGTTAGTCGAAGTTTGTACCTACTAAGATGTTCCGTGAATATTTCTTGTAACATCTGAATATGTTCTTCACATTTATTGGTGCATCACAGTATAGTATCAAATTGGTGTTGTCCTGCTCTGCGCTATGAATTGTCTCATCTGTTGACAGCATATTTGTCTCTAATTCCAATCGCGATAATGCATCTGCTACCTTGTTAATGGATCCAAGTTTGTAAATTATTTTATAATTATATTGTTCCAGACGTGCTTTCCACCGTTTTAATTTCGCTTTGTGGTTACGATTACTTAGTGAGAAGGTTAGGGGTTGATGGTCCGTGATGATTTTTATCTTTTTTCTGCCATGTAGGTAGTTTCGCAGGCTGTCCAATGACCAGATGATAGCTAGCATCTCCTACTCATTTGTAGCATAATTTTCTTCTGTTCTATTTAACGATCTGGAGATGAATGTGACAGGTCTATCCTTACCGAGTTCACCCTGCGGTAATACTGTTCCAATCGCGTTGTCCGATGCATCCGTTGTTAATATGAATGGCTTCTCAAAGTTAGGGAAGATGAGTATTTCTGTTGATGACAATAATTCTTTGAGTTGTCGGAATGGGTGGATTTCTTTCTCTGAAAGGTTGATTTTGACCTTTTTTGACGCATTGTTACGGAATTTCCTCAAACTCCGTTACTAACCTATCCCAATAAATAGATAGGTTTCAGGTTTCAGTGGTTGCTTACTGCACACTTAGGCCAATTTTTTAGGCCCATTGTGATACCACTCATTCACTCCACATCATTAACCCACCTACTTCACCTACTCACACAACTACAGTATACCACCTGCACATTGCAAGCTCCATATCAACCTGTACATTGACATGGAAGGTGGGTCGGCGCGTGACACGGAATTCTGCACTCCATCAGAGGGTCTTAGTTGTATTTATTAGCATCACCGATCGTAATCGATGTTGAAAATTCGATTTGCATCTAGCCTCTGATGGGATTCGAACCCAGCACCTCCCGGTCCAAGTACCGAAGCTTTAACCACTGCACCACTTGTCCGGTAATAAATAGATAAGTTCCTTACAGAATCTTATCAGCATGACCGTGATGATAAATCATCACCTATATCTAAATACAGTAAACGTCATGTCTATTTCCCACATTTCTTTTTGTGCTGTACGGATTAAGTTTCAGTTATTTAATTCATGTTAGAATTATTAATAGTAACCTACATTTGTACAAGCATAAATCTACTGTAGTAATTCCATCAACTCAAGGTTATATATCATCTTCACTAATTTCCATATTTGTCCCAAACCGAATTACTCATTTTTCGTCTGTGTCACTCAATAGTATGTATATTAAACATAGATGCAACGTGTGAACAGACATAGGTATTTAATTTTTCTTGTTGTTTTTACGTATTTTGCGTAATCCAATTCTCTTTTCCGTATGCATATGAAGTGCAAATAAATCCCCTGTATGTAGCATGGTTGACCCTGCTACATGATAAACGGAAAAGTGAAGAGTGTGATCAAGCTTTATACCAACTCGGTTGTACTTTTTGCTGACGCCGAAGTAATATGGTTAGTCGACTGTGAGAATATTTCAATTTAACTTTTTTTGTCCCCCCCATTTCCTCTCACCTAGTCGATTAATTTGGTATAAAGACGAAAAAATTTGAGTGAAAGGGGGCAGTCTTTGAAATTAACTACTACGTGAAGTAGCTTGAGCTCGGCGGGTAGTAATTTATAAAGACAAGTAAAAGTTCGCGAAAATAAATTAATCTAGTTTAATATTATAAAAAAAAAGAGTGAGTTGTTTAGTTTTATATTTTTTGGAGATTTGGGGAAACAAGCCGGAAAAATTTGGTGAGTATAATTTTAATATATAAGTACTAACATTTTGGGCACCGGCAGTAATCTGTCATCCGACTGTTTCTAGGGACGGAAATTGTTGTTGTTTGTAACTCCCTTTCCTTTTGTCGGGAACATTTTACTGTCTAAAATAAAATTCTTACTAACCTTAACTGAAGTTAGAAGTCCCCAAAATTATTGTATTTAACCTGGCACGGTTGAATACAAAATGATAGTTTAAAACCCCTCCACCATATACAATCACGGTTGGTTCAACCCACGTCATGGGTTGGTAAGGCCATATGCACTACTTAGGGGTCCGGCACCCCACTCAACCTCCTTTCATATATATACCATTTCGATGCGGTTATCAAGGCTGTTGTGCATCCCCATCCCCACTTGTGCATCCCCATCCCCACGGCCAAGCATTTACCTCTCCCGACTGAGCTACGGGTCAATGCCGCAGGGGGATGTAATACAGGTAAGGCAAAATTTCTAGTCCTAGCATAAGGCAAAAGCTAATAACCCGTTTCAGCATTTGCCTTGATTTGAGCATTTTCTCCCCTGGTGAGGCTTGTGAGCGGTTTGGCTAGCTTGGCGAAGTCCTTTATAAAGCGTCTGTAGTATAACGTCAACCCAAGAAATGACTTTAGATCTTTCAAGTTCTCTAGAATTTTAATATTTTGGATTGCACGCACTTTCCATTCGTCGGGTTTGATACCCTGGTTGGTTAAGACGTAACCGAGAAATTCGGTTTCACTCTTGAGGAACTCCATTTTAAGGTTCACACGCAAATTCGCCTTTTCCAGTTTGGAAAATATCTTCTCTACATTGGTTAGGTGTTCCTCTTCCGTGTTTCCTCCAAATATGATAATGTCATCAATATAGACATAACATATTTTTCCAAGGAACTCTTTTAGAACATTGTCTATCATTCTCTGGAAGATCGCTGATGCGTTTTTAACCCAAAAGGAAGCCTTAGGAATTCGTACTTCCCGTTCATTGTTGAGAATGATGTTTTTTATTATATCTGAGTCCTTCATCCGAATCTGATGAAAGCCGGAGGTGAGGTGAAACTGTTACGGCATTGAGTCTTTTAAAATCAATGACCATACGGTATTTATGTTTTCCGGAAGCGTCCATTTTTTTCCTCCAATACCCAGATTTAAGCGTTGTGCTCTTGGAAGGTCTAGGGTGCCGTCTAAGGTGCGTCTTGGAAGCGATTTAAGCGTTGGGCTCTTGGAAGGTCTTATAATACCGTCACTTAGCAGCTGTCCGATTTGGGTTTCCACTTCACCTCTCATGTTTACCGGATACGGGTAAGATTTGGAATAGATGGGTTCCTCTGTTGTTGTTTTAATCTCTGCTCTTACATCCTTTTCGATGATTTCATGGTTGTTAACCGGCCCGAACAGTTTTTTGAATTTTGACAGCATTACTTGTAAGTTTTGTTTTGCGAAAGATGATTGTCTCGGATTTCCAGATTATTGACTTGTGATGACTGCTTTTCCTTTAGGGGTATCTTTATGTTTGATCCTAGAATTAACGTGTTATTTTTCCTGTCGATTATGGCCCCGGTAATACGAAAAATTCCAATTTTTTTTAGATTCCGACACTTTTAAAGAATGGTCCAAATTTTTTTTCTTTAATCGGTATGCTTCCACCAGCTGATTTAATATTGAATTGGTTGTTGGTCGGAATTGGGTTTTTTGCTAGTTCGGATCTGATGAAATTTTTATTTGCCCCGGTGTCGATGAGGAATTTGAGTAATTTTTGTCTCCAGTTCTGTATTCTAAGTATGGTACGCTAGAGAGGCGGCCATCATAAAATTTAGTTCGGTGTTTTCAATTTCTTGTTCTTCCTCTTGATCGCCTATGTCCAAGTCTCAAATCTCGTCGGAAATCATCTGATTATATAGTTCTTTATCTACTTCCGGTTCTAAGTGGTAGATCCTTTAGTTATTTCTTGGTATATTTTGATCGGAGTGTTCACGTTTGTATGCGGCTTGGTAATTTTGCTGATTGTTTGGGTTATTTGTCCGACACTCTTGTTGATATGTAGGCCGATTCATATAATTGACTTGCCTTGTCTGGGTGGATGGATCGATTGACATAGGTGTTGGTGGTTTTGGTCCCGCTGGTCGTGGAGGCGGTAATCTATTGTTCTGGTGTTGGATGTTGTAGGCCATGTTTCTTTGTGGCACCGAGATATTGACCGGTTTCCTTTGTAGATTCACTAGATATGAGACTAATTGATTAATCGGGGCTACAACCGAATTATTTAAGCTCTTTTTATGGATTACTGTGTTACGATAATTCAAGTTTTGGAACTCTAAACATGATGTATATGCCTCAGGAGGATTTTGTGGGCATTGAATCATCAAAGTTCTGCTTAACACGCCATTGAATCCCCTTATGAATACGTCCAGAGCACGATTTCGGTATGTTTCTATCAATACCTCGATTGTATCCAATGAATAGTCCTCCGTTTTAATTTTATTAACAATCAGTGAAAACTGATGGTTGATATTAGCATAAAACTCATCAATGCTTGTATTTCCTTGTGTGATTTCGCTCAATTGGTGCTCGAAGGTCCTAAGATCCCTCTAGTCGGTATAGTGGAGGGATAGGCACTTTTTATAGATGTCCAGTCATCGCTGAATATGTTATACGATATCAATGCTGCATCGGCTCTTCCTCTAATCTTCTGCCGGATGCATCGATCAATACGATAATGGTTTATTTTTTTACTATCTCGTAACCCTTTAAAATATTCTCCACAACGTTTACGCAGCGTAAACTTTTTTGGAGCAGCTACTTTCTCAAATTTGGTGATGACCGGGTTTTCCAATTCAGCTATGCGCTGTTCCAGTTTTTTCGTTACTTCGATTTGGGCGTTGAAAGCTCCAGTGAGCTACTTTACTTGTTCCACTATTGCCTCGCTCGAATGTTGCTATTTTATTTTATTATTATATAATTATATAGTTATTAATATTTGTTTTTATTATCAAAATATTTTCACTTTTAGTAAATTATTATAGGAAAAATTTGTTTATTATGGAATTTTATATATATATATATATATATATATATATATATATATATATATATATATATATATATATATATATATATGTATATATATATATATATATATATATATATATATATATATATATATATATATATATATTTATATATATATATATATATATATATATATATATATATATATATATATATATATATATATATATATATTAGATATACATAGGTATATATATTACATATATATATATAATATATATATATATATATATATTATATATATATATGTATATGTATAGATATATAGATATATAGATATATAGATATATATATATAGCCAAACATGAAACAAAAATTACAGAAATAAATATGAACTCAACAATTTGCAATAATATTGGTACAAACATGCTGCCTCAAATCCAAAATAAGACAGCCGAAAATAATGCAGAAACCATAGTAAATAAAATTCACGAAAGTAAAACAACGCTGAACGAATTTCGCAATCAGCTAGTAGTTATAATTGACAACAACTATGAACAAATTAAAGAGACACTTATGATTAAATATAGCATAAATAAACTTTATACAATTCGAAAAAAACACGGAGGAAGAAATCATCAAAATACAATTACAAAAATATTTAAAAAGAAAAAGTATAACAGCCATTTACGCTGACGAAGAAATATTCCAACAAATGCAAAAAGTATTTGATAAAAATTTTCAAGACTCGGGGTATAAAATTGTTCGAACCAAAATATTACGGGAAGACGTCAGCGACATATTAAAACAAGTCGAAATTATTGTAAACACTCATAACCCAAACCATAGAGGCATTACAGAGAATTACTCCAAGCTAAAACGTAAATACTATTTCCCAAACATGAAAGAGTTAATAACAAATTATATAAAGAATTGCGAAGTGTGCAACACTTCAAAATATGAAAGGAATCCAGTAAAGATTAATTATAAAATATCCCCTACACCAAAAGGTCCAATGGAAATCATCCATTGTGATACGTTCGCACTCCGTAGTAAAACATTTTTGACTATTATAGATAAATTTTCAAAATTCGCAGCCGCTTTCGAAATAAATGATAGAAAATCAACAACCATAATAACAAAACTAAAAAAGTTCTTCGCAACAGAGGGAATCCCAAAACAAATAGTTTTGGATAGCGCAACGGAAATCACTTCCGAGTTGTTTAGAAAATTTGTAAAAATGTTCAACATTGAACTTCATATAACTACAGCTAAATCATCGGGCAATAGCCCGATCGAACGGCTACATTCCACCATAACTGAATTGACTAGGATAATTTATTCTCGAAACAAATCCATTTCAATTACAGATCTAATGGATGATGCTCTTTTAGCATACAACAGTTCTATCCATTCTGCCACAAACCTTACACCCTTCGAACTTCACAGAGGTCATGTCACACTAAATAATATTCCAGAATTACCAATTGAAAACTTAAACGAACACTTAGAAAATATTAGGCGTGAATACAATGAATTAAAACAATTAATTTTTCTACAAAACGAAAAACACAAAAAACGAACAATAGTAGATTTTCTATTACAAAGACAGAATAGAACCTAAATCTTTTACACTAGGAGACATTATATTTGAAAAAAGAACTACACGGGATAAACTAAACCCGAAATATCTTAAGCATACAGTAATAACGGGCAATGAAATCAACGTTAGGACAGAAAACAGAAATGTACATAAAGCAAAAATTAAAAAATATCGTATATTTCATTTTATATACACTGAGCGGGCAAGAACTAGAAATAATCGACTACACCAGCAACAAAGGACTGATTCCGATTGAAATGGGTAACGAAAAAATTATAATTGGTAACAGATATCTTCTCCACGCAATAAATGTATCCTCATACCCCCCCCAATAATATTACAAAGTGCAACAAATTTAGTAAAACATAGTGAACTCATGAAAAATAATATAGAATTGAACAAAATATTCAAAACAAGACTAAGAATAATTATGAAAAACCTAGAAACTTTACATCAAACATACAATTACATTAAACCTAGACAAAATCACAGATATAAAAGAGGTCTACACATAATATTTGGAAGCATTGAACATACTGACCTTTCGGAAATAGAGACAGCCATGAAACTAATAAATCCAAACGAAAATATGTTAGTCAACAAAATAAATGAGAAAATACAAATCAATAATGAAATGATTAACCGATTTAGAGATATAAAGGATAAAATAATAAGCGAAAATAAAGCCATGTCAGATGGAATATCAGACTAGCAGATAATCAAAGAAATATACAATTCACGATAATATTCGAACAGAGTTTACATCAATTAGAATATACTATTTCATACAAAACCATCTAGATAACATATTAGACGCGATAACGTTAGCCAAACAAAATCAGATATCACACTACCTATTATCTAACGATGACATACATATAGCAATTTTAGCATTAGAAGAACAAGGTATAACAATAGAAACGGAATATGAATTATTTCAATTTTTATCAGTGGATATAATCTTTAAGGATCCACTCAATATATTTTCAATTTCAACACCTAAATTTACAAAAGAAAACTTTAAGAAAATCCACGTTATTCCAATCACCATTAACAAAACCTCCCACATAAACATACCAGATCCCTATGTCATTCTTTCCCAAGAAAATATTAAATTTTTGCACAAACCATGTAATAATATAACAACATATTTACAAGAAACCTACTACTGCGAGTTACACGAACTGAAAAACATTAACGAAAACTGCATAACAAATATATTTAAAAAAAAACCGGCAATATGCAGTTTCATTCAGGAACCAGCAACACAAACTATAAAATTGTTATATAAACAATATATTATCGTAAATACAGAAATGAGAAAGGAATATTCAACAACAGTTTGAAGACAAACATGAAAAGAACTTCCAAGAAATTTTACCAATTTTTAATAAAATTTTACAATTGTTCGTTAAAAATTGAAGACACAACATTCGACAACAAACAACTTGCGTATACACATATGTACCATACAATACCATTCCATGATGTTGAAATTAAGGATACCTTCAGACCAATCCAGTTAAAAGAGATGTGAAACTTGACTATCAACAACTTAAAGAAAATGGAGAAATTCAAGGCAATAAATATACCATCTCATCACCACTACACCTCTTGGGCACTAGCTACAATAGTTGTGGTAGCGATCATAATATATTTATGCATACTTAGATATTGTCCATCATGTTCACCATGCCAGTGGTATAAGGCAATTCGCAAATCACCTGACGTCAAAGAAACCACCACCCATATTAAAGCACATTTTGTTGAGGACAACAAAAATCCAAGATGGCAGGAGTTACGCGCTGGGTCATTGGCCACCGCTCCACACGCAACACAACATAATCCATTGTTTCCAGTATTGCATACCAAATCATAATTTTGTAATTGTCATTGAATAAAACAACAAAGTAGTCCACTAAAAAATACTTAGGGAATACGATACTAACAAACCACTTTATATATCATATATTTCAGTCCCAAATTTTATCAAATCTGTTTACATTGCATATTAAGCCAATACTTTGTTGTGTTTCTTGAATTATATTTAAGTTGCTTATTTTGTATAATTTCATGTGTACGTTATTAATTAGTAGGTTAGTACGTTATTAAGTTCTAAATAAAACGTCATCCAAATGGCCTCCACGACTTCTTCTGCAGGAACGAATTCGATGAACCCAATTTTCAAGCATTGTTTCTACTAAATCAAGTCGTATGTCATGAATAGCACGTTCAATATTGACTTGTAAAGCTTGAAGAGAGTTTGGTTTATTGCTAAAGACCAATCACTTCAAATAACCCCACAAGAAATAGTATAATGTGTTAAATCACAACTTCTTTGAGGCCATTCAATATCACAATTTCTTGAAATAATCGAATTTCCAAACTTTTCTCGCAATAATTCAATTGTTGCACTTGCTGTGTGGCACGTAGCCCCGTCTTTTTGGAACCAAATGTTGTTAAGATCAACTACTTCCAATTTCGGCCATAACAAGTTGGTTATCATCGATCTATACCGATCTCCATTGGCAATAACGGTGTTACCAGCTTCATTTCGAAAAAAATACGGACCGATGATTCCACCAGACCAAAAACCACACCAAACTTTCAATTTAGGTGAATGTAATGGTTTTTCATGAATAATTTGTGGATTTTCTTCGTTTTGTTTATTTACCGCACCACTCAGATGAAAGTGAGCCTCATCGGAGAAGATGATTTTCTTAAAAAAATCGTTATCGTTTTCAAGTTGTTACAAGGCAAAATCAGCAAATTTACGACATTTACGGTGGTCCATTCATTGGCTTCAGTTCTTGAGTGAGAACAATTTTATACGGATGCAAGCCCAAATCCTTTCTCAAAATCCGCCAGGTTGTGGTTTGAGACAGTCCCAATTCTTGAGAACGTCTTGGAATCGACAAATTGCGGACTGTAGCAACATTTGCCTGAACGGCAGCAATATTTGCATTACTTCGAGCGAATCTTTGTCTTATTGGCACTTCAACATTATGTAAAGAAAGTGTACGACTATAAAATGGCAAAAGCGCACGAAAAGTTGCAATTGGAGAACGATAATTTTGATAATAAAGCTGAATAATTTGTAAATAAACGTTGTTCTTGCATATATCTCACCATGATGAAGATAATAAAGCTGAATAATTTGAAAATAAACGTTGTTCTTGCGTATATCTCACCATGATGAAATTGTAAACATTACTGAATAAAATGACAGATCATGTCATATTACAAATGGCCGAAACGTCACTTAAAAATCATACCATTCCTATTGGAAAACCCTATATATATACATATATATATATATATATATATATATATATATATATATATATATATATATATATATATATATATATATATATATATATATATATATATATCATATATATATATATATATATATATATATATATATATATATATATATATATATATATATATATATATATATATATATATATATATATATATATATATATATATATATAGATATATGTATATATATATATATATATATATATATATATATATATATATATATATATATATATATATATATATATATACACAGTAAAAAAAAAATTGAATTTTCAACGTTCCTTTTACCTAATTTGTCTCACAAATTTAAGTTTTAACTGTAATATCGCACAATATTGTGATTATTACGTGTTTTTTCTTTCTCTTTTGAAGATTTCTGTATTTTTCAACTGGAATTTAAAATTACATGAAATGTATCTTATAATTACAAACTAATTCAACCAATTTTAGTTTCCTCTTTCAATTTGAGAGAAATAATATTTAATGCGCAGATACTCAAATGATAATGTTACGTTTTTAATCAAATGTTACTTGCATCGAATTGATATTTTGTGCCGAATTGATATTTTCGAGCCTTTGGATATTTTTATCAATTCTTACGATATATTTTTTTATAATTTTAATCAAACACTGAAACACGTAAAATTATAAAATTTACCTACAATTTATTACATAACTTTACTAGTAAATTTACTGTATAAACCATTTAATTTTCAATTAAAATTTATTTTTCAATTTTTCATGTAATTTTACGCGAAAAGGTTCGGCAACTTTGCCCACATGAAAATTCACGTAAAATTCAATGCATTTTTTTTACTGTGTAGTTATTATTCCGATTATAGTACCATTCAACGAAATATGAAATTGATTATAATTCTGTATCGGATTAATTCGAGTATGGCCCCTGAATATGAATAGCATTTAAATTATAGGATACATCAGAGCATTATACGACATAAACATTTATTGGGGAATCGGGGGATTAAGGGCTCCCCATAGTTATTATTCCGATGACAGTACCATTCAACGAAATATGAAGTTGATTATAATTCTGTATCGGATTAATTCGAGTATGGCCCCTGAATATGAATAGCGTTTAAATTATAGGATACATCAGAGCATTACACGACATAAACATTTATTGGAGAAGCGCGGGATTAAGGGCTCCCCGTAGTCATTATTCCGATGACAGTACCATTCAACGAAATATGAAGTTGATTATAATTCTGTATCGGATTAATTCGAGTATGGCCCCTGAATATGAATAGCGTTTAAATTATAGGATACATCAGAGCATTATACGGCATAAACATGTATTGGGGAATCGGAGGGTTAAGGGCTCCTCATAGTCATCATTGCGATGATAGTACCATTCAACGAAATATGTAGTTGATTATAATTATGTATCGGATTAGTTCGAGTATGGCCCCTGAATATGAATAGCGTTTAAACTATAGGATAGATACATCATGTATCCTATAATTTAAAAGCTATTCATATTCAGGGGCCATACTCGAATTAATCCGATACAGAATTATAATCAACTACATATTTCGTTGAATGGTGCTATCATCGGAATAATGACTATGGGGAGCCCTTAATCCCCCGATTCCTCAATAAATTTTTATGTCGTATAGTGCTCTGATGTATCTTATAATTGAAAAACTATTCATATTTAGAGGTCATACTCGAATTAATCCGATACAGAATTATAATCAACTACATATTTTTTTTATTTTACTTTTTTGGGTTGACAATAATATTTTCCTTTAATGATAGTATCACGACAGATTTATTTTTGGGCTGACATTAAAACATGGCGGTTTTTTCTTTCGTTGGCAGAATAATTGTTGGTTTGGTATATATAAAATAGAGTATTTTTTAACATTTTTTGGCTGACACTTGCCTATAGTCAAATTCTGTATGTTTCAGTATTGCCATAGATTTTTTTTTTTAGAATTTGGGCCAACTTCCTATGCATCAAAAATCTATAATGAAAAACACATTTGTTTTTTGGGCTGACATCATTAAAATGTCGTGATATACGATTTTTTTGGGCTAACAGTTCATACGTGACAGAAATTATAGTTTTCGTGTTGCCAGCGCGTTTTTTTGGGCTGACATTTGGGCCAACTTCACATACATGAAATATAGGTAGATGTATAGATATATAGATGTATATATAGATATATAGATATATAGATATATAGATATATAGATATATAGATATATAGATATATAGATATATAGATATATAGATATATAGATATATAGATATATAGATATATAGATATATAGATATATAGATATATAGATATATAGATATACAGATATATAGATACATAGATATATAGATAAATACACATATTGATATATAGATATATTGATAAATAGATATGTAGATATATAGATATATAGATATATAGATATATAGATATATCGATATATAGGTATATAGATATATAGATGTATAGATATATAGATATGTAGATATATAGATATATAGATATATAGATATATAGATATATAGATATATAGATATATAGATATGTAGATGTATAGATATATAGATATATAGATATATAGATATATAGATATATAGATATATAGATATATAGATATATAGATATATAGATATATAGATACATAGATATTTAGATATATAGATATATAGATTTATAGGTTTATAGATATATAGATATAAAGATATGTAGATATATAGATATATAGATATATAGATATATAGATATATAGATATGTAGATATATAGATATATAGATATATAGATATATAGATATATAGTTATATAGATATATAGATATATAGATACATAGATATATAGATATATAGATATATAGATTTATAGATTTATAGATATATAGATATATAGTTATATATATATATATATATATATATATATATATATATATATATATATATATATATATATATATATATATATATATATAGATATATGAATATATAGATAGATAGATGTATAGATGTTCAAGGCGTGGAGAGTTGTTAACGATAACGAGTTGTAATACCAGCACATATCGCAACGCAAAATTATTTTTTCTAAGAATGAAATGGTCGCTTTTTGTGCGAAACAAACAGCGTTTGCGGGAAACTTTGCTTTCCTGATTTAACTTGAAAAAAATGCAGCTGAAGCACGGCATTTGGTTGAGCAGGCCTACGGCGAACATGCACCTTCGAAAACTACCTGTGATTGGTTTAAACGTTTCAGAAGTAGCGATTTCGATATTGAGAACAAGAGGCGCTCCGAAAGACCAAAACATTTGAAGACACCGAGCTGCAAGCGTTATTGGATGAAGATCATACGCAAGCTTAAGATAAACTTGCAGAGGCATTAAACAAGACTCGTCAAGGTATTTCCAAACGTTTACATGCTATGGGAAAAATTCAAAAGGTGGGAAAATGGATGCCGCATGAGTTGACTGAGGGACAGATGGAAAATCGAAAAGCCTTTTTCGAAATTTTGCTTTCACGGCATGAAAGAAAGAACTTCATGCATCGAATTGTTATGAGAAGTGGATCATTTTTAAAAATCCCAAAGACAATGCTCTCCGTTTGTTGGGGCCAGAAAGGAATCGTGTACTATGAGCTGCTGAAACAGGGCGAAACTGTCAAAGGGCAATGATACCAACAACGACTCATCAATCTGAACCCTATCATTACCGAAAAACGGCCAAAATGAGACACGAGACACGAACGCGTGATATTGCAGCACGACACCGCTCCATGCCATCGCACTCCCATCGTCCAGGACACTATCAAAACGCGGAGATGGGATCGGCTACCGCACCCGCCTTATTCGGTCCCCTCGGATTATCACTTGTTCCGGTCGATGGTGCATGGCTTGGCAGAGCTACATTTCGCCCGTTTCGAAAAAAAATTGATTGGATGAATGGTTTCGGTGCAAAGACGCGTCGTTTTATCGTCGTGGTATTTATGTATTGCCAGAGAGATGGCAAAAATGTGTAGATAGCTAAGGATTACACTTTGCATAAACTATTTTGTATATTGCTATTGAAATTTTCCATTTTTCATTTTCCAAAAAAAAAAAAAAAACAAACACGGAAATTTAGTTGTGCACCTAGTATAGGTGTATTCCTCTCAAACGGGTTTGGAAACGAAATACTCATTTAGATTTTATTGAAGCAGATTCGCAGATTCAATTACGAGTCAAACATAAATAGGTTGGATGACATCCTAAATAATAAATATTTTGAAAGTTAAAAATTAACATTTATGTGCAAAATTTCTAAACGAAAGGTTTTCAACGTCTTGGGCAATAATCTCGTATTGGAATTATCCCAAAACGGGACACTCTGTATAATGCAATGTATACAATAGAGAATCAATAAGTCATAGTGAAATTAGTTGACATGTTTAGGAATTGATACATGATATCAGACAAATATAATATGTATAGTTAAATTAATATCTCGCTTAAAATGCTTATTTTTCATTCTCTAGCAAACTCAACAACAATCTTCATATTATTTGCTGGATTTGCTGGAGAATGAAACAATCATTTACAGTGAGGTATTTATTTTGGTGTAGGTATATGTTAATAAATTATGGATAAGTATGTTAGTATGAGAATACATATAAACAGATGAAATATGTATATAAATACACACATAATTTGTATTATCAGTACTATCTAGCTATATATCTTTAATTAATTTAAAGTACCAATGAATTTTACTGTACACAAATACAAATTTATAATCCTAATTGGGAATAAATGCATTTATTAGTTCCATTTATCTAAATAAGTCATTAGCCAAGATGTAACACTGTATTAATACATAATCACATTATATCAAAACATATGTGTCGTAAGAAAACTACTCATATACAACGCAATCTTATTCCGTTATTGGTATTATGAGCATTATTGCTTTAAGGAAACTATGTAGTACGCTAGTGTCACGCAATCCATATCGTAATTTAAAGGTGTTCCACTATATGCAGTACGAATTACACATATAAACATCTTTAACAAAAATATTTATACGTGATATTTATAGGTTTTCTTATTTTTGACGAAAAAATTTTCTATTTTTTTATTGTTATTAAAAACAGAAAAAAATCTTAAGTTGTATTTGTTAACTGTCTAATTTGCACACCATTGACTGTGTGAAGTAAACTGGAAATTCCAGTTTTTGCAAAACAGTATTGGTTTTGTATCTTATATAGATATCGTTGCTTTATACATACAAACGTTGACTTAATTTTCATATAAATAATAAATAAGACACAATATTTAAAAAGACATTGGCTGCTTTCTTTGTTTGTTTTATTATATTCCGTCCCAACACATAAACAGTTTAGTTGTTGATGAACCTGTTTTATTTTTTCTCGTCTCGTGTGTTTGAAGAAAATGGTTTAGTTCTTTTTAAATAAGAAAATAAAGTTAAAATTAAACTCTTTACTAATTTATTTCATACCAATTATTATTTTTGATAAGACGACATCATTTAATAGATAGCTGGTAGATTTTGTTAAATAAAAAACAAACAAGAATTGAATGAAAAAGGGAATTTAAAGTGTATATCTACAAATTTGTACGTAGATTACTTACGTATTATTTACTAATAGGCCGCATAGTGTAATGTAAAAGTGATATTCAACCATCATGCACTATTGTAAACCTATTTATGTTTACATACATAGGTACATATACTTGTACAAATCAAAGGAAAACAATATTTTCAGTAAAATCAATTCGTGTTAAAAAAAATTATGAACAATTTTCACGTACTGAAAAGCATATGTGTAGGTACCTGTAATTTATATACACACGCAAGTACATTCTATTACTGTAAATTTTTAGTATATTGATCGCTTGTTTCTTTTGCATCGTGAAAGGAAGTAAAACTATTTTTCAATATAGAATTTTTCGTTTCCGTATTTCTTCTGTGCATTGAGAATATAGTGTAGGTAATTTATGATTATCTGTTTTCTATGTTGTATTTCCTTCATAATCCATCATTTTTGCAAGATTAATTGCAACTATGTTGGAGTTGGTAACGAATCCTATTATTTACCGCAAAATTGCCTTTTTGTGACACTCAATGGGTTACTAGTATTTTCTCACAGCTTATTTGCGATATTTTTGCTTTATAAAAAGAAATATTATTTGCATTGGATTTGGGATTTTAACAATCTTAACATAAAGAATTGTTTATCGGCAACTTCGTTATACCTATGTAACTGAAAAGCTAGAAATATTTGATATAATTAATATAATTATTCAAAAGAAAGAGAAGGTTTGTATACTTCAATACACCAACGACTGGATGTTTGTCATAAAATGCAACGTTGCCAATCTTGACTGTTTTAGTACAAGAATTATAATTATTAATTCCCAATTTCAAATCAACCCTAAATATTAATCTACATGTACAGCGCCGAGCTATTATATTAAAATTATTCGGTTCTCAGGAAATCTCATTCAAATATATTTAATATACGAGTACATATTATCCCTCTTTTAAGATACTGGTACGATTTATATTTAATTATAAAAATTATAAAATAAACTTATTTATCATTCATTTTAAAATAATTTTTTCAAATTTTATCTAGTTGCCTTTACTTAAATATTACCTTCCAGCAGGAAAGCCATTGACGACACACTAATTACTAATTTTCGTTTGTTACCAGTCTGAGATGAATCGTTTATGACAAGTCTAATACGAGGTGACAAGTCATAGACGAATCGCATGTGTCATGTCTGAGATTAATTGTACGTGATATATCCCCAGCAAACGTAGAAGAACTTCCAGAACTAGTGCAAAAGTAGTGATAAAAGTACTTGTTTCCTTGTGAAAAAGGATGGGCGTCGGGAAAAATTCATCAGTTTTATAAAAAAAATTTTAGTGGTTTCTCTTTTACTCTTATTACCTAAGAAATCATGTTGCCTCTTTTACACTATTCGCTATTCCGTATATAAAAAGTACTTTAAAACTACTTCTAAAGGCACTACTTTAAAAGTAGTTTTCTATAGTTGTTTAAAAGTAACTACTAATGCGTAAGCATTTTAACAGTACCTTTAAAAACAAGGTTTGTTCCTTCATTAAATAAAACGCAACAAATTTATTAAATAAATTATATATTTGTTAGAAAATTATACATGATAACATCATCTTTAATTTATAATTTATTGTTGGTATAAAATTCTCAGATAACTATTTAAACTAAATCGTAACGAAAACCTTATGTTATATAAAATGTTCCATTCAACTCATTAAAATTTTTATACCATACGTTATTTGGTACTATCACATAAGTTACATAAACTGATAATGTGGTTGATGTATCGATGTTTGTATTACAGTATATAATGTATCTAAAATTAGTTTCTGCTATGAGGTAATTTTTAAATTTATAATTAATAATATATATTATTCATAAATTGAAATTCATCGGCTCGAAAATTTTGATGATGATTTGCAATCACATAAGTTAAATTCTAAGTGCATTTCTTTTAATTATTGTGCAAAATTCATTTCTTTTAATTATTACCAGTAAATTCAAGGTACTAGTGTATTTAGATGGGTAATCCATTTTATATATGAAATATATTTTATCGGTTGTGTGCATGTTGAATTATTTCCTTTTCAAAATTTTGTTTGTTTTGTTTTGTTTGTTTTTCGTGTACGATTTTCATAGCTTAAATTTTACATAGTTGCTTAACAAATGTTGAACTGAGATCAGAAGCTGACAGTATTGATCCACCGAAAAAACAGAAGCTGTTGAATGTATTAATTTGCTAGTAAATAATAATTTCGCGTTGAAGGGGTACGAATGTAAGAAATGTTTTAGCAAAAATGGCGCGAAAAATTATAATGGCAATATGTGTTTGGTTCCTGTGAACCTCACACGTCTTTATAAATGAGCTTTTATGTTCAAAATAAATGCGTGGTGCACAAAATTTATGTACAAGTAAATAATAATAATAATAATAAATAATAATAATAATCTAAGGAAATAAATAGAAATTTATTGTTAGCTAATGATAATTTAATTTAATTATTGATTTTTCAAACCGAACAGAACAGTGCTAAAAAACTTTAACGAATTCAACGCCCTTTTCCCGGCCTTTCCTTTTAAATTGAATTCATGGTAGAGGTTATCTAATGCTAATAAACGAAACACACTTTCCAATGAAGATGAGCTCTTTAATTTAGCTTGTTATTTTACAGACTTATTGGTAACATGATTATAACAGCATAAGTTACTAATTTTGAGGCATATTTGCAATTTCCTAACCGAAATTCCACCTCACTTAATTATGGTATGGTTTTAATAGGGAAGATGGTCTCAAATTCAATTGAATTTTGCACATTTTCATCAATCGCTTTATCCAGTGATTTGCTAATTTTTTGACATTTGTATTTTTATCGACCACTTTTACTTGGTTGTTGGCCCAGGTTATTTGGAAATGTAATATTCACATTGATTATTAATGCGAAAATTTGATAAACGAATGGCGCAAAATTGGTGTTAGAATAATCAGTTTGAAAAACTAAATATATATCGGTTTCAAAAACTACTCTTCTCTTAGCATATCTTCCTATTTGGCAACATTTTGGGCAGCTATTTTTGCCGCTGTGGAGTTGAGTACCAGTAATAAATGCCCTAGCTGGCCTGTCACAAACAAATGGTCTTATGTTGAATTTCTTAACTGTGTAATTTTAATACCATTATGAATGAGAAATTCCGGTTCCTGTACGAAAGACTTCAAAAAGTCTTTATCTGAGTGAGGTTTTCCGAAACCTGAATAGCATCCAGTTGGAAATGACGATTCATTTGGCAATTCAGAAAAACTTCCAATTATTGGCCACAATACACATCGGGATCTTTTGGACACTTGTAGCCCATCAATACCAACATCAATTAAAATTAGGGCTTTAGTAGGAAGTTAAATTTATTGGACTTTACATGATTCTGTATTTCAAAATGAAAATATTCTCCTGGCACAACGTCAGAAACAATAATTACATTAGTTTTGCCTTTGAGCAGTTGTCTTGTTGTTAATGGTAAGCATACCAGAATCATTTAGAATTTTTACTAAATCCTCTAAATGATTATGCGGAATTTTGTTTCTTATAGCCGATGGTTTTAGATTCCTTCTAATTATTGGTTCAGTATTGACATCTTCAGAAATGCTGTTGCAGCAGTTGCTGGTATTATCAGATAATGGATTGCTAGGCGCATCATCAACTTGACAAGAAGAAATAGAATTCACTATATCCCTGTTTGAATAATTCGAGTTTACCAAAGATTCTGATTTGGCGCGCGAACGAATCCAAATTTTGGTACCATAATATCTCATTTTTGTATATTTGCTTTTGCATAGCTAAGCGGTTCAAAAACGTTTTCTTCGACATTTCTACTAATTTAGTCATAATATAAATAACTAAAATAATAAATAACTCAACAACGTAATAAATGTATATGACTTTACCGTTCATTTATTTTCTATTAATCTCACTTAATTTCAATGTCTTACAGTTCACGAAATGTCCTACAGCCTTACTATTTTTTATTAATATTATACACCAAATAACACAAATTAAAAATTTAAAAATTCAATAAACATTCAATAAACAAAAAATTTAATAAGCGACTAAACTTGGTCATAATAAAAACGATTGTAATAGAAACACGATGTTTAGTCCAGTGATTCTCTTTCAATCATGCAACTTCACTTTTTAAAAAATACTAGTTTTATTTGATTCTGCTTGTAATTTTATATGAAAAATAGTTGCAAGTAGTGAAGTCATTGCTGGGTCTGAAAAAAATCACTTTATCGCATACAAATCATAGTCTGTGATAAATTTCTGTACATGGGCATATACAGGGTGGGTCATCTAACTTTTTTTCGAACTAGCGTTTATTTTAAGTATGGTAAGGGTTATCTCACTTCTGATTTGTCAGAAAGTTAGTTTTATCCTTCCACCGCACGAAAATGGTTGTGTATTTGCTTGAACAACGCTGGGAAATATTGAAACATTACTTCGAAAATCATGGTAATGTTGCAGATTTTGGCAAAAAAATCATCTTTTTGGATGAGGCGCATTTCCATCTTGGCGGCTATGTAAACAAGCAGAATTGTAGCATTTGGGGCACGAAGAACCCGCACGTGATCGTAGAGAAGCCGATGCATCCTCAACGAGTGACTTTTTGGTGCGGATTTTGGTACGGTGGCATCATTGGGCCATTTTTCTTTGAAAATGAGCAATGAGCTAGCTACTGTCAATGGTGAGCGCCACCGCGTCATGATAAATGATTTTTTGTTCCCGGCACTTGAAGAGGAGGACATAGGCAACATTTGGTTTTAACAAGACGGCGCTCCGTGCCACACAGCACACGTCTCCATTGATCTTTCGCGCACTGTCTTCGAAGATCGAATTATCAGCCGAAACTCTGATGTGATTTGGTCGCCTCGGAGCTGTGATTTGACGCCGTTGGACTATTAAGTTTGGGGTGCCCTCAAAGATAAGTGTTACGCCGATAAACTAGTAACGATTGACGCTCTCAAGAACAATATTCGCATTGCCATTGAAGACATAATGCCACATACCATCGAAAATGTGCTCAAAAATTGGACCGACCGTATTGGGTACGCCAAGGCCAGCCGAGGCAGTCATATGAATGAAATAGTATTCCATAATTAATCGGAAGGATTGTTCTTTACAATGAAAAAATAAATTTTTAGAGATAGAGATTAATGTATTTCTAATTTATTTTTATAAAAGTTGAAGCACATATGAATAATTTTATATGAGTATAGGCCGCCGCCTTATAAACTATTACTCTTTCCGGCATATGTGTTAGTATTTAAAATGGTTGCACTTTGCATATTTGTCGAATATAAAGAAAAAAGAAAAAATTTTGGTCATGTTAAAATTGTCCGAATAAACAGTTACAAAATGTTTACTTACATATACTACAAACAAAATATTAATACCATATACAAAAGCTAAAAACTGGTAATATCAATGATGCGCCATATTTAAAAGTAAGTAATATGATAAGGAATATCAAAGACTTGTCATGTTTCGCTTAAGACACCGTCATGAGAGAAGAAGTGTATATGACATGTCTCACACTTGTCGTCGAATGTGGATAATCATTTGGACGAGTCATTTGAGAATCTAATGTGACTTGTCATAAATAAGTCATTTAGTACATAACTACATACCATCAAAAATCGACAGATTACTATTTTTGTTCATTTTATACACATTTAGAAAAAAGGTAATATACGTACTCGTATGTCTTTTGTAAACAATTATTCGCATGCATGTTAACTAATTTCCAACTAGACTATAGCTGTATTTATGAAAAGTATTCTCGATAAAATTACAAACATGAAAATAAAACAACTGTAGTTATACAGAAAAATATTAAAACATCAAAATATCAAATAAATTTAATTAACATCGACAACGTATCGAATTATTTTCGAATTTAATTGCTATTATTCACTCGGGTGATTTACGACACAAACCTAACTGCGCGTGTCGCAAATTTCATACTCGTATGAAAACGGGCACCAAATAGATTCAAATAATATTATACTATTACTATACTATATTATACTATTACTTGTAAAATAAAATGAAACTGGTTGGCGTTAAAAGTTAGATTAAATTATTGAATAACTTCAACTTCAAGTTCTGTAATATGTATATGTGTTTAATAGATTTTTTTGTTTGTTGTTTATTAGAAATAAGTTTCTCTAGAAATAAATAATATTTCCGATTAAATTAATTATATTAATTTTATAAATCCAATTTATTATCGTATAAAAAAACACCACCAGAACCTAACCAGAAATTTATAATCCGGAATGACCTAATTAACTCAAAGAAAAACGGTAAGGAAGCGAACCACAGATGAAGTTATATCTTCTTACGATATTTCGTTTACATGTCGCTTTGGTGATAGTTACAAACATACCATAAAAGTAAATGTTACAATAAGAAGAGTGAACAAAGAAATTTAGTGATGTGCATATACATATGTATTGCTCCTTCGCCGAGAGTCTGTCTAACCGGTGTGTTTATTTAACATCAGAAAGGGGTACATACCTAATACTAAAATGGTTTGTTTAAGAAACACCAAAACGATGCAACAAAATTGATCGATGCATTTTTTTAACGTACTGCTTTTTTTAGAGTGTGTCCTTTTAATAAATAAAATTAGTGGTTTTTATTATATTTCATTATTTTTTTATTATTAATAAAATAAATAAACGGTGTTAATAAATTCTGCCTTAGACTGCGAAATTTGGTTGAGTATCATTTAGCAACTACACTCTGGGCTTTTCTAGCAAAATTAATATATTTTGAAAGTTAATCAGTATAAGATCAAACAAAGCAGGGTCAAAAATATGTTATCGGATTGCTAATGGTTAAAAAGTTATTCCACTTTTTTGTACTTTTAGATGAAATCGAATGCGAACCTACATAAAAATTAATTTAAAAACCAAGAGTTCGTTTGTTTAACGTTCTTTTCAATACAATTTTGAAGAGCATATACATTTTCAATAAAATCATTTTTTTGAACGCTATTACCTTCTTGTTTATTTCCCAACAATTTTAGTTGATTTTTATGTGGCGCTGAAGGAAAAACGATCAGGAAAATATGCGACACTAAGTAGGATTTTGAAATGGTATCCTGCACCGAAGTATGCAATAAATAATATTTTTTTTATCAATTTTACAAAGTAAGTGGGTGTTTTCTCTGTAAAATAGAGTGAAAACATCAGTTACCTTAGCCTTCCAGATATAAATAATTAACTATTCTGTAAAATTTGGTTGTTAATATGGGAGCTTATATAACAACAAGCTAATAATGATACTCTGATGAGGTGTTGCAATTAGTGTCCCACCTCACCTCAAACTCGCAGCTTTAGGCCCCTAACTAAACGATGCAAAAAGCCGATTGCACAAGTACGAGTAAAAATTTTAATTTTAATCTGCACGCTAAACCCGTCAAAACGCTTGAAAATATTTCTCTTCCATTTTTTTACATACAAATTTATGAAAAATCGTCCTGCGAGATAAAATATGCTACTTGGTCCGCAAAGGACCAACATAATAGATATAAAAGTTTTGCTTAAAAATTAGCAAACTTGTTTCTATTTTTTAATTTTTTTATTATCTTTGCAATGTGTTCTGGAGTCGAGGCTCTTGCATTCTTTACGCTTTGCCTGTCCTTAATTTACGCTGTTACCAGCCAATTGGTGGACGTAAGGCTACAGATCCGATTCTCATGGAACCATATACACATTGCATAGCTCCATGCCAGCCTATAGTACTGAATTTGTTGCTATTTGTTTACATTTTTCTGTGTGTAATTATATAACTAAATAATTAAATATACAATAATCATGCTTTTTAAGTAAGTATTAAATTATGTATTAAGTATTAAATTATGTATTTTAGGAGAGGGCGATTGAGCTTCGTAGAGGAAAGACGTGTTATTTTTTGTCTCTCCTCTAAATGAATAAATAAATAATTTAAATGTGTTGAATGTGTTATTTAACTAATATATGTGTTCTTGTATAAATAAATAATAATACTCGTATTAATAATAATTTGTGTGTTTTTAATAAGTAAAATGAAAAGTTATGTATATTGAATTGTTCTATTAATTTGTGTACGGTGCGCTTGCAATGGCGTAGAATATGTATATAACAATTTCGTTTATATGTATTTTGATACCATTGTTTGAAAGCATCGTGCGCATTGTTTGTACTGTACATAGTAAACGACATGAGTATCAATTAACGCGTTGATGCACTCTTTCCCAATATGTGTGCTACTCAGGAACACACTTTTGAATTCTATAGCAGTCATTTGCGCGAACGTGTTAAAAGAGGAGCGTAAAATAAAATACCATTTCATTTTTATGTTTTGGTTTAGTATATTAAATGTATCAGAATCTTCTTAAATATAAGTCCTGTTCTAACTCTCATTGACAGATGCCTATATAAAAATAACTACCGAAGATTGTGTTGGTTACACTAAAAATTCAATGTAAATTTGATTTGATTTTTCATTTTTTGTTTGTTTCTAAAAAATTATATATTTATTTATTTTTTTATTTATTTATTTTATTTATTAATATTTATTTCAAAACAATTTACTATAGAAAAAAAATTACCAATACATCGTTAGTTAGTTATTGTTTATTTCATATGTGAGGAGTTAGCAGGCTTATAAAGGGTGATTTTTTTGTGGTTAGGATTTTCATGCATTAGTATTTGACAGATCACGCGGGATTTCAGACAAGGTGTCAAAGAGAAAGATGCTCAGTATGCTTTGACATTTCATAATGAATAGACTTACTAACGAGCAACGCTTGCAAATAATTGAATTATATTACAAAAATCAGTGTTCGGTTCGAAAAGTGTTTCGCGATTTACGTCCGATTTATGGTCTACATAATCGACCAAGTGAGCAAACAATTAATGCGATTGTGACCAAGTTTCGCACTCAGTTTACTTTATTGGACATTAAACCAACCACACGAATGCGTACAGTGCGTACAGAAGAGAATATTGCGTCTGTTTCTGAGAGTGTTGCTGAAGACCGTGAAATGTCGATTCGTCGCCGTTCGCAGCAATTGGGTTTGTGTTATTCGACGACATGGAAGATTTTACGCAAAGATCTTGGTGTAAAACCGTATAAAATACAGCTCCTGCAAGAACTGAAGCCGAACGATCTGCCACAACGTCGAATTTTCAGTGAATGGGCCCTAGAAAAGTTGGCAGAAAATCCGCTTTTTTATCGACAAATTTTGTTCAGCGATGAGGCTCATTTCTGGTTGAATGGCTACGTAAATAAGCAAAATTGCCGCATTTGGAGTGAAGAGCAACCAGAAGCCGTTCAAGAACTGCCCATGCATCCCGAAAAATGCACTGTTTGGTGTGGTTTGTACGCTGGTGGAATCATTGGACCGTATTTTTTCAAAGATGCTGTTGGACGCAACGTTACGGTGAATGGCGATCGCTATCGTTCGATGCTAACAAACTTTTTGTTGCCAAAAATGGAAGAACTGAACTTAGTTGACATGTGGTTTCAACAAGATGGCGCTACATGCCACACAGCTCGCGATTCTATGGCCATTTTGAGGGAAAACTTCGGAGAACAATTCATCTCAAGAAATGGCCCGGTAAGTTGGGCACCAAGATCATGCGATTTGACGCCTTTAGACTATTTTTTTGTGGGGCTACGTCAAGTCTAAAGTCTACAGAAATAAGCCAGCAACTATTCCAGTTTTGGAAGACAACATTTCCGAAGAAATTCGGGCTATTCCGGCCGAAATGCTCGAAAAAGTTGCCCAAAATTGGACTTTCCGAATGGACCACCTAAGACGCAGCCGCGGTCAACATTTAAATGAAATTATCTTCAAAAAGTAAATGTCATGGACCAATCTAACGTTTCAAATAAAGAACCGATGAGATTTTGCAAATTTTATGCGTTTTTTTTTAAAAAAAAGTTCTCAAGCTCTTAAAAAATCACCCGTTATTTAATAAGATTCTGTTATTTTTTGTTTTGGCAATTGGTTACTGGGTGAGAATAGATTATTATGATCGTACTTTAGTCATTTAGTGTTTTATAATTTATTCCTTCCAAGTTTCAACTAAAAAGAGTAAACAGCAAATAGGAAAATAAAATATACAAACAAAATTTTGATAAATATATATATATACGGCGAAATTGGATAAAAACTAAACAAGCATGATCGTGGTTGATTCTGTATTATTTGTTTTCTCCTAGACGGATGAATTCAGTAACGCGCGTGATCTTTTTTGTTCTTTTAATTTTATTTTATTATATGTATTTTGAATATTTATACACCCATCCTCCGATTTACACGACGTTACGTTAAACAATTCTATAAATTGAAATTTTGTCGAAGGTCCTGACTTAAAACAATAAAGTTATCGGCAAATATAATTCAATTTATTTTTATTATTATTAAAAACATTTTTGAACATACCGGAAGGTCAGGGAAGATTGCGATTGCAACATTCTTGATCAGAGGGTCTATTTAATTACTTACGCTTTTAGCATAAACTTATTACAATTAAATATGTTAACGATCCAAAATTTTTGTGCTATGGAATGTTGTTTTTCGACAATCGTTCTGGTTGAATTCAGGTTATGTTTTAGTGAAGTTGTGTGAATGTTAGATCTAAATTAACATTGCTTTTGGTAGCTGAATGACAATACCGAATTAATTTTTTTTTTTACAATATCAACGGAATATTTAGGCCATCATATGTATGATAATACTGCCGAGCCATTACGAACATGAAGTCCCTCGGTTAGATGATGTTGGATGGGAAGATAGGGAAAAATAAGGTTACAAGCAGTATATGATGAGATGACCCGTAGATGTGAATTAAATAACCTAACCAGTCTATTATGACTGATGGCGAATACATATAATGAGTATCCTTTACCTCAACCACAACTAACCTAAATTAATAAACTAACAAAATCTAATCTAGAGTGTGAATTTAATTGAGACTAACATTTTAATATATTTAAGTAGTTAGAAAATGACTTTGCTGCAGTTCGCCCTAGTTGTTTCTGTGACTAACATCCTTTCCTAACTAACCTTATCTGTTAAGGATGCAGGCAGGGCTTGGGCCCGCATGATGCTATTATTCGCATTCAACGTACATAACGTACCTAGGATCGCCGTTATGTTTGGCCTGTACGCCTCTATCATATCATATCATATCAAGTATTAAATTATGTATTTTATTAAAAATTCAAATGTTTGCGTTTTGAAATCTAAACACGAATAATACGTAAATAAAAAATTAATGTTTTCTGTTATAGACTGAGTGAAATCACCGAGATAGTCATCATTTTATACACAGCACATTAGACGTTGAATTGTGGAACGATAGCAGTTATTGCAGAATATTTAAAATAATCGAAAATGGGACAACCCGGGAAAATTTATAGCAAAACCCCAGTAAACGCTGCCCCTTTTTGGTTATTAGGCTCTCTCTCAATTTTATTATTTTATTTTCTTATACTCTTCGTTTCGTTTATTTTCACGCAGTATATTTTTTTTTATTGGCCCCCGAATTAAAAAAGGCTGTTTTAAAAATGGTGTTTTTTCTGACTTAAAACCAGCGTTTTTATTACATTTTAAATAAGTCATACGTCATTTTGAAAATGATTTAAGAAGTGTGTTTATAAATGACATAAAATGTGTATTTTAAGTCATTTTTAAAATGAAATAAAATATGTATTTAAAATCGAAATAAAACGTAAAAATGTTCTAATATACGGCGAAATCAACGCGCTTAGCGGTTTCATAAATTTCATTTGTCTGTGTATTAATTATGAATTAAAATATGCATTTTTTAATTCATTTTGAAATTTGCTATTGTTTCTTGCACCATTAGTTGAAAATTCTGAATAAACAAATTAAAATTTAAATGAATTTAAATTTAGTACATTTTCTTAAAAACATAAAATTACGCATGCCTTTCTATGTGGATTAAAAACAAATGTAAGTTTTATGTTTATAATGTGAAATAAAATATGATTTTTTTTAAGTCATTTTGAAAATGAATTAAAAAATGTATTTGTAAAATGACATAAAATATGCCTTTCTTGTGTCATTTTGAAATTAATTTTGTTTTTCTAAAACACCTTTGTTAGGTCAGAAAATTTGTTAAAAATTTAAAAAAAGGTCAAATTTTTTCATACAAAAACACATTTTTAAATCTAAAAAGGTTGACTTAAAAATGGTGACTAACTATTGATTTCAGCCTGTTTTTAATTCAGGGAGCCTTATTTATTCATTTTACCGTTAATTTGTAGTATATTCAATGAAATTGCTACACTTATCTCATATATTTCTATATGAAAATGGCCCCGATTAATGCTGATTCGCTTAGCGCTCCATATTTCAGGACCGTATCTGAGCGTTAAGCGGAGTTTTGCTGTATTTTATAATTATATAAATTTTAACTACTGACTAGAAATTATATAAATCACCGTGAGACAATTTTCTTTCATAATTAAGTTAAATAAAAATATAAAAATAAATAAAATTTTATTGAACTAGCAATATAATTTGAATAGTTATATCTTGTTTTATTTAAAATTAATTCATTATTGAATTTTGGTAAAAATAACGATATACGAGTACAATGCATAACACGAAACGCACACATGAATATATATACTATATCCTTGATTATACACAGCTTAAACAAAATGAAGAAAATGTCAATAAGAATTAGACGAATTTTATTGCAAAAACAATTAGTTATTAACTTCAGATTGTTAGTGCGGGTAACATGTCATACTCGGGCAGCAGCTTCATTTTAAAAATATATTTTAAAATTGATCAAAAATTTTATAACATAAGCTTTCTCCTAAAAGGCTATAACAGGGGCTGCACAATTGAGTAGAAACAGTACACCCATAATTAATTATATAGGGAAGCAAATGTGTGCAAGTTAGAATCAAATCAAAAGGTTCTCTGACTTTGGCATCCATGTTTTTCCGCTATTTGAAAATGAACCTTTTAAATATGTTTGTGTTTCTAAATACGTTTTATACTTTGCAGCAATAGCGATTTAAATGTAACATCAATATGTTATATACGATAGTTGATATTACCAGGTACGTACCAGTATACGGTATTCAATTACATCTGCAAAATCATAAACGAGCAAGAAATTTATCTGAACAATGAACTCATTGTTTATATGGATTAAACAATGAATACAGAGCTTTAAAAAGATCGAGTACGCCAGCAAAATCTATCGCAAAATACAAACCAAACACAGAGCGATTACATGACCACGTGGAGATTCTCTACTTGCACACGGAAAAAAGACCAATAACAAAATATCGAGGATTAGATATAGATATTGCGCAACATAAAAGAGATATCTACAGATTTTCAACCAAGTTGCAGCACTATTCGCATGAATTTGGAGAGTTAGTAATGGACACCGACAACTACCTTTAAATATGGTGTAGTTATTTTGTCTGTCTTTTAAATCAACCTGCACCTCTACCTGCTAGAGGCTTTTAACTGGTATACGACAAAATATAAAGGAACACGCTATCAGACGTTTGCGATTCAAGTTGCAAAGTGAAAATCGAATGTAAACTTTCGGAGGCCTTCAAAATAACATTAGTAGTACGGTAAGGTGATCCTTTCGGTCAAATACTTTTTAAGTTATTTTTAGAATACGTCGTCCATCTGCACAACATAGCCACGCGCAGCTGTCTTTATTTCAAATCAGGACACATATATGCATACGCTGACGATATATGCAGTTTGAGTTGCAACATCGGTTCCTCGGAGGAAGTTCTCGTACCATTAGAATCAACAGCTCTTTTTCTCCAAGTTGGCGTACAAATCAACAAGTGGAAACCAAATATATGATTATCTCAAGAAGACAAATACGCTCAGAATTTATTTCCGGAGACACGCGATATGGAAAAGTAAACGAGTTTAATTACTTGGGATCGATTTTTAAGTTCAGTTTCTGTAGACATAACATCAAGGATCCTATCTGCATATCAATTATTTTATGCATACATTAAAATCTTCAAGTCTCGTAGCATTTGGCGTCAAACTGAACTAATATCTGTCTAAGACCAGGGTTCATCTTTGGTTGTAAATCATTACAACAAGAAAGAATTACTAGGAACTCTAAAGATAATGTTTATGTTTCTCTTCTAAACCTCGTACCTTTCGTCAATGGTCCAGAAAAATTTAAACCTCTTTAAAATGAAGTTAGCTTACCTTTATCCTAGCAATCCCATTTTTTGTGTATTGGCATCCCTGGATCAAAATTTGTTTAGAACTAATATGCTTTATTTAAAGAGGATTAATAAAATATTAAGAGGAAGTTGGTTGGTTTACTGTCTTTCAAGACTCTCAGCCAAATTTGTACTGACAAAATTGCTGCATTTATTGCATTATTGCATTTCGCTACGCATTTGTTTACTCCATACATATGATTTCTATTTCTCTATTATGATATTCGGCTATTCTGAGTGATAGCCTAATGTTACACTATCACATTTTTATAGTTATACCTCACAAAATATAATTATATTTACGTTTATCCATGAACCTAAAAATAGTTAAATTGGTTAATACAAATATGAGTGTAATAGCCACCATAGCGAGATACTGGTTTTACATCGAGATGAGGTTGCCCAAGAGGTCTAGGAGTTTGATAGTTTCGAACTTATAAGCATTTGAACACTTTTAATGTCCGGTCGATGCATCAGACTGCCCTATACTAAAAATGTAAATTAAATTAAACGTAACCGAGCAGTGGTTAAGCTTTTGACACTTGGACTGGATTCGAATAGCACCGTAGGCAGGATACAAAAGCAAATTTCCTCATCGATTTCGATCGGCAATGCTACTAAAGACAACCATGGCCCTCAGTTGGAGAGCATAATTCAGCGACGACCCACCGTCCATGTCAGTGTACATATTGACATGTAGGTTGCAACGTGCAGGTGGTATACTGTATTGTGTGATTTGGTGAATGGGTGATGTGCGTGAACAAAAAGAAGATTATTCATTGATCTAAAAAGGACATTCAATAATTTGGATGATTAATACTTTCTTCAAAGTACTAACATAATACCAATGGCTATCACCCAGAATAAGCCCACATTTCACATAAAAATCGCATTAACAAATGTGAAATAACGAAATATAATAATTCGCTAAGTCATTGAGTTTATACTTTGAATAAATGTGTATACTTTGAATAAATGTTCATAATGTTCTGAAGATAAGTTAGAAGGTGCCGGCATCGGTAAGCGTAGTTAAATTTCTAATAGATATGCAGTAGAAATGGATTGAGAAATGTGGTTTACAAATATAAATAACGAATTCGGACAAGTGTTACTAAGTAATGTAGAAATAAGTATGTACACAAACATATTTCTACTGAAAATCCAAATTACTTAGTGCACTTTGATTTAAATGTACAAAAACATTTCTAATGTATGATAATAAGATCCTTCAAATTCCTATCTACGTGCTTTTAGATAAAAATTTGTAAATTTTAAATAAAACTGGTATGTTGAAATACTATTTGTGTATAAACGGACAAAAACGATAATGGAAGCCTCACTATTAACAACGGTAAATTAATTAATTAATTCAACTCAAATTTTTTCTATGCTCTATATTAACAAGGAATGCTCTGCCACGATAAGGTGAGCGCAAGAATGAGTAATATTATCTTTTCAGAATATCATCCTGTATAAAGAAGACAACCGTTAGTCTGAGATTCCTCCACCGATTTAATTCTACTAAGATCTACCCAACACATAGACAAATGATTTTTCAATATAAATAAGAAAAAGCTAAGCTAATTGTACGATATCTAAGAGAATGCTGAGATTAATGATTGACCAAACTAAAATTTGTAAACTCGCAGCTTAAGTACCATCATTTTTTAAAGTGCGAAAGCAAGTTTTCTTTAAATTATATTATTCGACGATAAATAGTTTAATTAGTTGATTATAAAGAATATTAAATCTTAATTTATTTCAACTTGAAATCCGGAAGCGCATAACGGTCCTAACGACGAAGATCAACGAAAACTACCAAACATCCTAAATTAATGTTTAAGATACAATGTTATTTCACTAAATAATGTGCATTAAAATCTAAGACCCTATTTGAGCTATTGTTCCACCTTGCCCCACAGCCCCACTATTCGAGCTAACTGCTGCATACAAAGGGTGACCGTCTCAAATATGAAAATTACCGTGGCATAGCTCTGTTAAACACCGCCTAACCTCTTATAATTGCCCGAATCATCTTCTTTGTCGAAAATATCATCAGCGACTATCAATGTGGTTTTCGACCCCATCAACCACTGACCACTGATATACTTTATAGGTAGTCCTAGAAAAATGTAGGGAATACAACATAACCATTAACCAGCTCTATATCAAATTTCATCAGGCGTATGACAGTATCTATCGCGAAAAACTTTGGGCCACGCTCATATGTTTGCACAAGTTGAATTTTTTAAGCACGTAAACCAAGAGCTAGATAAAATCTTCCTAGCAATCTCCAGTTGTTGAGAACGACGTCGAATTAATGGATTTGGGTCTTCCTCAATGCTACGCTTGTTCAATACGCACTCTTTGACATCTTACTGGATGCGTATTATCATTTAGAGTACACGTGGTACGAAAATGGTTCATAGTTAACCGAATTACCTGCTCTGATGGACGATTATGACGATCATAAAATGGACGTAATGCACGATGAGTTTGGCGAACAGAACCATTATTTTGATAAAAAAGTTCAACAATTTGCAAGCATTGCTCTCTAGCGTGACTCTATTCATTATGAAAGGGCAAGTCAAACTAATAACAAAGCAAATGTCAGCTGTACAATCGGGTGTCAAACAAATAGTGTTTCCAACTTAAAGAAGTGAACCTCTAAAAATCACCCTTTAGATATAGATATATCTATCTGTCTATTTATATATACAATATACCGAGTGACTGACATGAAGTGTTACAGTTAGTTCAGAATGTCATTGCTGTCAAACCAGTGATGACAGAGCGCTCAAATTAGCATAATGACAGTTCATTTCATTGTTTACAAGCGAACAAAAGCATTTTAGTGGGAAATATTCAGAAAACAAGTTATCCGCAATGGAATTCAAGCGTAATAGTGTGATTGCTCTATATTTGGCTGGAAAACCACAGCCGCAGATTGTTAACCAGTTAAAACATTTGCATGAGAATAAAATGTTTGTGTATCGCACCATAAATCGTTATAACGATACTGGCAGCATTTCAAAACGCCATGGTGGTCGACCGAAACGCACTGCAACATCGCCGGATATCATTCGGAAGATGAAGGCCAAATTAGTTCATGAGGCGAACATTTCGCTCAAACGGATGCAGCACATATTGAAAGATCATCTTGGATTGAAGACCTCGAAATTCCATAAAACGCATGATCTCAGCGATGCTAAAAAAAAGGTTAGAGTGGAAAGCGCAAAGGAGTTGTCACGCTTGCACAAAAGTGGCGCTTTGCCGAATTTGGTTTTCTTCCATGAGGCACCGTTCGTTATTGAGCAATATGTGAACAAGCAAAACGACCGGATTTACTTGCCCGGCCGTTCTACTGAAAATTTGGACCAACGGATTGCCACTCGAAACCAAGCGCCGCCGATGGTGATGGTTTGGGCCGCCGTAACGGCCGAAAGCCGTTCACGTTCGTTTTTTTGGACCATGGCATCACGATAAATGTTCAAATTTATCGGGAGCATGTGTTGGCGGGAGCGTTGAAGCCTTGGGCACAAAAACATTTCGGCCGCAGAGCCTGGACATTTCAACAGGCAACTTTCTTGACATTTCATCAAGATTGGCTGACAAACAACGTTCCGCGGTTCATTTCCACTGCTCAATGGCCACCAAATTCACCGGATGCAAATCCGCTAGATTTCTCGATATGGGGTATTTTGAAAAGCAAGGTTGGGACAAAAAATACCAAAGTGTCGATCATCTCAAGCAAGCGCTTCGCCGGGAATGGGCCAAAATACCGCAGAGCCACTTTCGTGCTGCATGCAATAGCTTTGTCGGCCGCTTGAAGGCCATAATCGCGGCTAAGGGTGGCCAAATCGAAAACTGCTAATGCAATTCGATTCAATAATATTCATCAAAAAATAAAATTTCTGTGGCGTTTTGTTTTGGTAACACTTCGTGTCAGCCGCCCTGTATATTCACTCTCATAAACAACTTGTGTACAAATTATTTGTAATATATATACAACCCATTTTTCCTCTTGTCTGAGTTTCTTCCGGGCTCAGGGCTAAAAATATTCGTTTCTATTTGAAACGATCTCATGCAAATTTTTAGGTCTATCGGACCACGTTTAGAGGTGGCTCAAATTGGTTTTTTGCAATAAAAACACTAAATCGAGCTTTAGTGACGTTTATACTCCCTTTCACTTCAGCTCGTTGGAGTAATGCCGGTTTGATATTTTCAAATAAATTAGTTACTGTGATCGGATATTACGGGGGTCGGTGCTCGAAGTGTTACCAACTTCAGGCTGCTGTAGCAACCAAGCGGCTAATGATAGTGCCCTCATTTTTTGATAATGTCTATCTGTTATGTTGTTTACAAGCTTACGGAAGCATGTCGTTTGACGTTGCCCTTAAGAAAATTTATCGAAATGGAATTTAAACGCAACAGTTTTATTGCTTTGTATTGGCTGGAAAATCCCAACATGTTATAATGATATTGATAGCAACAATGGACATCCAAAAACAGCAACATCGCCAGAAATGTTTCGAAAGGTGAAGGCCAGAATTCAACGTAATGTACGTCAAAGCGCAGTTCAATTGCCGAAAAATCTCAATGTGTTTGCTCGTAGCATGGGGCGCATATCAAAAAATGAGGTACGATTGGAGCCCTACAAAATTCAAAAAGTGCAAGATTAATACCTGCACAAAAGGCAGTTCGCCTAGCAAGAGCAAAGGTGTTAAAGCACTTGCGCGTTGGTGGCGAGCTTGAGAATTTGGTCTTTTCTGATGAAAAAATTTTGACGGTTAAGCAATCAAACAGATCGATCCTGTTTGGTTAGAGTGCAAATCAAAAGACAATTTAGACCAGCGGATTGCTCTGCTAAAGCAAGCGCCTGCATCAGTGATGGTTTGGGCCGCAGTAACTGCCACAAAAGGCTCACCACTCATTTTCATCGAAAAGGCAAGGCGTAAAGGTAAATAAACAAATGTACCGTGAAAATATTTTAAACGATGCTTTGCTACCTTGGGCACGTAAAAATTTGGTAGAAACCATTGGACGTTTCAACAAGACTCGACGCCATTCCATAAAGCCCGTGAAACCCAACGCTTTTTACAGTAAAATGTTCCCAGCTTCATTTCTTCACAATAATGGCTACCATATTCCCCGGACTTAAACCAGATGAATTTTTCCATATGGTCCATTCTGGAGCCCAAAGTATTAACTAAAAAATATGACACGGTCGACGCCTTAAAGATTACTATTCGCCGAGAATGGTGCAAGATACCATCAGACCACATTCTTGCAGCGTGTGAAGTCTTTTCGGACAAACTCGATGCTATTATCCGCGCTAAAGGTGGCTACATCGAACAATAACATATTTTATGTTAATTTGAACTGATATTACGATATACTGAAGTGAAATAAAACAAATAAAAATTGACAAATTTACAGCATTTATAATTGGTAACGCTTCGAGTACCGACCCCTGTACATACATATGACATTTTGCAAGTACATTAGTAAAGGCGTATTTCGTAAATATAGTTGGTCTTCAGATGGTTTGAAGAACTAGGGATAATAGCGTATACGTGGGTTCCCGATAAATTTTAAAGTCTAAAGAAGAATTAATCCTGGTTATTATTATATCTAGAAAATAAATGTATTAATTTTCTAGATATAACAATAGCCAGGATTATCTTTCCAAGTCTGGTGTTTATAGGATTAATTGCAATGATTATAGTTTTTCCTATATTGGACAGACTGGGCGCAATTTTAGAGTTAGAGCTAAAGAACATTTATCTGGTTGCAATATGCTAGCTTAAACAATTTGGATATATTACATATACAACCCAAAAGTAGACGTTTAGATACCTTAGAATCCTACGAAATCCGTAAATCCATATTCCTTAACCAAAATATCCTTAACGAACAGAGAGAAAACCATTTCTCACCAATTACGGATCCCGCCCTGTTCTATTCTCACGCTCTTAATAATATGACTAATACGTTGGGTAATTAAATGTACTTCAATATACCTTGAAATTTGTTAATCAGCCAATGACTAATCGCTTTCCGGCTATTCCAGCCCCTTTTTTATTAGTAATTTTTCCGTGTAAACAATAGATGGTTGGAACGATCAATAAAGTCCCTCCTTCTTTTATTTCCTTTTGCTTATTTCTACTATATGATATATGATATGATAGTCGTACAGGCCAGCCATAACGGCGATCCTAGGTACGTTACCATAATCCTGAAATATCAACCTTTTGCTTATTTCTACTATATATAACTAAATTATTATTTTTACAAATCAGTAGATACTCCTGATGATGACCTACCAAGTTGAAATCGATCGAGTAATTTTTAAACTTTTTGAACAAATTAAATTAAATTTTTTAATTAAAATATTCAAAAAAAAATTTTTATTTGCGAAATAATAAACAAGTGATATAATGTGTTTAATAAGTGTTTTATGTCGTTGTTGTAATGTAATGTAAACCAATTATAAATCAGGGGTTCTACGTGATTTAGCCTGGAAATCAGTTTTGCTTTTGCTTTTAAGTATAATTTTTTTTTTTTTTTTTTTTTTTTTTTTTTTTTTTTTTTTTGTTTAATTGATAACTATGCGATCTGTTTTGGGGCTCAAGGCTCACCCTGCTCTTCCGCGGTTATGCTTTTAACGTCCTTACTTTACGCCTTGCGGCCAACTCGAGGACGTACGGCTATAGGACCGATTTTAAGACCATCTGCACATTGCAAGCACCATGCCAGCCTATACCAGCATGGAAGATGGGTCGGCCCATGAGTTTTGCACACCGATGTATAAATTTTATTTTCATAAATAGTTTTTTGCGTTGTCAAAAACGTAACAGGATTTTACAAAGGAAATTTTAATTTTTTATTTTAATTGTTATATTAAAAGTTTTAAACATACTACATACTTATATTATTTGTTCTATTTTGGTAAGTATCATTTTTTGGTTTCTAGTATAACTTTAATTATAATTTGTGTTGTCAATTTTTAGTTAATTTGTTTTTTCATTTTTGTCTTGAAAATGGATATGGATAATATCTGAAACGGCGAAGACTTATTGTTATAAATTATAACATAAATAAATATAGGCTTAATCCAGAATAAGTTTTTAATTGAAAATTAAATTTAAAAAAGCCTAATAACCTCGATTTTATATATCATGATAATTTTGATCATTTGTGTTGAACTAAACACGCCTACTTTATCTCCCAGAGTATGCAAATTTTCGAAATTCTTCAATACACGCTGAATGGTTGACTTGCTCGGCACATGATTAAAACTAAAAAAGTCACGTAATTTACTCCGTCCGCGTAATCACAATTGATCAATTATTTGAATAAACTATTTTAATAATTTCAAATCGACCTAGAACATAAAAAGCAACCTGTAAAATCTAAACACGACTTCTGGTTCCATATATCAAATTTGTGATTTGACGTATTGTTCACCATTATTATTATTTAATCTATAACAAAACAATAATTTATCACCAGCGTCAAAGCGGTGAATTTGTAAACTAAAGTATTGGATTGTTGTTTTGGATCTTTTCAATAATATGCAGTACATATATTTTTTTAATAAAGAGATAATTAGCTACCAGCGCCAAAACAATTGTTTTATCAACTAAAGGACTGTTAACAAAATTGTTGTGTTTTCTTAGACCTGTTAAACGATATGTCACATATTTTTATTGGAATGAACCAACTGTAATTGCTCCCAGCGAACATTCTTCGAGACCTTTTCGATGACATGGAACATGTATACATTCTATACTAACAGAATAAATTACCACCATGCCAAAACGGTGAATTTGTTAAATAAATTGTTGTTAACAAAAATTTCCTTCGGCGAAAACCTCTAAAACAATATGCCACATGATTTAATCAGAATGAGAAAAAATCTTTTATTAGCGCCACAATGGTAATTTGGCGTAGTAAGGTTCTTCAGCTAAATTTATGACAACTTCAGAACCTTTTCAATGATATGTCATCCTTATATATTCTGTAGTAAATCAATAATGAGATACCAGCTCTAATACTACGTATTTATCAACCAAAGCGCTGATTACAAAATAGTTGCTTTTTCCAAGATCTTGGGAATGAGAAAAATGCAACTGTTCTGAGCACCACAGCGGTAATTTTGAATATTATGATGCATCATCTTAATTTATGACATTCTTCAAGACCTATTCAGTGATATGCGACGCGTTTTTATTCTATAATAATTGAATAATTATAGCTACCAGTACTGAAACGGTGAATTTGTGAACTAATTAGCTAATTACACACTCGTTGCTTTTTCCGTTGCTACTTTTAAATGGCCGTAAAATTTTATGTGAAAAACTGGGTAATGAAACGGTAGTAACTACGGTTCTTCAGTAACATCTATGGAATTCTTCAACACCTTTTCAACTATGTACGACAAGTATATGTTCTTTAATAACAGAAAAATTATCTAATTTTCCTTCTGCGCCAAAAGGAGGATTAATGAACTTAAGCGTTATCGTGAAAATTGTTGCTCGATCCAAAACCTTTTAAACGATATACTATACAAGTTTATGCGAATAATGTAATGCAATAACGTAGTATTGGGAGCTTTTTTTAGGTGATTTCCTGTGACTTCTCGAGCCCCTTGAGGCAGAGATCCCAAAAACTTTTCAATTTTCTAAATTAAAAATAAAAAAGATTGGAGAAAAAAAATCGAATCGTATAAATTACCAGCGTCACATTTCTGATCAGCAGTTAATTCATCTTTTTGCAACTTTTTAGAAAGTAATGCATCTTAATTACTATATTTTTAAATATAGAAGCACAAATTGATATTGATGTTGATTTTCCAAACAAAATTTTGTTCAGCGGCGTAGCTCACTTTTGGTTGAATGGGTACGTTAATAAACAGAATTGTCGGATTTGGAGTGAAGATAATCACAAGCCTTTGCCGAAACACGGCCAGAATTATTGGTCCATATGTCTTGTAACGAATCTCGGTTTGGTGCATCTTCCTTTCCCCGTATCCGGAGAATATCAGGTTGTACTACCCTTTATAGATAATAAACCGTATTTCGCAAACTGGGTTAATTTGAAAGAGGTGAATATATATTTACCTACACTTTCATGATACATTGATCGAAACAAAATGAATCATAAAAAAATACGGGATATTGGAAAAGTATAAATAGAGGAAGAACGATTGTTTCGAGACTGATTATTATTGTTTTTTTTTGGGAAGATATCACGAGACGTACACGCGGTACTTTAGCAAAAGCGTAATACAAAGAAAAATATCCATATAAAAAAAAAAATTAATAAAAAGAATTTGAAATGAGTGTTTTTTATGGATCCCACCAAGTGTATATTCAGATAGAAGAATTATAAATTATTATTGTAAGTTCTATTAATTTGTGAAAAAAAAACCCAAAAATATAAATGTTTAATTCTCTAAAATAAGACTGTGTAATAATATTGTAAATAAATTTAAACATAAACAAAAGAAAAAAAAATACTGGTGTACGGTGTATAATTTAAAATGTATAGTGCGCAACAAATAGCCCCATTTCAAAAAGCAGATTTATACATTTAACCCGGTGGCTGGAAGCTGACTCTATATACATGTATATTAATACAGTTGGTTCGCTTTCTTCGGCATAAAACTTAAACCGTCCAAATCCAGTGAAGTGATGATCCAGTAAATTTATTCGTCGTTGGTGATATTGGAATGTCCGATCAAAGCCGAAATTAAATCCAGCGATATTAGTTCTACTAACCACACCAATTATACGTGTCGTCGATATAGTTCCTGATTGTACAAATCCATAGATTTGATAATGCCATTGGAAATGTGTGCGGATATTTGGATTCATGTAAGCAGCTTTAATTAAACAACCGTGGAATCACAGACGTAAAGGACACCATCATTACCATCAGGTTGAATCGGTGACGTAAATTATTAATTTATTTTTATTTATATTTGAAAGTATTTTCTTACAATTAACTTTTATAATTTAGTGCATGTATTAGGATTAGTAAATTCCCATGTTTTTTTTTATTTATCATTCCTACATAAGTCGTAAATTTCATACACATACACCCTTGTTACACTGGATCCATAATTTACAATAGTGCTAGAGTATTCTAATTTTTTTATTTATGTATGTATTCCGATTTGTGAATGGATATTTTGTTACGTTCTTGCTGTGCGTTTTTACAATTCAAACATTAATTTCATTCATTATATGGGCATGTACAGTCGGCTGAGTAAGTTTTTTCACCATAGTCTTGTTTTGAATCCTTCGTTTTTTTTTTCGTTTTTTCTTCTAAATTTTTTTTTTTGATTCGCGTATACATTTGATCGCCATGTTGAATTAAAAGGTATATTCCTATGGGGTAAAGAATCATTATTGTCTCATGTGTTTTTAAGCTTGGCCTTCCATAGAATAAACATAATATATTTTGAGCACACTTATATGACAGATAGTTTTGTAACTATGGCTGCACTTGCGTGTGTGACGGAACCCGCCCAAACGGCTAGACGCTACCCAATTAAAAAGTGTGCAACCACGTGCAAGGTCATGTACCCAAGCCAAAGAGTTACAGTCTTGAAAAACGATGATGGGCGGAATGTTACAGTCAACGGTGAACAGTGTAGAGACATGATTTATAACTTTTATAAGGACGGTGTCACATGCCACACAGCGCGGAATATAATTAATTTACTCAGAAACATTTGATGAAAGACTAATTTTATATAATGGTCCTGTTAATTGGCCACCGAGATCGTGTAATCTAACTCCATTAGATTATTTTCTTTGGGGATATGTTAAGTCACTTGTTTAGGCCGATAAACCAGAGACGATTGAACATTTGGAACACAACATTCGTCGAGTTATTAGCGAATATGGCCGCAACTGCTGCGAAGAGTGGTCGAAAATTGGACCTCCAGATTACGCCATGTACGCGCAAGCCGCGGCGGCCACATAGCCGAAATCATATTCAAGCATTAATGGCATAAAATTATCTATCCAATAAAGCTAAGCTAGTTTCACTGACATTTAAAATGTTTTTCTTTGTTCTATTTTAATTTAAAATTGTGAACTCTTAAAAAACGCCTTTTACAAAGAATTTTTTAAAACCCATTTTTTTTACTTTGGCGATATACCGAAAGATAAGGGGAGTTTTATATCGAGGTATAGAACTTCGAATTTAAATAAAACACAAAACATTATTTTAATGGCCACGAATGCCACTTTATTTGGAAAATAATTGTATGCCATTAATATGTTTGAATATGATTTCGAACTTGGGACCGCCGCGGCTGGCCATCACTTCGCAGCATTTTTGATCGTATTTCGGAAATAAGCAATAAGCAAAATTGCCGTATCTATACCGAGAAAAAAATCACTGTTTGGTGCGGTTTATAGGGCGGTCGTACTACTACTCCGTATTTTTTCAATGATGACGATGGGAGCAACGTTACCAATGGCACTCGCTATCGTTCGATGATTTCGGACATTTTTTTGTCCAAATTGCATGAACTGAATCTGTTCGATATGTGGTTTCAGTAAGATGGCGCCACATACCACACAGCTCGCGAAACCATTGACTTATTGAGAAATGAATTCGGTGAGCAATTTATCTCACGTTTCGGTCCGGTGAATTCCGCCTAGATCGTGCACTTTGAACCATTTGAATTTTTGGGGCTACGTGAAGTTTCTCATCTATATGCTAATTAACCAACAACAATTGAAGAATTGGAACACAACATTAAACGTGTCATTAGCGAGATGCCAGCCGATATGCTCGAAAAATTGGAAATCTCAAATCTTAATGTTGTGAGTTTTTTTGAAAATTATTACCTTAACGCTTTCAAAATGAACCGTGATATCCGCAAAAATTTCGAGGTCGAAAATTTTCATGACTACTACACTGTATTATTTTATTATTTTTTTTTACAACGTAAAAGAATGTAAAATTATGTCATTTCATATGTTAGCAATTTTTGAAACGTTAGTTACATTCTCTCTAAAATTCATTTAACAGTCCTATTTCGGGAAGCCAAATAGCTCGGGAAGTAATTGTGTGTCTTCTACTTTAGTTACGTAATATCTATTTCGATAGCGTGCATCAAGATTGATAAAAGGGAAAGGAAAAAATTGACTATAAATGGTATCTGGAACATGGTGTGACGTCTTCGAAACTTGAGAGACAATTTTATCTTGGGGATTACATATTGTACGTCCAGGGCTTTTTCGAAAGAAGTCCTAATACGGCTTTTAAGATTGATTTAATTTCAACTCTGGTAATACCTCATCATAAAACAACTTGTACCTCTTGCGTATAAACGATTACAAATTAAGCTTTGTATACAAATAGAAACGAACTTTTCTATGACAAAATAAATTTTTTTGTAAATCGTTTACTACGGTAAAAATCCGTTTTAAACCAGATTTGTCGATTAGTTTGCCCAAGAGTTTTTGGTAAATAATTGAATTTAACTAAACATTTAGGTACTTAAAATCGATTTTTACCCGACTATTGGTATGCAGCCAGAAAATGAAATTTCTACTAAACAAAATTATAATATAAAACATAATATTTTAATCTGTTAGTTTTACGAAAGAAAAATGTTTCTAAATGTTGAAATTTTATAATGAAATGCGGGAATATAAATGTTCCCTTAGATAAGAAGTGTCATTAAGAAAACGATAATTCCAAACAGTCCTTTCTAAGATATATGACTAAAAATTAAAACTACAATTCAACTAAATAATTTTGATGAAAACTTCAACAGAGTTGAGGAAGAGGGGTATTGGTATTTTGTGCATATTGAAGAATAAAAGTAACCTGAAAATATTTAGCAGTAAATGTTGAACATATATTTGAGAATATTTGAAAACTCTAAAAGTTGCTTTACCTATTGACACCCCACAAGTTAAAAATAAAAATTTAGGGTGGTTAAACTTTAATTTAAAAGTAAAACATTGTTTTAATTTCGACAATCAGAATACCTGCGGCTGCGGGTTCTATGACTATGCCCAATTTCAATCTGTGAGAGACCAACTGATGACAGAACGTTATCCGCTAAAGGTTCCGCTTATTTTTCTAAGTGCGATCTCCCAAAAATTTATGTCAATTACAAATTTTTCGTAAATGCAAGATGCTAAAACACATAATTCAAATAACAAAACTAGTTTTGCATACCATCTTCCAAGTCTTGAGTGGCTTTAACAAGGCATTGAAACTACAAGGGAAGTATTGTGCTTCTCGAATTTTAATAATGCACGCATTGTATAAATGCAATATATAAAATAAAACTATAGTTGGTTCTATTCTAATACATTATGGAAAGATTGCAAAATACACAACTCGCTTACTTTTTGACAATGTTGAATTACATTTCTTCAAAGCAATGTACTAATTGCACACATGTGTTACACTTGGACTTATACCAAAATTTATGAATGTTTTCGAGTTTTGTTTTTTATTTGTTCGTTCACTAGTATTTGTTCTTAAGTATAGTGAAATCTTACATTTTTAACAGTACGTTATTGTGTATAATAATTTTATTTACTATGTAGTTAATTCGATACAGCTTTCGGGTTTAAACGTGGATACGTATCCGTCCGATTTTTTTTTAATTAAAAATGTTTTCTTTACCTAATTTTTAATAAATTTTTTGATTTTGTTTAAAATTAAAAAAAAACAAATTTGTTAATAATTATTAATGTTTCTGTAATTTTTATTGCAGTTTTAATTAAATTAGTGATTTGAATTATTTGAAATAAGTGTGAAATATTAAAATGTTGTTGAGCGAAAAAATATATATTTAAAAGTTTTGTGTTTTAAATTTAAAATGTGTAATTATTGTTAAAAGAATGAAATAAATTAAAAGCAAAAATATTATTTTTTTGATTTTTTTTATGTGTATAAAAAATAAATAAATAAAATTCGATTTATTTTAATTTTATAGTTTGAATTTTTTGACGAGAAATTTTTATTTTTAGAAAATTGTTTTTATTAATGTAAAGCAACCTTAATTAAAAAAACACAATTTTACGACATACATTATGTCTATTATTATTTATATTATTCATTATAAAAAAGTGTGTTTCAGTGGTATAATTAAGAATTGAATAACTTCAACAAGCAAATAAATTTATAAAAATTAAAACAAACGATATCTTTGAAATAACATAAGCAATAACTATATTATATGTATATTATATTGTATATATTCATTATACATATATTATATATTTATATATAAACGAAACAAAATGGCTTTGAATAGTAATAATGAAGCGGATGGGAAGAAACAAAATAAATTAGTTGTACGCGTAGATCAAGATTCTGACGATAATTTACAGGCATTATTCGACAGTGTACTAAAACCGAGTACTAATCGGCCTTTACAAGTTCCCTTGCGTATGCGTAAATTACCAAATTCATTTTTTAATCCACCATCAACTGGTTCAAAATCGTCATCGGTATCACATTCACGCGAAAATAGTGCTGATTCAGCATTTGGTTCGGGTTCAACTGTATTTAGTGGTACAACAACAATCCAGGCGAATCGAATCCCAATAGCACATTCACGTGCTCATAGTAGCCCCGCCTCATTGCAACAAACATACGCGGGCCTAAATCAAAGTAATAACAATAGTAATACAAGTACGAATACTACTTCGACCACTACTAATAACAATAGTACAACGAATTCAGTGCAACAAAATCAAACAAATACACCAGTCGTGCATGCCCATTCGAAACAAAGATCGTATGACATCAGTTCATCGATTCAACTAAGGGAACAGCTCGGTGATCTTCCATCAGGTTGGGAACAGGCTAAAACAGCTGCAGGACAAATCTATTACATAAAGTAAGTCACTTAAAAAAATAATTTTTATAATATAGGTATATTCTTGAATTTTTTAGATTTGATAGCTCATATCTAAAGGTATTTGAGTGTATAATACGATATATATAATACTACAGGATCAGTTTTTGTGATTCCAAAAGTGCAATTTTCTGGCGAATCAACAGGGTTGATAAAATAAACAAAAAAAACAGTTTTAAGCATTTATGTTATAATAAAATGCAGTTGTTCGGTTTTACGTTTTGTACACTTGTACTTCTGAAAAATGCATTTGTATGTTTTGTACAATAATAATAATACAGCAAAATGAAAATGAAATACTTGAGTAAAAAATTTTTTCTTGGAATTTTAAAACGTCAGCACTATGTAATAGAAAATGTGTCTTAAAGTTTTTTTTTATTATAAACATATTTTATTGTTTGTATAAAATATACATAGGTTTCGTCATTCTAAGCACTTTGGGTTTGAACAGTGGCGCCAATAAATTGTATTATTGATTATTCATCTTTGCAATAACTTCGTAAATAAATGAAATATTAATTAAACTTTCCACTTTAACAGACAATTAGTCTAATTCTGAGAATTTAATATGTATTTGACTTGAGTATACGTTGAAATTTAAGTACACATTTTTTTCCGTAGTAGTAATTAGTGAGCATGCTATCTTAAACGTTATCTTGTATTATTTCGCCATAACAGAAAAAAAATATCCAAATTTCCTGATTAAATCGCAACCTGCGCGTTTACTGGTATTGGTTTAATCTATGTTAAATACTTATAACGATTTTATTTTATTAAACAAGTGTCTACCTTAAACTTTCTTCCGGTTTTCTTGGTAATTTTTTCACTATCCTAATTGGTACATATAAGTTTTGAAAAACACGTTTAAGAAAAATTTAGAGATTTGGACAAAAATAAAATTTAAGAACATGCACATATGTAATTATTACCGATTGCGATTTTTGCATAACGTACATTAATGACGATAATGCAAATGCACCAATTAATCCAACACCATGTATAGTTACCAGAGTCAGAATCGAGTCGGAGAGATATAGAGACAAAATCGAAGTATAAGTTCAGTATTGTTACGAATTTGGCCTTTCACACTCGGTTCGTATCATTGGATTGTGAATACTGTTATCAAGTTGATGATTTATAGCAACTGTATAAATACTAAATACATTTATACACCACTTCCGGAATATTATAGATGATGTCCAATCAACACTTAAAAATACAACAACAGCAATTTTCACAATTATTTATTAATTAATTCGCTTTACACAATATACAATTACTATAAATAAAACTACTAATATGGTTCACCCTTCACTCCAAAGGATCCTGTTGTATGATATTAGTACTACTAGTCATCTGGAATTGTAGAGGCTAACGGCTTCAATGACTTTCATAGACACAAGGGGAGTAACTGCGCGTGGCCAGTAGCTAAATTAGCAAATACGTCGGAAACATGTTTAAACGAATTAAACAAAAAAATTTACACATTTACGATTTCGCTCTTAAACCGTAACATATACACTGTAAATCAAAAGACTAAAATACCTTTATGAAATAAAATCTATTTTGTGTTCGGTATTATGGCTGGCTTAAACAAATTGGAAGTTTTCTGAGATTTACATTCGCTAGTTTGTTGTAATAGAACAAAATAATTTGTATTAGTTGGATGCATTATAAACACTTAAAGAATTAGACTCTTTGTTATCGCTTATGCTCTGAATTCTGAGCAGTTATTAATCGGATTTTTTAACCCGTAATCTGCTGAGTGCGGAATAATAGTAAATAATTTCCTTTAAAGGGAACAGTTGGAATTGCCGTGTTTTTTATTAGCTCGCGATAGATTGTATCTGGAGCACCTAATTTTTTGTGCCAAAAATTAGATTTGGTACGCTGTTGTTGCAGATAACTAATTTATTTAACTCCAAATTAAGATTTTTTATTCAACTTTTTATGATATGATATATATGATATGATAGAGGTGTACAGGCCAGCCATAACAGCGATCCTAGGTACGTTACCATAATCCTGAAATATCAACAATCAAATAACAAATTATATCTGAATGCGAATAATATTTCAGCATCATGCGGGCCCAGGCCCTGCCTGCATCCTTAACAGATAAGGTTAGTTGCCTGCACCCTTAACAGATAAGGTTAGTTAGGAAAGGATGTTTGTCACAGAAACGACTAGGGCGAACCGCAGCAAAGTAATTTTCTAACTACTTAAATATATTAGAATGTTAGTCTCAATTAAATTCACACTCTAGATTAGAGTTTGTTAGTTAACTAATGTAAGTTAGTTGTGTTTGAGGTAAAGGATACTAATATTCATCATATGTATTCGGCATCAGTCCTACTAGACTGGTTAGGTTATTTAATTCACATCTATGGGCCATCTCATCATATACTGCTTGTAACCTTATTTTGCCCTATCTTCCCATCCAACACCATCTAACCGAGGGACTTCACGTTCATAATGACACGGCAGTATTATCATACATATGATGACCTAAATATTCCGTCAATAATTTCAAAAAAAAAAAAATAAATAAAAAAAAATTTAGATTCGGTATTGTCATTCAGCTACCTATATTTAAATTCATCCAACTAAAACCAGGGTTAATTTATATCTAACATTCACACAACTTCACTAAAACGTAACCTGAATTCAACCAGAAAGATCGTCGAAAAACAACATTCCATAGCAAAAAGTCTTTGGATCGTTAACATATTTGATTGTATTGAGTTTATGCTCAAAGCGTAAGTAATTAAATAGACCCCCTGATCAAGAATGTTGCAATCACAATCTTCCCGGACCTTCCGGTATGTAAAGAAAAAAAAATAAATAATAAATTTTTTAAATAATAATAAAAATAAATTGAATTATATTTGCCGACAACTTAATTGTTTTAAATCAGGACTTTCGACAAAATTTCAATTTATAGAATTGTTTAAAGTAAGTGAAAATTATTAAAATAAGTTGTGAAAATGTAATTAAATTTAAATAAAAACCCAAATGGATAACACAATCCAACATATTTCAGCTCAAATGATAAATTTCCCGTGGCAGACAACTGTTTCCTCCTTTCATTAACATTTTATATATTTATCAATTTATATTATTCCACAAAAAGTCATTTTTGTCACAATACGGTGGCAACCCATTTTGAATATACAAATTTTCGCTTATTGGGTAAGTTACAATTCGATCTGTTGTAATTTCAAATTTTGGTTTCTCGGGTACCAATATTTTATGTACTTAAGTACCTACAAAGGGAATTCCCTTGAAATGTCAGTTTCTATGTATACGATTATAAATTACCGTTCACATATATGTAAATAGTTATAATAACAATAATAATAATAAATAATTAACTTTTATGTAATTAGAATGAAAATTATAATAAAAAGATACTTCTCTGATTGTATATGTGTTGAACGTAATTTTCATAATAACTGTCTCAATTCACCTGTATTAGCAGGTGAACTTCTAAAGAACAAAACTCACTCAAAAATAGCACATCACTCTCACACTACACATTCCTAAACTGATTTGAATTAAAATATTAATAATAATTTATTTAAAGGAGAGACAAAAACACGTCTTTCCTCTACGACGATCAGTCGATCCTCAAAATTTTTTATTCAACTTTTTAGTTAAAAATTGATATAAAAATATTTTGCTCTACCTATTTATGTGAAATCACTATCGGGAGTCGCGATCCATGTTAACGTGCAATGTGACAAGGCCTTTGTTTTGTACAACCCTTAAACCATAACAAACTTAATCTTACAATATAAACTGAAAACGCAGAAAGCGGTATGGTATGTTTGGTATGTTTCAGGCCGTTGAAAGTTTGTTTTATGGAACGATTTTTTTAAAATTTGAATAGCACAGCGACAAAACGGATATTAGCGGAATTTCGGATAGATGATTTCTCTTTCAGTATTTTTATTCGCTATTCGAAGCGGGCTATTGAGAATAGATGAATGGGAATTTATCTATCCGAAATTTCGCTATTATCCGTATTGCGGCTGTCCTTTCAAATTAAATAATAATTTATCCATAAAACTAACTTTAACGACCTGAAATATATCAATTGACATTTATTTTAGCATGGCGTGAACAACAAAAATTCAGCTTGCTACACAAACGCCTTTTCAAATTTCCCATTTCCCAATTTCCCAGTCAGAGTTAAATCAATTAATTATATGCAAAAATAGTGCAATAAGTTTTGACATACAAAATTGGGTGCTTATGATTTGATATGATTTGGTATGATATGATTTGGTATGATATGGTTTGATATGATGTGATTTGATATGATATGAGTTGATATGATATGATTTGATATGTTATGATTTGATATGATTTTAAATGATTTGTATTGATTTGATGTGATATGTTTTGATATGATATGTTTTGCTTTGATATGTTTTACTATGATTTGAAGTGTGCTTTTTGTTCTAGGTACATTGCAAAGGCCAAATAATTTAAAAAATATCATCTATTTTATACTAAGTTGTAGATAAAGTATAGTATTTGACTCGCATATAATGGCCATAATTAAACTCGAATGATTAACACATTCGGCTGTAACTACATCCTAGTCTAATTTTAGCAACCATTATGCTCGTTTAATAAAATACTATTATTCCATTTTAAATTTTTCTATTAGGTTCAATCATCTGTATGTGATATGGTATGATATGATGATATATGATTTGTAATGGTTTGTAATAATTTGTAATGATTTGTAATGATTTGTAATGATTGGTAATACAAATCATTACCAATCATTACAAATCATTACAAATCATTATGATTTGTAATGATGTTTTGATATGATATGTTTTGATATTATTTGAAGTAGGCCACATATTCGATAGACATAAATTTACGTCACAATCCAACAAGTTTGGTGTGCTTTTTGTTCTAGGTACATTGCAATGCCAAATATTTTACAAAATATCATCTGTTTTATATTAAATTGTAGATAAAGTATAGTATTTGAATCGCTTGATAATGGCTATAATTTCACTCGGATGATTAAAGCACTTGTCTATCAGCTGTTCATCATGCTCGTCTAATAATATACTATGATTCCATTTTAAATTTTTCTATTAGGTTCAATTATCTGTACTTGGCAGGTGTACTCGAGGTATACTACTTCGTGTGTAATCGAACATTACTTTAGAGACGTAACCCACAAATAAATACTCGTCATAATTGTCACGTGAATTTTGATAAGATAAACTTAAAGTTGTTATCTAAGTTACCGGAACACAAACACAGTTTAGTAAAACGCCATATTTTATTATCATATGAAATAAATACTTATCACTAATATTATATATATATATATATATATATATATATATATATATATATATATATATATATATATATATATATATATATATATATATATATATATATATATATATATATATATATATATAATATATATATTTATATATATATATATATATATATATATATATATATATATATATATATATATAATATATATATTTATATATATATATATATATATATATATATATATATATATATATATATATATACATATATATATATATATATACATATATTTATATATATATATATATATATATATATATATATATATATATATATATATATATACATATATTTATATATATATATATATATATATATATATATATATATATATATATATATATATATATATATGATGAAAAATTCGTGAAATCACAAATTCACTCTATGGAGCCATAAGTCATGTTTTAATTTTATGATTTTTATGTTTTGAATATGTAGCATTGATTAAAACAAACATTTTGAGACACTTAATTTTTTTTCGTTCTTGTTGTTGTTAAAGATACAGGGTGTCAAAATTTGAGAAAAATGATAATCATGGTATTGTATTTATCGCAATAAAAAGAAAAACAATTGTCCGATAATTATGATTTTGAGCTCATGTTAAAGGTAAGTTAATAAGGATTTCTAAAAAAATATGAAAATAGTATATTGTTTAAATCCTTCTTCTCTAAATTTCCCGCCAAAATGTTCTTTTTGAATTTTCTCAAAAACCTATATTTTTTTTTTTTTTTCTAGAATTCGATAAATAATATTTTACAACATATCAAAAAACTAGAATACCGTTATTTTTTGTTTTCTTGCAAAAATCGTTTTAGTAAGAGAAGTATTTTATTTTTATATGGAAAGCTATATAGATATTTCTCAGTGTTTTGAAATTGTTTACCAAAGTGGTAGTTCACTTAATTTGTGTGTTTTGTATTTTACTTTTTGTACAATTTTGCGTCATATTTAAGTATGAGTCACAGAATTATGAGGTGCCACCCCCTGGTTTATATCGTTTGGTTAGTCGTAGTACCATAAATTCCTTTTCTTTTTTTTGGGTTATTTTATAAAAGACTAAATAAAATGTTGTTTCCCCCTTTTTTATTGAGGGTGGATTATTTTTACTTGACGTGTTGATATAAATAAGAGTAAAAATTAAAATTTTTGATTAGTTGACATTGTCAACTATATAAATATTACCTGCAAACGACGAAAAATAGAATCACAGTTGTCACCAGTTGCGGGACCATCAACAACATCACTTCTAACACCGCAAATAGCCGATAACGATAATAGCAGTGATAGTGAAGAGTGTTATTTAAAAAAATTGTGTCCGTTTTGGAAAAAATGAATGAAGTGTTACCCTTTCTTGGAAAGTCTCCTATATATCCGAGTACATTAGAAGCCAGGCCAAAACATCAGCAGCAAAAAGTAATAGATTTAGCTTCAATAACACCATCAACATCTTTGGTTCCGGGAATCGTGTCGCTTTCGAATCAGTCAACCGAAGATCAAAGGAAGGTTGCACTATATGATGAATTGATTGGTGATCTAAAAGCTAAATTCGAAGAACTGGAGAAAACCAGTGATAAGATTCAGCTACTTACTATATTGCCAAAATCATTAACCATTCAAGAAATCCAGAATGAGTTCAAGGCAACGCAACATATGGTGCGAACCGCTAAAGATCTACGAGACGAGAATGGTCCACTAAGTCGTCCAGCAGCTAAAGTAAGAAAGCGAATAACTGATGAGCTGAAGCAAGCAGTATTATCTTATTATACTGATGATGATATTAGTCGGATAATGCCAGGCAAAAACGATTGTTTAACAGTCGATAAAGTTAAAGTTCAAAAGCGGCTAATGATGTGTACATTGAAAGAGTGCTACGAAGGATATAAGACGATGTATCAGGATGACGAATCAAAGAATTTGGGTTTGAAATTTTAAATATATGTAATTAAATTTGAATAATAAATATTAACACTAGATTTACCACACCAGTCAAAATGACTGGTTTTAAAATTTATATTTTCAATTTACTACTTCACCTTATTTTTTTTACTACTTATTATGGTCAATTAACTAATAAATATAGTTATAATTAATATAATATATTACAATTAACTTAATTGAAGTAATTTATCATTTTTTTAAAATACATTAAGACCGGAAACCCTACTAACCATTTTTTCTAAAACCAGTCATTTTGACTGGTGTCGGTAGAAATAGGTATGGTCAAATTGTCGTATATCTAGTGTTAATAATTTAACTGAACTATCCTTTTTGTAAACAATTTCAAAATATTGAGAAATATCCACTGAAATACAGTTTTTTCATATAAAAATGAAATGCTTCTCTTACTAAAACGATTTTTGCAAGAAAACAAAAAATAACGGTATTCTAGTTTTTTGATATGTTGTAAAATATTAATTATCGAATTCTAGAAAAAAAAAAAAAAAAAAAAAAAAAATATGTTTTTGAGAAAATTCAAAAAGAACATTTTGGCGGGAAATTTAGAGAAGAAGGATTTAAACAATATACTATTTTTATATTTTTTTAGAAATCCTTATTAACTTACCTTTAACATGAGCCCAAAATCATAATTATCGGACAATTATTTTTCTTTTTATTGCGATAAATACAATACCATGATTATCATTTTTCTCAAATTTTGACACCCTGTATCTTTAACAACAACAACAACAACAAATATTAAAGTATTTCAAATTTTTTTTTTCAATCAAGGCTACACATTCAAACCATAAAAATCATAAAATTAAAACATGACTTAGAAAAATTTCTGATTTCACGAATTTTTCATCATATATATATATATATATATATATATTTATATATATATATATATATATATATATATATATATATATATATATATATATATATATATATATATATATATAAATATATATATATATATATATATACATATATATATATTTATATATATATATATATATATATATATATATATATATATATATATATATATATATATATATATTTATATATATTTATATATATATATATATATATATATATATATATATATATATATATATATATATATATTTATATATATATATATATATATATATATATATATATATATATATATATATATATATATAAATATATATATATTATCCAATTCGAGGTTGATAAAGTAGAAATCTGTATACCGACATCTGTCAAAGATAAACGTCAAGTACGCTGTCATTTATTTAGTTGACATTCTGCCATTTAAGAATATGGAGCATTTAACATACGCAAATTGGGTGTTGGAAAAACAGGCAGTCGATGCTGATTTTTCGAACAAAATTTTCTTCAGTGATGAAGCTCATTTTTCGCTTGGTGGATACGTTAATAAGCAAAACTGTAGAATTTGGGGTTCAGAAAATCCACAATTGATTGTAGAGAAGCCATTACACCCGGAAAAAGTCACTGTTTGGTGCGCATTGTGGTCTGGTGGTGTGATTGGGCCGTATTTTTTTGAGAACAACCATGGACGAACCGTTACCGTCAATTCTGAGCGCTATGGCCGCATGTTAACCGATTATTTTTTTACGAAAATCGAAGATTATGATCTTGACGATATGTGGTTCCAGCAGGATGGAGCAACCAGTCACGTAACACGAGCAAATCGAGATCTTTTGCAAGAGAAATTTCCTGGACGTTTGATTTCGCGATTGGCTGATGTCAATTGGCATCCAAGATCCTGTGATTTAACGCCTTTGGATTTCTTTTTGTGGGGCTACGCGAAAGATCGTGTTTACGCAAACAATCCTCAAACTCTTGACGAATTGAAAAGTAATATTCGTAAGGTAATGGCCGAGATACCGCCCGAAATGTGCCGAAAAGTCATTGAAAATTACCGCAAAAGAATCAAGGCCTGTAAGAAGTCCCGTGGAGGACATTTGAATGATATCTTGTTTAACTAAAAATGGCAAGGATCAATCTGTAAAATGAAATAAAAATTACAATACATTCCGAATATTTTGTGTGTTTTTTTTAAGTTTACTTTATCAAGCTTGAATTGGATAACCCATATATATATATATATATATATATATATATATATATATATATATATATATATATATATATATATATATATATATATATATATATATATTGCAGTAAGTAACACAGGCCAAGCAGTTTTAATGTTATTTTTTGGGATCAGAATTACTTTTGTTTTGATGTTTTACATAAGAACGTAGACTCACTGCTTTACTAATGCCCAAGCGTAATTTTAAAAATTATTTTCGATAATTTTTTCGCTTCACAATCTTTTTAACGATTTACATCTTTACCATTACAATTAATCGTACGCCACATAATTGTACTAGGTGCGCAACTAAATTTCCGGGTTTTTTTAAAAAATGAAATGGAAAATTTCGATAGAATTGTAAAAAATGGTTTATTCATAGTATTGTGTCCCATTCTGGCCGTTTTTCGATAAATGCACGGTTCAGATTGATGAGTTGTTGTTGGTAACGTTGCCCATTAACAGTTTCGCCCTGTTTCAGCAACTCATAGCACACGATATCTTTCTGGTCCCACCAAGCGCAGAGCATTGTCTTCTTTCCGAAGTGATTTGACCGTGCCGTCGATGTTGCTGTTCGCCAGGTGAAACCCACGACCTTTTGAGTTTGGGGTTTTCAAAAAAGATCCATTTTTCATCCCCCATAGCAATTTGATGCAAGAAGCTCTTTCTTTCATGCTGTGAAAGCAGAATTTCGAAAGTGGCTCTTCGATTTTACATCTGTCCCTCAATCAACTCATGCGGCACCCATTTTCCTTACTTTCGAATTTCGCCCCATAGCATGTAAGCGTTTGGAAATACCTTGTCAAGTCTTGTTTCCGCAAGTTGATCTTGAGTTTGCGTATCATCTTCATCCAATAACGCTTGTAGCTCGGTGTCTTCAAATGTTTTTAGTCTTCGGAAGCGCTTCTTGTCCTCAATGTCGAAATCGGAACTTCTGAAGCGTTTAAACCAATTTTCACAGATAGTTTTCAACGGTGCATGTTCGCCGTAGGCTTGCTGAAGCAAATGACGTGCTTCAGCTGAATTTTTTTCAAGTTGAATCAGGAAAGCTAGGCCTCCCGCAAATGCTGTTTGTTTGGCACAAAATTCGACAATTCCGTTCTTAGAAAAAATATTTTTGCGTTGCAATATGTGCTGGTATTATAAATGGTTATCGTTAATAACTGTCTGCTATGAACAAAACACAACTACTGACATAAATGACAACTAGATGTGTCGCTAGCGTCACCTATGCGTGAAACCAGGAAATTTAGTTGCGCACCTGATAAGTATTTTATCGTACGGCCACATACATATCATCGTATACGCACTTAATTGTAAGATCAGTTAATCGTAAGAATATTTAAACGTCGGGTCACATTATCGTGAATCGCAAGGTCAGTTAATCGTAAGACCGCAAAAAAAAATCGTAAGTGGTCTTACGATTAACTGGCCTTACGATTAACTGATCTTATGATTAACAGGTTGGGGCATACGGTTAAGTATTTACGATGATGTGGTTTACGATTAAATTTTTACGATGATAAAGTCGGATACCGTATTTTGCAACTTCATAGTGAAAGTTCATGACAGAAGTAGGCAGTCGTAAAATTGTGTTTATGGCCCAACCAAATATAATACAAAACTACATTGTTGATTTTACGATTTTATGTATATTTTGTCTCATTCAAAATTTTTTGGGGTTTGCGCGTGTATTCTTACGACAAGAAGGGATTTTTAAATTAATACCAAACTGCTTAAATTTATATTGAGCCTCAAGATATTGTAATTTTCACCGATTTTAGAAGATATTATTTTTTTGAAGTAAACGAGAAATAAAAATTTGCGTGGAAATTCTGTTTCGAGTATACTAGAAATGACTTCTCAGTATAGTATTGAATTAGTGCTAAAAGTACATCCAAACAGTAAGTCAATGGCGTAGTACATAATGTTTATATGATGTGCTTCGTTTAGTTTGAATTTTTATCATTCTAGTAATCATCACAGTCATCATGAAACATTTTGATCTCCAGATTTTTGCAGATTTGCCATTCGCTACGAGTATATCGCCAAAGGCAAAAATGTAGTTTAAAAAAAATTAAACTGGTGTGTCTGTGTGTGCGTGGTGTCGTACAAACTAAATGTTGTAGCTTCTCTATAGCCCAGATAGATTAACTGATCGAGATAAAACTTCATGCTTACGTATTTTTCCATTAATTGGGAGATATTTTGGTTGTAATCGGTAGACCGGAAGAGGCAGCTTTACGCCTGCTCTCTAAGAACTAATAGAATCGAAACTAAATTTGCAACAATACCGATCCAGTTTCCAAAATTTAAGCGGGAATGATGATTTTTGACAAAAAACTGGTTTTCGACCCAGGTACAGCCCAGATGGAGTAGATGATTAATTGGGATGAAACTTCATCCCAAGAGAGAAAGAGAGAGAGAGACAGAGAGAGAGATCCTTTTATTGCCTATATAACCTAAACTACCACTTTAACACATGTATTACCTTACAAGTATAATTATATTTGGATTTACGGTTTTACAGTAAAACAAACTTTCTATCAATTTATTGAAAATACAGTCGGCGAATTTCAGTTTTAGATAAAACAATTTTAAAGTAACTCCCTAATTTCACAAAGTACTAACAGGAATAAAAACTATAAAGAAATTTAGTAAATATTCATACTAACATAATTTTAAGTATTTCATTTATTGAATGCTAAAATACGGTATCGGTAGAAATCACAAACTAAATTATATAATTAAACGAAATAATGAAAAAGATATTTATTGAAATCATTGAACGACCTCATGAAAAACCTATCACTCTTTTAGTTTGCTTAATATAATTTAAATTGGTGAAGGGGCTAGTAATTTTGTAGTGTTATACGAGTATATGTATTGAAATGTATTGTATGTGTTCAATGTATTGAAATAGCAATAATTTATAAAAAATGATTCGTCAATTTACTTTTGAATCTCTCCCATCTTGTATAGTTCAAACATGTTTGGCGTGTGAGTCAATTTCGACTTTTGAGAAAAAAAAGTATACATAATGCGGTTGTCTAGGAAAGGATCGGTACCTTTTTAATTTGCATTTCAAAATATTTTATATTGTTAGTTTGGTGTAATACAAAAACATTGCATTAAATTGATTGGAAAATAACTTAGTAATGTTTATCAAGTTTAAACTGAACAGTCAATTTGAATATAAATATTTTCTACTTTTATTTACAAAGATTATTTATTGTAATCATAAAAATACAACATAAAATATAGTATATATATAATCATAAAAATTGTTGAGCTCCAGCGAATAATAAATCGCTATATCATAGTATACTATATATATCATAGTTCGAAAAGTGGCGCATATTAGGTATCTATATTCTATCCACATCCCAGGTGGACTGACCTATGATTTTTTTCATACATTTAGAGATATTTTTTGGCCGAAGCCGATTCGAATTTATAAGAATAACGATTATAAAGAAAATGATTTTATATTAAATTTTCCACAAAACAAATCCAAAACTGTTTTTCCAAAAAATTTGGAGAAGTAAAGGAGTACCATAAAGTAGAAGAATCCAGAGATATTTGGAGAAAATCGGTGAACGTTTATCGTTTATTGCTAAAAATCCATTTTGGAAAGTCATTTACGAAAAAATACGATTAAGAACAAAAAGGTTCTAAATTAAATTTACAACAAAATTGATCCTTACTATTTTTTAAAGTTTATGCCGAAATAACGATTTTTGATTAAAAGAATTTATTTAAGCTGTTTCGTTTTTTGCAAATATTTGTACAAATATAGCATTCAAGAGAAATACGATATTTGAAATTTCATCTTCGACAAAAGTAATCCATGTTTGATTTCTCAAATTTTAGCAGAAATAAACAGTTTATGTACCTATTTCTTTCTTTTGAAATCAAGTGAAGGAAAATCTTGACGCTGGTGTTACCGGAAGGTATTTGTATCAAATCCCACCAGTGGCAGGATGCAGAAGCGAATTCCTCAATTAGAATCGACGCTCTCCTAGAGTGAAGAAGTCGGAATTTTTTTCATTTGCAGTCGCAAATTGGTCAGTCGTGGAGGCGTTTGTAACTACCCCTACAGTACCCCTACATTAGAGCCAAAGGTATATACATCGTTATAAGTTTTAAAAATTATTTTGTTTACATGTTTTTGTTTATTTGCTTCAACTTTTAATCATTCGATTATCAAAGTAGCTTGTTTATATCATAAGAAACAATAGCCATGCATGGTCCAGAGTCTAGCCTGATTTATTTATTTTTCTAATTCTGAGATAGCCGCCATGAAAAGTTGGATCTATATTACTAACATGCGAAAGATTTATTTTATTTTCTAAATTGTCGCTTTTGTTTTTAGCAGATTTAGTTGAGTAGACCTTTTTTTTAAATGGTTATAAATATGGTTTTGTTATGCTCACTACCCACGATTCTGATGATAAAGGACTAGACACATCAAGCGCGGTGCGTTCAATTCCAAATGATCCACAAACTGCAAACATATTGAAAATACTTTGAACTTACATACAAAGTATAATCACAATGTCTTACCTTTGCTACGCATTTGTCAACCCCTTCGTAACCACGAATTTGATTGTATTTAAACGAGTATTTCCAACGAATCCGAATTTCGAGTATTTCCAATGGAAACGTGATGTTTTTATTTCAAACGTATTGCAGAATCGAATGCGTGTGTTCTAAGGAGAAATTGAAAAAATTGAATTTCGTCGATTACAACGCCATCTATCATGAACCGAACAAAATATTTCATTCAAATCATACGTACTTTTAGTCGTAGAATCCGTATCTGCAATAACAAATATGGCTTCCTATCTTAGTTTAAAAGTTACTCCCGCCCCACCTACAAAGCGGGGGGTGGGGGACTATTTTTTGCACTAATGTATTTCCCCCGCGGTATGATTAAATTTTTATTATGGACATTTTTTCCGTAGAGTGGCTATTTTTCGAGATATTTGATCGTCTCAGTTTAAAAGAAACACCCGGTATACAATTATATTATATAAAAATATAAGAGTGTTTTTTAATTTAAATGTTGTGAGTAAACTATATATGAATTGTATTTATACAGCTTTAGCACTGAATGTACGTAATTTGTAGTTGAAAAGGGTGTTCCATCTGTTAGTTTTTTTTATATTAAATGAGTTTTTTTAAATGTTGGAAATTCAATTTGTTTTATTGAAACTGAAAGTTGGTTGTATGCCATTTTTGTATGGAATACAACATTGTTCATGTGACCACCGAACATCAAAATTTCTGATGACTTTTTCCAATAAAAGCAGTTCAATGGCCTGAATTTCAGCTCGAAAGTTGTTTTTAAGATCTTGAATTGTTTTTAGGTCATTGCTATACACTACACATAATATGTATTTCAGTTTCAGATGGAAATTGCACGACAGGTATGAGCTACACGTACAAAGCCTGCCAGTAACTGGAATATATGGAATTTAATTTTAAATTGCTACAAAACATAATATTTAATGAGTACAACTTTATTATGCATTCATCAATTTGTTCATTGATACACCAAAAGATTCATATTTCCGTTTTTCTATTTACATACACATATCATAAAATTATTACCTCTGAAGAACGTCACTTTGTAAGCGATGTGTCAAAACAATATTTCGTAAGACTACCTATTTCGGCGATGCTAACGAAGACAATTTTGTAAGGCTGCTGATAGATAAATCTACGTAGAAAAATATGAACTAAAAGTCTACAGTCTTTGTTAAGACAAAAGTCTTCACTTAGACTGACAATATGTCTGTGACTGCATGTCAGAATCGAGGTTTTATCCTGCTTCTCTCGCTTAAGACTTGCTTTCATTCCCTAGCAAATACAACAACAAAAGGTATATTTGTTGATCAGCACACGTAGGCATTTTAGTATCAGGTTCAGCCGGAATGCAATATTGATTTATTCATCAGTAAATACGCGATTCTATAAATATTATTTTTTTGATAATGTCTTGGCCCAAGCAAGATCTTCAGAATAAACCGATTTAACAAATATTACGAAAGAAACATGATTCAAATTCTTAAACTCATTCCAAATTTCAGATTATAGTACATGCCGCCGTATTTGACTTTTTATAAAAATGTATTCATTTTTAGGTATTTTGACACGAAATAAAACGTTTTTAAAATTAATTTACAGTTTTTATCAATTCTACCCACTAATCCCTCTTAGAAAATCATTCTACAAGGCAATTAGTAAGTTTTAGTTAATACGTCTATCGTTTAAATAGAGGTGTAATGAATTTTCTAAATGATTACTAAATATAAATGGCGATATTAAGCATGAATTTAGTAAAAAATAAATAATAAAGTATGAAATTTTATTTAAAACGAAAGTTGATTAAATATTTTTTTCTGAAATGGCAATCTTACACTTACATGTACTTGTACCAAAGAGAGAGGTATTTTGTATGATTTATGTTCATGTGTATTACAAAATAATACGAATTTTTTAATTTCGTGTTTTGTGTATGATGGAGAGGCAAATATGATAATCGCATACATTTTTATATTTTCATCTCTATTGCACTTGAAAACAAAACAAATTCAATTTTTTCATACACATTTTCTGTTTATACATACAAAACACCTCTTTATATTCCTTATTCTCTTTGCTTGTACTGTGAATTTGCAAAGTTTCATTTAAAGTGCATGAGTGGCTATTAAATAAGTAAAATAAATATTGAGTAAGTAACACCAATCACAAATACTGTTTCTGAATACTGTTAAAAATCATTCATCTGCTAACAATTATTGAGCTTTATTTTTAATAAAACAGAGGTTTTTATTGCGTGTTTTGGATTTAGAGTTCGAAAATTTCCCAAAACATACGCTTCCAATCTCTTCTTTACAAGGGTTTTTGACAAGTGCCTTAGGTATGGTAACGCATTTTTTTAATTGTTTTTATGTTTCTCTGAACAGTCTTCTTCTAGCTTGATATATTCAGTCCACCGATATTTCAAATTTTTAAGCCCGCCAGAAAATATCATTTGTTCGCAACACAGCGCTGTGCCTTAGACTGTCTACGCGGCACTTCGCATCTTTTGTATGTGTATCAGTTTCTTGTAATCGTTTCTAATAACATGCACGATTTCAGCCGGCTTTACTAAACTTCTCTACTGAACTTCAAAATACAGTTCAAGAACCATAAAAACTCTCACTTAACACGCTTCTCATGAAGTTTAATTTTTTAAGCCGATGATTTTCACAGTTCATGACCATTTCTGAATTTAAAGATAAACATTGATTGATATTAGCCGTGTTTTTTTATTAGCGCCCGATAGCTGTATCCTGAGCACGGAATTTTCTATCTCAAAACTTATATTTAGCGCACTATTTTTGCATATAATTAATTTATTTAATTATAAACTAAGATTTTTCATTCAATTTTTTAGTTAAAAATCGATAAAAGAATATCTTGCTCTACCTATTTATCGGGAGCCGGTATCTGGAGCACTATCCATTTCAAAGGGAAATTTTAAATTTCCTTTGTTTTGTACAACAATAATCCATTAGAAATGTATTCTCACAATATAAATTTAAAACGCAGCAAGATGTTTTATTTTTTATAACGTCATGCCAAAATAAATGTTAATTGGTATATTTCAGGTCGTTAAATGTTGGTTTTATGGATGAATTATTTTTTCATTTTTATGGTATAGCGACATCAGTGAATAAATAGCTACAGTTTCAGTATAAATTTCCCTTCGGCGCCGGATAGTGCTCCAATATTAAAACACGGCTATTGATGCTCGCTCGAATAGAAAAAAACTGTTTATGGTAAATAAACAAAAATATTTTGATGAACAAATGAGTTGGTGCTTCCATGCACCTAGTGTTCTCTTTACTAACACGAGAATAGACTACATAAATTTGAAAAATGTAAGAAAATGAGACAAATAATAATTTCGCGGTTATGTTAGGTATATTAGACAGACAAGCAGTTACCGTTGACCTAGTAGCAGTTACTCTTGACACTTCAAAGCTTTAGTGAATGTAATTTTGTGACACCACCTAATTTTAATAATAATATGTTCCCGGGCAGAGCATTTATATAATAGGATTTCAAAAAATTATAAAGTGTAGGCTTTATATGATTCACAACTACAACAAACACTAGAATCATGTTTATTTAAATAACACCATGCCGCGAGGCCTATAACATCCCGTATTTGAAAGATTTGAAAAATATTCGCTTTAGTAGTTTCCGAGTGAATAAATCCCATACAAACGATCATTCATACCGTATGTATATATATATATATATATATATATATATATATATATATATATATATATATATATATATATATATATATATATATATATATATATATATATATATATATATATATATACGTATATATATATATATATATATATATATATATATATATATATATATATATATATATATATATATATATATATATATATATATATATATATCTGGGTGTCCCAGAATGAATGGATAAGCCTAAAACCCCTTATAGTAGAGCTATTGGGCGCTCAAAATAAAATACGAGAACAATATATCTCTAGTAGTACCTAAGATAATATCATTTTTTTTTTAATTTTATGAACATTTTATGAACAAAAGCTGGGAAGCGCGAAGCACGCTTAGGTATAGCAAATATCAAGTTTATAAATCCCTTATTATCAGATACAGTTTAATAAGATAAGAAATAATCCAATTTTTAAAATTTTGTTATTTAATCGAATTTATTCCTTCCGCATATACTAATAGCAATAACCTCGTATCTACATTATATAAAAGGATGTATTATACCATTTTAGAATCTGCATTAAACACGCATGTTTTTTAATTAGTTCCAACTTTTATAAAAAAAATATTTACCACATTTCATGCTGAAAATTGAAGTTTAAATTTTTTTTTTCAAAAAAAGTGCAACAGCTACTCATACTATTTACTGCATATCTATTAGTATAGTCCATTAAGAATATTATAACACCAACAAACCGATGGATTTAATTTATTTGTAGCGGAATCATGTTGTGGATCCTGTGGTGATGGGAAACGTAAAGTAATGTGAAAAATGGACTTTAAAAAAAAAAATGATATATCTTAGGTACTACTTGGGATATATTTTGTTTTGTATTTTATTTTGAGCGCCCAATAGCTCTACTATAAGGTGCTTCAGCCATCCATTCATTCTGTGACACCCTATAAATACTATAAATATATATATATATATATATATATATATATATATATATATATATATATATATACATATATATATATATATATATATATATATATATATATATATATATATATATATATATATATATATATATATAATATACATATATATATATATATATATACATCTATATATATATATATATATATATATATATATATATATATATATATAACGGGTGTTTTTTTAGGAGGTTTGTTTTTCCGATAGATGTCGTTTTATTTTATGACAGTTGTTTTGACAGCTCAAAGTGGCATTTCTACTCAGTATTGTTTGGCAAATCATTATGAATAGGTTAACTCCAGAACAACGTTTTCAAATCGTGGAAATTTATTTTCAAAATCAGTGTTCAATTAAAAATGTTTATAGAGCACTTCGTGAATTTTATGGTGCACATAATCGTCCGTCAGAGACCACCATAAAGAACGTAATTACCAAATTTCGGTCTACATTCACTCTTTTGGATGCCAAGCCACCGACAAGAATGAGAAGAGTTCGTACAGAAGAAAATATTGCTGTCGTTGAGGCCAGTGTCGATGAAAACGACAATTTATCGATTCGTCGTCGTGCTCAGCAAATTGGACTTTGTCCATCGACTTTATGGAAAATTTTACGTAAAGATTTGGGTTTGGTGCCATACAAAATTCAATTGGTGCAAGAATTAAAGCCACACGACCATCGTTTGCGCCGTGAATTCAGTGATTGGTCGTTAAATCAATTGAACGAAGATCCATTTTTTTACCGTAAAATTCTCTTCAGTGATGAGGCGCATTTTTGGTTAAATGGATACGTCAACAAACAAAATTGTCGCATTTGGAGCAAAGATAATCCACACGCCGTTCTAGAATTACCAATGCATCCTGATAAATGTACTGTTTGGTGCGGTCTATGGGCTGGTGGGATCATCGGTCCATATTTCTTTAAAAATGAGGAAGGACGACGCGTTACCGTGAATGGAAATCGATACAGAACCATGTTAAATGAGTTTTTGTTGTCAAATCTTGAAGATATGGATATGAATGAAATGTGGTTTCAACAAGATGGTGCCACTTGCCATACAGCACGTGAAACAATCGACTTATTGAAAGAAACTTTCAACGACAACATTATTTCGAGAAATGGTCCGGTGAATTGGCCTCCGCGTTCGTGCGATTTGACGCCACTCGATTACTTTTTGTGGGGATACGTGAAGTCATTGGTTTATGTGGATAAACCTCAATCGATTGACGCTTTGGAAACCAATATTCAACGTGTCATTGCTGACATACGCCCTCAAATGCTTGAAAAAGTGCTGGAAAATTGGACCTCCAGAATGACATTTGTGAAAAATAGTCGTGGTAGCCATATGCCAGAAATTGTGTTTAAATGTTAAATGCCAAAAAATTATCTACCAAATAAAAAAAAATTTTGGTCATTTCATAATTTTATATGTGTTTTATTCAAAAAAAAAATCGGCAACCTCTTAAAAAAACACCCTTTATATATATATATATATATATATATATATATATATATACATATATATACATATATATATATATATATATATATATATATATATATATATATATATATATATATATATATATATATATATATATATATATATATATATTTATAGATTAAGGTCGTTTATTTTATGGTAGTATGAATGGTAAATTTAAAAACTATTGATCTACTACTGTATAATACGCTTATGTTTCTAAAATCTAAATATCAATTATGTTTAGTGGTAGGCACACACATGAATAATACAGAATTTCTAGTAAAACTTTTATTTATACGAATATGTGCGTTGTTAATTTTATTTTCGATATGTTTTTAAAAATATTATTTTAAGATAATATCGCGTCGTTTCCTTTTTGTTAATTGTATTGACGTCTCGATTATTTTAAAACATTTCATTTTAGCTCGATATATTCACATAGCCGCGCGCAAATTTTATTTACTCTTGCTTTATATTGTATTAACACCATCCTATAGTTTATAATAACATACCGAGCACAAAATTATTTTTTGTCTTGACTTTTCATGTCTGATATCTTTGTGGTGTGTATCGAGGCGTCATGTCTTACTTAAAAATAGCAGTGGTGTAGAAATGTATATTTATTTAAAATTTATATTATGATTTACTGTTATTACATAATAGAGATTTTTTAAAATATCATAGTTTTGTATTTTGATCATTCTTAATTATAACCATTATCATAACCTAAATTATTAATTGAAAGTTACTTTTTGTGCGTATTCGAAAATGTCGTGTATTCGTAAGTGTATGCAGCTAATAATTGGTAAACAGTATTAACTTTTTTTTGAGTGTGTTGAGCGAATAATTTAATTTGTGTTTCGCCTATGAATTTTTCGAAGACGAACCAGAATTATTCATCTATCGCGTATTTTATTTATGTCGGAAACAAATAAAATCTCGTTCTATGTTATACTACTGAGAAGGTTTTAAATCTCAAAAAAACCTTTTTGTAAGACATTTCTTCCTCACAAGCAATAAGAGTAACGTATTTATTAAAATAAAAATTAATAGAAAATCCGATAAGGCAATATACATATACTAGTAACGCATGGCGCGTTAAAAACGCCCAGCCGTAACTATTATTATAGTTACCATCGAGAACGGAGCCCGGAACTACCGGGAATACTGGGCAACAGAGCAACCACCTACTCCGCTCAGGCCGACAATAACAATCGGGTTAAATGCGAATTATGAATAATTATATGAACCCTCCACAAGGACCTCGGATCACTATATCGGATCCATCACAAATAAAAAAACATACCGATTCTGTACTCTACACATACCAATGAAAGAAAAAATTGAGGAACGGGTAACATACCTACAATATGTATGTGGCCAACCTCTTTATCTTCTATGTGGCAAGAGAAATAGAACGGCTGAACAATGGTATCGTTTAATTAATTAGCATGTGTCCTTAGATCATGAAAATAAAAAGTAGAATTAGCAATAGAAAGAAAAAACAAGAGAAACTCCAAACTTGGGTACTTTTTATACCGGAAGTTTGCAATCAGCTTTTAACAAATTGTTATCCTCCAGAATTAGAGTACCTCATTGGTTCAGGATACCTAGTCAGTTCGATCAACGGTTGTTTTATGTTGGTATTCAGGTGATAGTTGAATGTGGTAGCAGTAGCATGCATGCGAACAAGAGAATAATAACTGCATGAATGATAAAGGAAATCATAGTTTTATAAACTGATATAAGAATAACGATTAACGTTATATAAGAATAACGATTTGGTCGACACTTAATAGAACCGTTAACCATTGTAAGCACTATGCTTACAAGAAAAGCTGCTTAAAACAAAGACTTTATTAACATCAATGCGAATGAAAATAGACTAGTGCTTGCTCGGCTGGATTATCCGGCATTTTTAAATATGTTACTTAACCCTGACACTTAAGCTATCATATCAACTCAGCGTTGGGTAGCTAGTAAAGTCATGATTAATAAACTAGCAGAAAAATTTAAAAGCATGTTTATCTGCTGACATCACAAAATTAAAAGGGGAAAAAATGAATCGTGTGATACAGAGCTTCATGAAGTTTTTGAGCAAATTTAAAAATCGTTAGGCAACAAATAACTTGTTGTGGAAGCATTCCTGGGCGTAATTTGGTAACCATATTCCAATGCTACATGATCTCTAAAAATCGCTAACTTGGTTTGCGCACTATACGACTACTTTAATTCCGGAAGATTGTTTTGCCTTATTTCCTACACGTAACAAATAGTATTTATATACCAAGGTTGCGATGTATACTATTATATTCCAATCGATAAGTTTATAGCTAGCGAGGGCTATAATAATACTTCTCAAGCATGGTGTATATACTCTTTTTTCCACTACTAGAAGTGGTGTTTCCTTAGTGGTTTTTTGTTGATAAAAAATCAATATGATAAGTCAAATACTTGTTCTTTAATAATATTAATGAAAATTTGTTGGCAAAATATGTGTGTTCATATCAAAGTTGTATTTTGAATGATTAATCTTAACTAAAATCGATTTTAATTTACCAATATTGCCAATAATCATAATCTTCCCATCCTATTTATCAATTATTACGTCAAGTTTTTCCTAAAATCTGTAGCAACATTTTAGAAATTATTAACTTTGTTCATTATTATTATTAGTTAATCTTTGCAATCTGTTCTGGGACCGAAACACTCCGAACTCTTTCTCATTTCGCTTTTCACGTCCTTACCTTAGGCATTCGCCTGTCAAATCGAGGACGTACGGTTATAGGTTCGATTTTATCACCATCGGTTCTTTATTAACTAGTGGTTAGGACCATAAAGTATTATTAACCTCTAGCCGAGAAACAAAACTTCGCAGTCCACTAAGGCAAACAAAAATTATATGTTCTAGTACTAGTAGCGGAAAAAATAAAATAAATTTGTTTAAAACATAAATACTCTTTCACAGCTCTCCTGTGAAACATATAGCCTAATAGGGTTCCCGCTACATAATTTTAAGAATGGTTTAAGACCATGACCAAAGATGGTCAAAGATTTTTCATGCCATATTTTCCTTTATTTGAAGATTAACTTTTATTTTTTCTTCTTGATGTGTTCTTTCCATCTTAGCTTAGCATCGAGGGTCCTTGGTTGGTTGGGGTGGAATCCACGAGAATACAGTTTACATTTTGATTTGTAAAGTTGGCATGAGCTGCTATGCAGGATTTAAGAAATTGATAAAATTGCTAGGCCGTTCTGGACGCAGTTTAAATCCGAGTCCTTTGTGACAAACTTTGTTGAAAGTTTGAGCTACATCTAAGAAAATACTGGGGCATATCTTCTTATTCTCAAGTGCACCCTCAATGACATCCGTAATTCTATATGTATTTGTTCAACTGTGGAGTGATTTTCTCTAAACCCAAAATGGTGTGATGGAATTAAACATCTCTCTACTATTATAGGTTTGAGTCTTATCAGTGATAGTTTTTCAAATATTTTTGATATGACCGGAAGTAGTGATATCGGTCTATTTGATTTTTTGTCGTTTGCTGGTTTACCTGGTTTAGGAATCATAATTATTTCAGCCATCTTCCATTGACGTAGAAGATAATTCAATTTGAAGGCTGCATTGATTGTTTGAACTAATTTACGCAAACCTTTCTCGGGAATGGATTTCGCAATTTGCCCAGTAATTAAATTATAACCTGGAGCTTTTCTGATGCTTAAGTTATTTTCGATTTCGATTTTAAGTTCCAATACGGTCACGGTTGTATTTTTATTTGCTCTTTGTCTCGGCAAGGGTTGAAAAGTCTCTTCCAAATAAGCAGAAAATAGAGAAACTTTCTGTTTGTCACTTTATGCATTTCATGCATTTTGGTTCTTTTTAGCCCCTTTGCTGCTTTCCAAAACGAGTAATCGTCATCCTTTAGTTCAGAGAGACCGCGAACTCGGTTACTTATGCTTTCGTTCTTTATTTCCTTTATTAGTTGTTTTAATTTGTTGCACAGAAAATTGAGGATATTTTTGTGTTGTGGAGCATTAGTCTGCTGCCAGATTAAGCGAGGTTTCCGTTTCTCTCTAATTAGTTCTCTGACCTCAAGAAGATAGTTGTATTATCTCGTGGTGTCAATATGAAGAATAGGTGAACTTTCCCAAGCTGCTTGTTGGATATTATTATTGAATGCTTCTAGTTCATCTTCTAGCTGCATCTCCGTTCTAATTGGTTCGCCGAGATTTATTCGCTCGTCCACTAATTTCTTGAATAAATCCCAATTGGTTTTATTGTTTCTTAATTTATGCAAGTTATCTTTTTTTGTTATCATTGTACTCAGAGTCATGTTCACAGGTGAATGGTCAGATGATAGTCCTTCGCTATTTTCGACGCTAGTGTAGTCCTCTAAATCTCCTTTTGTTACAAAGAAGTACAGAAGGTCTGTATATCGATTTTGTCCCAAAATGTGTGAAACGAAAAGAGAGTAACCGGAAAGATAGAGCAGTAGTATTTGTATTTGCGTTAGAGACATGCATGTCACGTGCCATTGTTTTGTTTATAAATATTAACCATTGTAAACGCCACATTTTTGTGATGTTTACAAGACAGTGTTACTTTTTAAATTATTTATGTGTTTATGTATTTTTGAATTTTTTTATATTTAGCAAATTAACAATTAATTTTTACAAATTTGAAATAAGTTTATTAATAAAACTTTATAAATACATATAAAATTATTTTTTATGATAAAAAAAATATAATAAATATAAAATATATTAACATATTACATAATGACACTCCACAGCTCGAGCGCAGACATAATGTGTTGAGAAAAGGAAATAAGCACCTTAACAATTAAATCGATTCACCCGGATCGCGTTATTTTGGTACTGTACATCTTAAAATGACACAAATACGAACAAAAGAAAAATACAAATACAAAGAGATAATTGTGTATTATACACTGTACTCGTATTCGATGTTTTCACTCATTTTAAATGAGTAACTCATGGGACAAGATCGGTATACTGGTATTTTATGTATGTCAGCAGACCATTATGCTGGTTTGTCGTCAGAGTGAAATTCACGGTTGTTCTCGCGAGCTGCATTAAATAACTATTTTCGTTTAGAGATTGTAAGCCTAGACCCCCAATAGATATTTATAACATTAAAATCACTGCCTATGATAAAATTTGGTCCTAGTGATTTAAAAAGTCGACTTTAGTCTTTTTTTATTAACTGATGGCGTGGAGGACAGTAGATAGAAGAGATACTGAGATCCCTATTATTGATTGATTCAACTTTTATGGTGCAATATAAAACATCATTAATATTTCAATGCCGTTCGCTTCATAATGTTTAATATTATTTCTAATAATTACGGTAGATCCGGATGAATAGCTTGGTAGCATTCATAGTCGCGTATTCTAATAAATGAAGTGTCTGTTAAATGTATTTCCGGTACAAGACATATATCTATTTTTGCTAAGTTTAGAAAAATGTCTAGCTCTGAAACATACTGTGGTAATCTTTCGCGTTCCAAATAACAATTTTAAGTGTTCTTCTCATTTGATTAGTATAGCATTGATGGAAGCTTATTCGTAGCTTATTGACTATCCAGCTGCTTATATATAGCTTCTAGATCACGTTCTTGTTTTGCGCGAGCATTTATCGTTTCTATACTTCGGAATATCCTCTCCAGAGGATTTTTTTTAGTTGCATTAGTTAAATATTGCGTTTTCTGCAAGTAGGATCTCGTCTCTGGTCCTATGGGCTCTGGTTGTGCCGGCACTCTAGTTGTAGTTTAAATCCTTTTTCTTATAACGTTAGTGTTTTGCGCCGATTGGTATTTCGCCGCCCGTTTAAGGATCTTTACTACGACTTCAATTTGCGGTTCTTTCATTTTGAACTATTGTAAATGAAGAAAATTGGTTTTTAAAAAATTTAAATAAAATATTTTCGTTATTCCAAAAGTACTGTTATTATTTTTAAATTAATATTTATACATTAAAGTACTCCTAGGGAACATAATGATCATAGTCAACATTCGTGGTGATTACACTGCTAATAGATATATCTAATGTCATACTTAATTTTGAAATAGTAGTTTGTCTATCTTTCGATATAAAATCCTCGATTAAAATGACCATATCTTGACTAACATCGTCTGTCAGTCTTCCATTCAGTATCATCTTCCAGTGACCCTACCTTGTTGGAATAGACGGAGCCACTTCGATATTTTTTTTATAAGAAAGGCTAGATTTTCCGAAAATATTCGGTAGTCAATAGAATAAAAAAAAGCAAAATACACATTTCCTAATACTGTTATTTCATATAGATTTACGGAACTTATTGAAATCCCATTTTAAATCATCTGATTTGAAAAACATAAGTATAGATTTTGTTCGAAAAGTGAGAGTTGGGAGTTTAACAACAGGAAAACTCTCAACTCTCAAGTCGCGATTTTCGAAGAAAATTCGTATACTGATAAATTATCTTAGGAAACTGTCACTTTACTTCAGTTGGCATCACTTTTTGTAATGTTTTACTTAAAGCTGTTTTCAGCTGAAGTTTCAAAATTAAATGAATCGGTATAGGTATCTACAAAGATTGAAGAGAATATAGGTGCATACAATTTAAAGTTAACTTTGTAAACTCAGTTAAGATGCTAATGCTAAGAAAATGCCTTAGTGCTTATTTTCTGTCTACATCCGTGTGAGAGCTATTATGATTTAAATCAAAACATATAAAAACTTGAGTTTTTTTAAATTCATTTTTCTCGAAAACTTTCGCTAATATTTTTTTAAAATGTTTAATCTGCTACGATAATAATCTTTTCAAATCTCCCATACATTAAATTTTTTCCGTTACAACTTACAACGCATTAATGCAATGCAATTATGAAATTTGTTAGGATTAATATTGCGAGGGTTTTGCTTTTCAGTAAAACGGGGTGCAATGTGTGAGCTAAGTTTCATGATATATTTGTTGATATGTAAAAAACCAAAACTATACTTTGAGCTGTAATTCCTCGACTAGTCTAATAAAACTAAATAAATTTTCCAAAAATATGTTGTCCAACTCCATTTACAAATATTACGGTACCTATAATCAACTGAGGAATACGTTAAGATTCATTTCGATTATAGATTAAGTGTAATAAGGCCTAAGCAATTATCTGTCATTATCTAAGTTGGTTGCTTTAAGTTTAATATTTTGGAAGAATTTAATAATTGTGCGTATGTTTTTATCAACATAATTTTTTCAGCACTCTGTGACTCAGCGGGTATCGAAAAGTATCCCTAACCACACTTACGATTGTTTTATCATAATAAACCAAAAAATCTCACAGTAACGGATGTTATCCCAAATTCGGATAAGTAAGTAAATAAAAACAAACACAAATGTACCTATATGTATAATAGAGAATCATAATAGATAAAACCAGACATTACATGTTAAATTACATGTAATTTTAAAAAAACTGCATTAACTACATTTGCCATGTAGTTTATGTCGTTAATGTAGTTAATGTAGTTAAGTGTACTTAATGCAGTTGATGACGTTAATGTAGTTCATAAACACTCGATTAGTCTATAAATATGTATTTGTATACTGAATCCAAAATAAGCAAATAGTCTTAATTATAACATTTATATTGTTCATATCAGTCATAATTATTACATAATTATATCATCTTCATTGTCTGTCACATCGAGACAATATCATCAAACATACAAAATTGGATAGCGATTTAGTTGTGTATGGTATGGGTTTTGAGGGGTTTGAAACAGCACCACCAATATTCGTTTGAAAGTTATAAATTAGAAGGCACTATATTTATATTTTAATATTATTTTATTTTTTACTATTACATATTCACAAATTTTATATAAACTAATAATTATTTTATTTCACACATAACAGCAATTAAAATTTTTAGTATTCATATTTTTAACTGACTCGTGAAAAAAACTAAAACCCCAAAACTATTTTTTGTTGTTTTCTCTGGCTTGTTATGATCCAAAATTTTACAAAGAGTTGGTTTATATGCAACTAACCATTCAGGTGTTACCCACAAACGCCACAAACTGCGACATCGTTATCCAGTTCAGAAATGTGCTGAACATCAGTCGAGAATTGACCAATAAAATCTGATGAGATGCTTTTTCGGGTTTCTGATTAGAAGCGTAGACAGGTGGTTTATAATCGGTGTAAAGCGTGAATATACGACGTTCGAGAAGATGTCGAAAGAGTTTGATCCCCGAATAAGCCGCTGGAAGTTCACGATCATAAGCACCGTATCTCTTTTGTGTATCATTGAGACGCACTGAAAAGAAACCGAGTAGTTGCCAAGTGTTTGATATGAACTGCTGAACCATTGCTCCGATCGCTGTATCAGAAACATCAACCATGATGGCCACAGGTGCTGATGATGATGGATGAATAAGTAAAGTAGCATCTGTAAGTTTAATTTTACAGTTATCGAACGCTTCGATAGCTTCAGTTGACCATTGTATTGGAACTCGACTGTTCTTAGTGTAACTTTTGTTGTGTAAAGTCTTGGACATGTGGAATCGGCTACCTGTCTGGACTCGTGAGTTTATTTAGTGCTCAAAAGTTTCCACACGATCTTCGTTCTCCATTCTTTTTAGCTACTAAGCGTAACGGGTTTGACCAAGAACTGCTACTAGGTACATAAATCCCGAGTTTCATCGTGTTTTCGAATTTTGTCTTCGCAATGATGAATTTGTCCAGTGCTAGTCGTCATGGTTTGCATGCACCGGTGTTGCTCTGGTGTTCCGTACGTTTAAATTTTGTGGGTCACGTTATGTTTTATATTGTCAATGTTAATGTTGCCTTGAATAACAGTTACAAATTTTGAAATCAACTTAAATACTCCCGGATCCCGGACACCATTTGTATACAGAAAGGTAACACGTCTATGAGCCTCTGTCTCTGCATATCAACTAGCAACCCAGTTTTCGTCAAAAAATTCGCACCGATGATAGGCATCGACACGTCAGAAACGATGAACTCCCAAGAGAATTCACCGAAGTCAAGTATTAATAATTTAAGCTGAATCAACCGTTGGATTCCAAACAAAACGAGCTGGCAGACTGAGACATCTGCACCTGTATCTATTAAAAAATCAGTCTGAAGAAAAATTTCGTAGATTAAAAGGCGGGCTCTATTTAGACTTAGAACTATTTGTTTTTTGGAACATTGTTACCGGCTAAGTTATTTGATACAAATTTGCAATTGGGTTTACATTTAAACGCCTTTGTGCCGAAATGAAGATGATAGAAACAGATGAAGGTATGTTAGGCTAAAGGTTCACCATAAAATGGATAGAAGGAATTTCGAGAATTTAGTAAGTTTTTCCGTGAATTGTTAGTTTTAGAATTTGATCGAGAATTATTACGACTTCGTGAATTTTAGTTGGATCGTGATCTAGAATTTTGATTAAAAGTCTCCGCAACCTCCGATAACAATGCTTTTTTGAATTCCGAAAGTTTTTTGTCCAACGAAAGAGTTGAATTTGGATTAGTAGAGCAGGAGGCAGAAGTCTCAATAGAATTTATTTGTGCTTGAATCATAGTTTCATGCACGTTGTCAGCCCGTTCTGCCACGACTAACACAGAGACGTTCTTTCTAAATGGTGTGAGCACCATTTGAAATGACTGGTGCGACCTCTTCATCCAAAATTGACGAAGTGTTGCTGCGTTTAGATTGTTACCAGCATTCATTACGCTCAACAGTTGGGACGGCTTCCTGTCCCCAGCAGGCAAATTAGAATTTGCTCGCGATGTCTCTGGTGTACAAGATGAATTTACATTTACCCGTGAGACAGTTCCTGCAACAGCATCATTAATGAGTCCAGCCAGTTGAGTGGTCGTTGTCGATACATTGGACTCCTCCGTTAAAACGCTGCATGATGCTGATGTCAAGTCTGCCTCACTCGTCGGTAAAAGAGTAGTTGATGGATCATTCGCACCTTGTACAACGCGCTGAAACAAAAAAACAAAAATGAGGAATAACATCAAAAACACGAATAAAGTGAAAGCAAAACACATTTTAAATATAAATAAATTTAGGATAAAAAACACTTATTTTGTAGAATAATTTATTTGCTAGCACCTTAAATCATTACTTGGATACATCAATTAAGGTGTCACCTCGGTCTCTGATGATGTGTTGAAAATGGCCGGTTTAATTATATATGGCCGTCGGTGTTGAAAGCAGTCTATTTAGTTTATTATGGCAGACGCTGTTGTAATCGGCCGGTTTAATTAAATATGGCCGACGATGTTGGAAACGGTCGGTTTAATTAATGTGGCCGACGATGTTGAAAGCGGCCGATTTAATTATATGACCGACGTGTTGGAAGCGTTATGTATCCCAATTCGTTCTTGCTCGGGGTCACCAGTTTTAGTTGTGTATGGTATGGGTTTTGAGGGGTTTGAAACCAAGATTCGTTTGAAAGTTAGAAATTAGAAGGCACTATATTTATATTTTAATATTTATTTTAATATTATTTAATTTTTTACTATTTTCTGTGGGCAAATTCAACAAAGAAGTTCCATTAAATTTTGTGTGCGGAATCAATTTTGTGGTGCCGAAACGTTCAGAATGTTGCAAAAGACCTTCGGTGATAATTGTATGTCGCGAGCAAGTGTTTTATTGGTACAAATTGTTCAAAGAGGGTCGAGAACGTGTTGACGACGAACCACGTCTAGGACGGCCATCAACATCAACTGATGATCAACACGTTAATAAAATCAAGGAATTGGTGCTCGAGAATCGACGATTAACAGTCAGAGACCTTACTGGCAGCGTCGAAATATCGGAAGGATCAGTGAAAACCATTTTGAAAGATCATTTGGGCCAAAGAAAAGTGAAAGCACGGTTGGTTCCAAAATCACTCAATTTTTTGGAAAAACTGCGTCGCGTTGACGTCTGTGAAACAATGCTTTCCGACTACCAGGATGTCATGAAACGTATTAGAACTGGCGATGAGTCTTGGATCTATGCTTACGACCCGGAAACAGTCGATCAATCGGCCGAATATCGCGCCAAAGGTAAGCCGAAGCCGAGAAAACCACGTTAAAGCAAATCAAAAATCAAGGTGATATTGACAGTTTTCTTCGATTTTCGAGGTGTGGTGCACTCCAAATTCCTTCCGACCGGCCAAACTGTCAACAAGGAATACTATTTGAGTGTTATGCGTCGTTTGCGCGAAGCTATTCGTAAAAAGAGGCTGGAATTATGGGTCAACAACTCTTGGTTTTTGTACCACGATAATGCACCTTCTCATACTGCATTGGTTTTACGTGATTTTTTTCGCCAAAAATTCCACCCATATCGTTCCGCAACCACCGTATTCGCCTGATTTAGCTCCGTGTGACTTCTGGCTGTTCAGCAAACTCAAACGACCGAAACTTAAACATTGACGCATACACCCTCAAGTTTTATTCAATTATTGAAACAATTTCATTAGTATTTCTGAAAACTGAGTTATGAAAATTGAACGGAAGGTTTGGAGGCGGTAGCCCCGACCAAGGTAGCCAACAAATTAAAACAGACTTAATAATATAGTGACTTAATCTAAAATCGATCTTAAATTGCAAAAAACAATTCGATATATTCGATTTTTTTCAATTAATTTTTTTCAAGACTTATTTCCCTTTCAATGTTTCCGCTTTGATATTTTCGGAAACAACTTCGGTTACCGCCGCCTTGATATTTTATTATTTTTTTTAAATATCAGAAATTATTTTAAAAATTGATTGAAAATGGACTTCTTAACCAACTATTATTTCTGAACCTTATACTTACTATTGAAACTGAACAAACAATCGTGAAAAAATTGAGACGTGAAAATTATAATTATAACAATGATCGTTTTTGGATCAGATTAGATTTTTATAATCGGATTACATATATATACGATTAACCGGACTTACGATTAAGTCTTTAATGATGTTGTGATCGTACTGTTAAGTGCCCTTCCACCCAACTAATCTTACAGTTCGTACGATTAACTGGCCTTATACTTGTAGTTAAATGTGAATACGAATCTGACGATTAACAGGTCTTACGATTAAAGTGTCCTTAGATTTACGATTCATACGATTAGATGGTCTTATGGTTACTGGTATGGTTACTGGTATTACAATTAATTGTTTGGACTATAATGTCACCCTACGTTTAAATGTTATTACGATTAATACTTATTCGATTATGTGGACAAACGGTTATCATAAATATTTACGAGATGCGGCCTACAATTAAATGCATTGCATTATTAGCACGAAGAACTAAAGGCTTGTTATATCAGTGGTAGATATTGTAGTTTAGGCACGGGATACAAACAAAATGTTTGCAATAAGTTTAAATCAATGTTAACATGTTATGAAATAAAGCTGACTTTGTAATACGCTTTTTGTTTTCTGTTTAATAGTGATTAACTAATAACGAATTAATTTAAGAATTTTCTCTGGATATTAATTATTTCGCTCTTTCATTCCTACACCATTATTCGACAATGTTTTTTATTTAATAGTATAATTATTGAAGTTTGACATTCTCAAAAATTAATAATATATTACAAAAAATATTTTTAACACTAATTTTGTTGTTTAAATTTTGTATCGTGTTGAAGAAAGAAAGTAAGAAGAAAAACATAATTAAAAAAATATGTAAAAACATAGTTCTTCTTCAACAGAATCGAGCATTCGTGTGACTAACACACAAGTTTTAAAGCTTATATGTTTATGAATCATTTTATTTTCGTTGTAAGGTACTTCGACGAAAAATTGAATAGGAATTTCCAAAAAATAAAATAAAAATCAATTTCACCGAGGTTCACTACCTACTCATTAATTATTCTTAGAACACATTTTATTTTCAATTTTAATTGGTTTAACTGCTTTATGCAAACTATACAAAATATGTATTAGATAAAGTGGTTCATTAGTGCCGGTAAAATTATATAATTGCATAATCTTCCTAATCTATGGCAACGTCGCAATTAGTCAATTTCTACTTGTCTTAAACACAATAGAAATGGAATGTTTTAACAAGTGGCCATCATGAAATCAATAGACATAAATTTACGTCACAAAAATGCGAAGTACTTTGTGTTGGAGGTGAAAAACAATACTAAACACTTTACAAAACATAATCTAAATTATATTAAGTTCTAGAGAAAGTATGGCTTTTCTCACCTATTGACTATGTTGTGTAACGTCATGCTCGAATTATAACCAACATACTCGTATATGCTCGGTAAATAATAAACTACATAAATTATTCGTGTCTGTCATACACAATTTATTTATTTTGTTTTAAAACAATAATATAAAATGTTATAAAGTTGTATTTACCTTTTAATGTAAAGCATCTGACATCCAGGGAATTTTTTTTGTACTAAGCGAAAGATTTGCCACCTTTATTATTATTAACAATATTCAGCGATCAGTACATGTACCGCGCTCATGGTGCAAGTACTGCTCGCTGAATATTGTTTATTGATAATAATAACAATTATACACAAGTCAATGTGAAAACACTGCAAACATTTATGCTTCTCTTATTTACTGCATTTTCAATGTAGATAATACTTGTGTTATGTATACGAGTACATAGGTAGTTAATGGTATGGTTAATATGTATGGTTTTGTTTTAGTATTGGCGCTTGCGGTTTTGGTAACTTCGTAACAGGTTGATTTAGACATACATACATACATGATTAGGTTATATTAATATTTCTTTATGTGTCGTTCCGTCAGCTTATTTTCTTAAATGTTAACTGAGTAGTAGCAGTGGCAATTAAATGAACCAATGCACCTAGACTACTAGACAGTACTGTTTGATACGTCATCAAATTTATGTAGACAGTTTCTTTTCTGAACTGTAGATGGCAACGAAATCTTAAATATATATTTTAATATCTGCAGAAATTCTCAAATTGCACTTGTTCACTACTCACTAATTTTACTTTACTGTTCACTTTGTCGTTTACTACTTGTTTACTTTTCGTCGTCTTGTTTCTTTTTCGTCGATTACCAAACCATAGGCAGAAGAGGACCATTCGCTCGCTGTGCAGCCATCCCCCACCGAAACAGTTAGATGTCGTAGTGGAAGTACTGGATGAATTAGCAGATGTATTTGCTCTTAATGATGATGAGCTAGGAAAAATTAATATTGTGCAACATAGAATCGACACAGAAAACGCTACTTCAATATAGCCAGCACTACGACAACCGCTCACGAAGCAGCAGGAGGCTGCCGAGTGAACTAAAAAATGGAACCGTAAACCGTAAACTAAACGAAGTACCGAAGAAAGACAGTATTGGCGACACCTTGGACACGCTGTCAGGGGCCAAGATTTTCAGTACATTGAATCTGAAAAGCGGATATTGGCAAGTAGCAATCCATCCTGATGATAGAGAGAAAATGGCGTTTTCAGCTGGAAATAGGTTTCAGTGGTTGCTTACTGCACACTTGTGCCAATTTTTAGGCCCATTGTGATACCACTCATTCACTCCACATCATTAACCCACCTACTTCACCTACTCACACAACTACAGTATACCACCTGCACATTGCAAGCTCCATGTCAAACTGTACATTGACATGGAAGGTGGGTCGGCGCGTGACACGGAATTCTGCACTCCATCAGAGGGTCTTAGTTGTATTTATTAGCATCACCGATCGTAATCGATGATGAAAATTCGATTTGCATCTAGCCTCTGATGGGATTCGAACCCAGCACCTCCCGGTTCAAGTGCCGAAGCTTTAACCACTGCACCACTTGTCCGGTTTCAGCAGGAAATAGTCTTTATCAATTTGTGGTAATGCCGTTTGGATTATGCAACCCGCCTGCTACATTTGAGAGATTAATGGAGCAAGTTTTAAGAGGCCTAAATTGGAAAACATGTCTGGTTTATTTAGATGGCATCATTGCACTAGGCCGCACACTTGATGAACACGTCAACAATCTAAAACGAGTACTACAAGCGATCCGGTCCGGAGGATTGCAGTTCAGTGCAACGAAATGCAGACTGTTTAGGGAAGAAGTTAACTATGTGGGTCATGTTGTTTCGAGCAATGCTGTGCGAACGGATCCAAGGAACTTAGTATCAATAATGGATTGAATGAAGTTTTCTAGGTTTATGCTCATACTACCAACGAGTTGTGCCAAACTTCACAGAAGTAATACTACTAAGACAATAATAAACATCAAATTGTGTTACCCGCTAATCGGATACAGGGAGCGCTACAGGAACTGAAGCACATTTAGGAACCAATAAAACCTTGGATAAGATAAGACATCGCATTTACGGGGCCAATTGTCACAAGGACGTTGAAGACTGGCGCAAACAATGTGAAGTGTGTGCTGCGAGTAAGGGACCGCAAACTCAGGCGAAAAAAGTGCAGCAATACAATGTTACAATGTACGTCATTCGAACGAATAGCAATGGACATCGCCGGCCCGTTTGCAGAATCAAAAGATGGTAATAGTTACATACTGGTGTTTATTAACTACTTCAGCTATGTAGATCATCATCTCGATTGTAGATCAGGAAGCCCGGACAGTAGCCGACACATTTGTGAACAATTGGATTTACAGTTTCAGAGTACAGCAAGAATTACACTCGGATCAATGTAGAAATTTCGCGGGTGACTCGAAATTTCCTACCTACCCATTTCAAGAACTGTGCAAAATTCTTACCATAAATAAAACTCGCACCACACCATTACATCCACAATCAGACGTAATGGTAGAGAGGTTTAAACGGACACTGGAAGAGCATCTGCAGAAATAAGTCAATGCCAATCGGTATAACTGGGGTCGCAGCTCAGTATATGATACAACAGAAATTGTATCTGCGATGATGCTGTTTGGCCGAAAGCCCCGCATACCATGTGATATTAAGTTTGGGCTACCAAAAACCGAGCCAGTCGCGCAGCATGAGTACGTAGACGATCTAAGACGGATAATGAACTGGATTCATAATGAAGTAAGAAGCAAAATTTCAACGGCCGGCGATAGAATGAAAACAAGATGTGACCTAAGAGCAGTTAGCGAAGGATTTGCAGAGAGGGATTTGCTTTAGCTTTATAATCCCAAGAGAAGAAAGGGAATATCACCGAAACTACAACAAAGTTTGGAAGGGCCTTATAAAGTAATGAAATGGATTAACGATGTTATATACCGGATTCAACTAGGTCCCAGAACTAAGATGAAAGTAGACCACACTGATAGAGTACGACGATCAACCTGAGGAAAATGGATGTGTCTGTTCCGGACGAACAGATTTGTTACGAATTCTACTCACAACCATATCACTGGATGGTCGAATACTGTGAACTCAAAGCTCGCGAGTTCGAAGCTAGTCAGCTCCATAATTTTTATTGAGGCGATTATTATTCTTAACATCATCGATTTTGTCAGATCAAGTATTGCTATAATATTGATTGAGATTTGGATTTTATAATAACATTCCAAGTGAGGGGAATATGCAGATAATGAAAGCAATTGTAAACCGCGGCGACAGTCATCATGGAAAATACTGGAATTAAGAAGGACGTTAATGATCAAAGATAGGGAAATTGGTGACGTGGAATGTTCGCGAACACAACTGCATGAAAGTGATTTATAATTGCAATACGCATACATCACCAGATGCAATAAAAATAATAATCTCAAACAGCGATCGACAAGTATATAACCGCGGGCAATTTGGGGCGCAGACACCAATGGTAATTTAACCAGTGAACAGTGCCAAGTAAAAAATGAACAGTGTGGAAAAAAGAAGTGAACAGTTAAAGTGAGCAGTCAAAGTGAATTAGTGAGTAGTGAATAAGTGTTACTAGTGAATTGCTACGGATGATTTTAAAGGTGTTTGGGAAATAAAGTTTGTAACTTAAATCGCTGAGTGTTTTATTTACAAAATCGAATACCAATCCATATCAAAATTCGTAACAATATATAACAAAATTTGTGCTTATGCACGTAAAGTGGATGACTTAGAGAAGAAAAACAAACAAAATTACTACTCTTCATGTATACACGCATTCACCATGCTCTGCATATTTTATATGACGATCATCAAATTAAAGACATCATAGTGGAAAATGGTAAATTTGTAAATGTAATTTACCTTAAAAATAAAAAACAATCTACTAAAATTAAAGATAAATAAACAAAATTCCTGCTCAGGAAAATGAAAATTTATTTTTCTGCCGCATTTACAAGATATAAATTAATAAAGTCAAAACACTTTTCAAAAAAAAATCCATAGCATTTGTATGAAAGTTTTTTTTCCATGTTTACGTTTTTTCAATAATACGGCTTGCAGAATACACCTGTGTCGGTCTCGCCCTGCATACACACGACTTCTTTGTTAAAGAAGATAGTAAATAATCGGATAAACAAAAACTACAAAATTAAGAAACCCTATCCTGCTCAAACCAACGCGATTAACACAGATATGAAAATGTTAGTAAAGGGTTAAACAATAAGAGTGTCCTAACTTCAAAACGAAATAAAACCAAAAACTTTTATTGATGATATCAATAAAAATTTATTTTTATTTGAAAGCTTAATTCATGACATTAATGATGGAATATAATCACTTTTAAATGTGCACCATACGACTACGTTTAACATAGCGCATTCTTTCAACCCAATTTCGGACCACTCTTTCGCATAAATCTGCATGAATCTCACCAATAACACGAATAATGTTTGTTTGTAATTGGTCAATTGATGCCGGTTTATTAGCATAGACAAGTGACTTCAAACATCCCCACAAGAAATAATCCAAATGAGTGATATCCCAAGATCTAGGAGGCCAATCCATCGTCCATTTTATGAGATAATTTTTTCAATAAATTTTGATTTTAACAAATCGATGGTAGCGCTTACTTAATGCTTCGTAGCACCATCTTTGTGAAATCATATTTCATTTATATTGACGTTTTCCATGTTTTCGAACAAATAATCAGATAATTACTGATATACACCAAACAGATAATTTTTCTGGATGCAGTGGATTTTAATGAATGCCTTCTGGAATATTTTCGCTCCATATTCTGCAATTTTGTTTGTTGACATAGCCGTTTGACCCGAAATGAGCCTCATCATTGAACAAAGTTTTCCGGTAAAAATGTTCATCATTCTCCAATTTGTCTAACGCAAAATCAGCAAATAGACGACGCATATGATGGTCCAATGGCTTTAGTCCGTGGACCGGTTGGATTTTATATGCCTTTACACGGAAGGCTTAAAATACGCCTTGTTGTGTCATGTGACAGTCCTAATTGTTTTGAACGTCGATTGATAAATGTCGATCCTCTCGTACACTCTCGTCTACAACAGTAATGTTTTCTTCACTTCGTGCATTTCTTTGTCCTATTGGTCTTCAACAGTAATAGTACGTGCATGAGTACGATTATATACACCATAAATAACACGAAATGCACGATAAATTTGGCGAACGGAACACTGATTTTGATAATAAGTTTTAATAATTTCAAAACGTTGTTGCAATGTGTATCGCTCCATTTTACAAAATGTCTAGCTGTCAAAATAATATTCAATATGACCGTAATCCCTATCGAAAATTAGGACACTCTTATTGGATAACCCTTTACATTACACATCTGTGATAATCTGATATAAAGTACAGTTACTTATGGTATATAATAAAAGAAAACATATTTATGTATATAAATAAAAATTAAAATGTATGTGCAAAATATAACAAAGTATGAATTAAAATAATGAAAACACTTCTCTTATGAATCCTTTGGAATCCCAAAATGGTTTCAAACAGTAAACATCTACAAAAAAATGAATGTGATAGGTGATATACATTCAACCAACGGTATCAAACTACATATGTAAACGTTATGTCTATATTTTACACCATTGCTACGCACTACCCACAATTTATTTATTAAAAATAAACAAATTTTTATTATTATTCACTTTTATTTAATTATTAACACAAATGCATATACATATATTATTTATTTATAACACATTTTTAGTTCATTAATTTTTAATTTTTTATTACACGGAGACAAAACAAACAAGTATTTCTTCTACGTCGATCAATCGCCGACCAACACTTCCTACTGCAATTCATGACATCCAATTTTTTTTTAGATCACAAATTTGGCACCTTTGTCGTAGTTTTACAGTATTTAAGCATGACCGATTAGCCCAATAGACAGAAAATACAGCTTCCGATCACACAGCATCAATCGAAAGTTGGTCATATTTCGGTATATATGGTAAATGGCCAATACTTAGAGTTTATGCCCCGAATGTACGTAAATCGTGACTATACCACACTACAATCTAAACGGTATTTTAGAACACGTAAAAGCCATACATACCTTTGTTGAAGTAATAATTTAGAAGCTGTTTGTTACATACATATGTATATTTAACAATTAAGCCTTTTTGATGCAATTCTAGCCTAAGAAAATCACTTATCATTAATATATTCATAAGCAAAAGTCTTTAGTTCATATTTTAGTAGTTCACGCAAAATTTATTATAATAACGAATATCGAATTATGTGACAAAAAACATAATAAACATTGTATGCTTATCATAAATTACATGATTGAATATTCCCCGTCACAAATGACCTAAGCATTTTTTGAAACTTAGCTTATGTTCTCTTTTTTCGTAATTAAAACCTACTTCTTAGGGAAATAATGAATAATTAATCCAATTATTTACAAAAAATAATTTCAACATTAATTAAAAGTAAAAATTACAAATAGTGCATTGTTTCACGTGTGACGAAAATCACATTTTTAAAGGAACAGAACAATTTACCAAACATTGCGAAACAACATTACGATTATTCGTGAACTTCAAAATATCTTGCCTAGTAGCGTCAGTGGGAAAACGAAATTTTTTTTAAAATGTGTACTTTACTTTGGTTGTAGAGACAAAAGTTGCATAACGGACATTTTCCTTACTAAAGGGGAAAAATAGCTTCGAATGTCGTATAAATTGTGATGGATATAAATAGTATATCTGAACTACGATTCGTTTAACTATAAATATCCACTAAAATTTATTAGTAAGCATTATAAGAACCTAAGCTTGAACAGTAAGTAGTATTCCGATACCGGACAAAATAAAACCTGGTTATTGTTTAAACAAACTAACATTTCATGATAAATAATGGTTATAAGCTATCAGCATCATTTAGCTTTCCCCTAGTCATATTTATGAGTACAGCCTTTATTAAATTATTTGCAACGATAGTTTGAGATAAGAAATTTTCTCGGCAACTACCGCGGTACGTATAATTGTAATTATTCCGCTATAATCTCCACCACAAGCAAAATTTCAAAGACGTGGCCAACATAAAATGGCTTTTGTATTCATAATTTTGATTATATCATTATAATACCTGACTTTTTAAATCCAAATGCCTCCTTAATTTGACCGTTTAAATTTAACACATTCTTTTAATAAGCAATATTGTAATATAGGGTGTCTCAGCAAGAGCGCCGGATTTAAATTTTCCGTCATTTTGTTAATACGAGTTGTACGGTGATTTTTTTGACAGTTGTTACGTACAGACCACGCGATTTAAGAATATGGAGAAGTATTCAAACCAACAACGTTTAATTATTGTAAAAACACATTACAAAAATGGTGAAAGTTTTTTCGAAAACAGTTCGCCAATCACGTCAAGTTTTCGGTCGCAATAACGCGCCAAATGAATCGACAGTGAGGCGTTTAATTACAAAATTTGAGACCAAATTTACGCTGATGGATCAGAAGATCATTGTTCGTCGTCATTCAGCGGTCACTCGAAAATACGGCCACAGTAAGGGAATCTGTGGCCGAGAATCCAGGAACTTAGGAGTGCGGTATCGCGAAATGTTACCGGAGTTTTTGTGGCCCGAATTGGATGTAATTGATGTGGAGGACATGTTTTTCCAACAAGACGGTGCGACCTGCCACACAGCACGTGAAACAAAGGTGTTACTGCAGACTAAGTTTCCAAGCCGTTTCATTTCTCGATTTGGCGATCAACATTGGCCACCAAGATCGTGCGATCTAACACCGATGGACTTTTTTCTTTGGGGCTATGTGAAGAAAAAGGTGTATGCGAATCAGCCTGAAACAGTTGAACATCTTAAAGAGGAAATACGGCGCGTTATTGGTGAAATATAGCCACATTTATGTGAGAAACTTTCATCAATTATGTAATGTGTTTTTACAATACTTAAACGTTGTTGGTTTGAATACTTCTCCTTATTGTTAAATCGCGGTCGGTACGTGACAACTGTCAAAAAAAATCACCGTGCAACTCGTATTAAGAAAATGGCGGCAAATTTAAATCCGGCGCTCTTGCTGAAACACCCTATATGTTTATTTATAAAACTGCAGCAATCATAACATTATGCATTTGAAACATGACCATATTTTTCATCTGTGTATATGCACCACCCTCATTTAACCTTTTACTTTTAACCTTTGGATAGTATAATACTCGTATACTCTTTTTCTAACGCTTATCATTTTCAAATTCGATACTTTCTTCGATGTTCATCTGAATTTGCAATACTTTCCAAATCGCCACCTTCCCCCTCTGAAGATCCTTCAATATCGTTGCAAACGATCCCATCAAAATATTAAAGTTGACTAACCGAATATTCGTTGTCATTGGTAGTTTGAAACTATTCATTTTCCTTCTTTAAGTATCTAGTTAAAGAAAATATATATTTTTATCTAGTACATCTATTTTGCATTTCAACTTGGTAACTAACCTATATAGCGTTTTATAGATGGAATGCGAAAAATCCTTGGCTGTCTCATCCGCTTCTGTTTTTAACTTCTGTTTTCTGTATGCATAATCGATTGCTAGTATATTTTGGGCCTCATCAACTAAATTTAAAAGAAGCAAAATATGTAATACGACAAAATAGAAAACTTTTCTAAGAGGGTTGAATGATTTAATATATTATTTCATAATTCACTAGAAATATTTAATACGAGTAGTTAGGAGAAGAACTCATAACTTTCAAATTTAAAATAAACAGTTTATTTTATAAATATCGCTATTTTTTATGTGTTTATACATTTTGGCTGCAGTGTTTAATTAATAAAACGAATTTGTATTAACCGTATACTTCATTTCCGATTACTTTTAGTCATACCACAGAAACAACGCAGTGGGAAGATCCTAGAATACAATTAGCCGCCCAACAAAAAGCTGCAACCGTAGCACAACAAGCTGGTGTCACAGATATTTTATTAAATTTACAGCAAAATATTTTACAACAGAATGGTGAGTGATACAGCAATAAAAAATTTTTTTAATAAATGTTATGGACACGAGTATATTTTGTTAATTGATTTACTTTAATTTTTTCTTTTAAAACAATTTTATTTCTAAAAAATTTGATTTTTATTGTGTAACAAGTTTTATTTTGCAAACATTAGTTAATTGACCGGTTTCGATCCTTCGTCTTTTAATTAAGAAATTGTTATTAAACAATTAACTATTGTAAAATATGTACTCAAGGCATTTTGACATATTTTGATTTTGATCCTATTAAAGCTAACCGACAATTTTGAGCAAAGTTAAAAAAGATATTACAGATATTATGACTGCTATTACAGACGAAATAATAAATCAATAATGAAGACCATTCATTCGCCATTGCTATTACAGTCAAAAATTTAAAATTCCATATAGTTTAATTATAATACAGGAGAAATTCGATGCCAAACGAGGTAGCAATAAACTACATAGGCCTAATTTAATAGTATAATTTGGGTCCCTATTAAAGTTAACCGAAAGTTTCAAACCGAAAAATTTACTCTTTAAGTTATTTTGGAAGTTCCAGAGATTAAAGAATAACTAAGAAAAGGCAGCTTTGTTACAATTTTTTTTATAACAAAGACACCATAGAAATTTCAGATTTTGAAGTAATTCTTTATTAAGGATATTATCTAGCCTTTACGTATGAAGGTAAAAATCAAAGAATACTTAACAACAAAACGAAATAGAAGTTTTAAATTTAAAGAAACTGAAGTACATTATTTTACTGAGTATTTTGTAAATTGGCAGTTTTCGTGAAATACAAATACTAGGTGCGCAACAAAATTTCCGGGTTTTGAGAAATGAAAAATGGAAAATTTCAATAGGTATATAAAAAATATTTTATTCAAAGTATTGTCCTTCGCTATCTACACATTTTTGCCATCTCTCTATGGCAATACATGAATACCACGACGATAAAACGACGCGTCTTTGGACCGAAACCATTCATCTAACCAATTTTGCACTTCTTCGAAACTGGCCAAGTGTAGTTCTGTCAAGCCATGCGCCATCAACCGGAACAAGTGATAATCCGAGGAGGGCAGGTCTGGCGAATAAAGCGGGTATGGTAGCAGATCTCATCTCAGCGTTTTGATGGTCGCCCGGATGATGGGAGTGCGATGGCATGGATCGTTGTCGTGCTGCAATGTCACTCGTTCGTGTCCCGTGTCATATTCTGGCCGTTTTTCGAGCAATGCATGATTCAGATTGATGAGTTGTTGTCTTTAGTGTTGCCCATGACAGTTTCGCCCTGTTTCAGCAGCTCATAGTACACGATATCTTTCTGGTCCCACCAAGCGCAAAGCATTGTCTTCTTTCCGAAGCGATTTGGCCGTGCCGTAGATGTTGGTGCTTCGCCAAGTGAAAGCTACGATCTTTTGAGTTTAGGGTTCTTAAAAAAGATATACTTCTCATCTCCCTTACCAATTCGAAGCAGGAAGCTCTTTCTTTCATGCCGTGAATGTAAAATTTCGCAAGTGACTCTTCGATTTTTCATCTGTCTCTCAATCAACTCACGCGGCACCTATTTTCTCAACTTTCGAATTTTTACTATAACATGTAAACATTTGGAAACACCGTGGCAAGTCATGTTTAATGCCTCCGTAACTTGATCTTGAGTTTGAGTATCATCTTCATCCAATAACGCTTGCAGCTCGGTGTCTTCAAATGTGTTTGGTCTACCGGATCGCTTCTTGTCAGCAATGTCGAAATCACCACTTCTGAAGCTTTTAAACCAATCATCACAGGTAGTTTTCGTTTGTGCATGTTCGCTGTAGGCCTCCTCAAGCAAATGACGTGCTCGCATATTTTGTTTTAAGTTGAAGCAGAAAAGCTAAGCTTTCCGCAAATGCTGTTTGTTCTCAACAATTTCGTTTTTAGAAAAAATATTTTTGCATTGCGATATGTGCTGATATTACAACTGGTTATCGTTAAAAACCGTCCACGCTATGAACAAGACACAGCTTCTGACATAAATGACAACTAGATGTGTCGCTAGCACCATATATGCGTGAAACCCGGACATTTAGTTGCGCCCCTGATAAATTGTTACTGTGCATTGCATTCAACAGTCCTGAATAATTAATTTTTCTGCAAACATGTTAAAATTACGTCTTTTAGCGTTTGTTTTCCAAGTTAAAAATCTCATTGTATAACAACAGTGTTATATAACAATAGTTAGAGATATAAACTAGAAAATTTTAAAAATTCATAATTAAAAGGTGTAGATGCTTAAAAGTTCATTGTGTTTTGATTTACTTTTAACATTGACAAAAATAAGTTTGCCATAGATTTCTCTTTTTCATACATCGAGAGATAAAAATGAGTTGAGTAAAAAACTTCTGATAATTTCAATGTAAAGTCACAAATACAATCATGACTCATGGAATTATCAGAAGTTTTTCACTCAACTCATTCTTATCTCTCGATTTATAAAAAAGAGAAATCTATGGTAAACTTATTTTCTATGGATAAACCAACAAAATAATCAACTATGTAGTTATTTAAAAAAAAAAGGATATAGCGGCTTCTCGACACTGGGGTCTGATCACTTCCAAATTATAATAGAAAATGTTGCCACCGGAGAATATTTTTGAAGTTTTCGCGATAAATTTACACTCCTGCTACTCCTGTGTTTATTGTTATTGGAGAGTTTAAAATCGTTCCATCATCAAAATTTCATTGAATTGGAGCTATGAACAAACACTTTTTGCATGTAGATAATTTTTAACTAATTTTTGATTCGCCTTAATAATAATAACTGTATTTAATTGCAAAAAGTTTCTCTTTTTAATTACAGCAAGTCAAATAACAAGAGTATCACCTTCTGTTGCAAATTCTATAGGTCCACTACCTGATGGATGGGAAAGTGCATACACGAGTGCCGGTGAAATTTATTTCATTAATCATAGAAATCGTACAACGTCGTGGTATGATCCTAGAATACGTAAGTATATGAATACAATTTTTGAAATTTTTAATTCATATCTCACCTTAAGCACTAAGTGTGTACATAATTTTTTTCGAGCCTCATTTCCATAAAGTGTACTATGGGTTTCTTCGCAACGTATTCGTTTATCGGATGACGTTTCATGTAATAATTTACCTGTCATTGTGGTAATGATTATCTTTAAAGGAGCCCTGCTGTCTAACTCAAAGAAATGCGCATATAATTGGATCATAAACAAACCAAATGATCTTTCTAGTAGTAACTCTTATTGCCGTAGACTCTTGGCGGCGCTCATACTGAATAATATAATATATTGTTTACATTTCTCTTCTATATACTTCTATTCTATATGTAAAAATACGCTCAATGTTTTATTTAAAAATATAATTTTCCTTTAAAAGGAAGTCAAGAATCTCAGTTGCAGCAAGGCTCACCTGTCGACTCCTGAAATTAAGAGATATGTATATGCAATTAGTGTGGGCGTCTAATCGATGTCCGTTTGCTGCTTAAGAGAGTCTTTATATCTGCTAGAATATTATTAGTAGATTATATAACTGACCAAAGATTTTTGAAGCCTTCTATATATGTATTTATAATAATGTGTGATACTTTACATTTGTATGTAATTATATATTATAACAAGCAACTAACTTAATTTGATCTAGAAATTTTTTGAAAAATAAACAAATGTTAAACACTTAGCATATCGATTGTAACGCATTCCGCGTCTCGTTCCATATTATGTTTTCTGTATCCTTTAAGAATTAACAATTTTTAATCTTAACTTCTTCTTCGCGATGCAATAATTTTGGGTTGTGATTGAGATTGAGGTACGTACACCTAAGATAGCTGTGTATAGTGTGATTGTTTAACATCTTGACTGCCAGTACCTTGTAATGAACTAAATATATACACACCAAAATAAATTTTCTCCGTTTAATTTTAAATGAGTTTGTATGGATTTTTGTTTGTTATAATGTGTAATTGTATTTATGATCTCTTATTGGAAAAACTGGTATTGATTACTACGTTATGACATAATAGTTCGAAAGAGATGGAGAGTGACGATCGATGGATGAGTTGAGGAGGGACGATAATTAAAAATTGGCATGACGAGTCGATGTTAAAGAAAGAAGAAGATCTTAAATACTCGTGGTAAATTTATTTCACAAAAGTTAATTTTAAAATAAAGCAACACAGTGATTACCAAAAATACTTGTTCATACTTTTTTTCCTGTGCAATTAAATAATAAATCTTTTAAAGTTATAAATATATACACTTTATAAATTATAAAGTTCACATAAATGTCCTAAAAATATAAAATTAAACAAGTGAAAATGAACATTAAATTTACCATAAAACTGTAAATTGATATAAAAATATTAAGTGTAATGCATATTAAAATGCTGAACTTTATTCGCAAGCCGAACTAAATGATAAAAAACTTGAATGAAAATGATCAAATTTTTGTGAAATCGAAAGATGTGTCTGTTAACTGAACCATAAACTATAATCTACTTGTCGTACTATTATGTGAATAATTGTTTCTATTTATACGAGTACTAAAATAATAAGAAGTTGAATCTAATTTAAGTGCGGTTTGAAGAATAGAATAAGGAAAAAATTATAAAATGGTGAACCATAAAATACGTTGTGGTGGACGTTAAAACTCGAATGTGTTTTTTTGTGGGTGTGGTTTGTTTATAATATTAACATGAACTGTATAATATCGATATTAATCAAAATAAAAGGTGTTTTTTAAAGGTTCACATCTTTAAGTCGGCAACACTGTTTTGTTTAACAACCACTTTGACAGCTGACATTTGCTTTGTCATTAGTTTGATTTTCCATTTCATAATGAATAAACTCACCACATAGCAAATTGTTGAATTTTTTTATCAAAATAATGATTCTGATCACGTAACTCATCGTGCATTACGTCTATTTTACGGTCGTCATAATCGTTCATCAGAACGGGTAATTCGGTTAACTATGGATCATTTTCGCACCACGTTTACTCTAAATGATAATACACATCCATAAGACGTCAAACAGTGCGTATCGTACAAGCGATAGGCGCTGTCCAGCGTAGAATTGAGGAAGACCCACAAAATTCAACTTGCGCAGGAATTATTCATCCGACCATCACAGACACCACCAATTCGGCCAATGGGCTGAAGCTCAAATTGATATAGATGTTGATTTTCCAAACAAAATTTTGTTCAGCGATGAAGCTCACTTTTGGTTGAATGGGTACGTTAATAAAAAAAATTGTCGGATTTGGAGTGAAAATAATCCTCAAGCCTTTGCCGAAACACCATTACATCCAGAGAAAATTACTGTTTGGTGCGCTTTATGGGCCGGCGGAATCATTGGCCTTTAGTTGTGTATGGATCGGGTTTTGAGGGGTTTGAAACAGCACCACCAAGATTCGTTTGAAAGTTATAAATTAGAAGGCACTATATTTATATTTTAATATTAATTTAGTTTTTACTATTATACCTATTCACAAATTTTTTATAAACTAATAACTATTTTATCTCACACATATCAGCCATTAAGATTTTTAGTATTTATATTTTTTAACTGACTCGTGAAAAAAACTAAAAACCCCAAAACTATTTTTTGTTGTTTTCTCTGGTTTGTTATGATCGAAATTTTTACAAAGATTTGGTTTATACCCAACTACTCATTCTGGTGCTAGCCAATTTAAGTTAATTTAAATGATGCATGTATGATACAAGTTGTGAAAGCGCCACAAACACACTCCCCAAAGAGATCGAAGATCTAACGATTAAACAAGAATCTAGTAGGAAATCTGGATACACGAACCGCCCTTGTAGTTCTTGTATAGGTTTAGGTACAAGATCGAAACGAACATGTTTGCGAACTTTCAGCTCCAAGGTACGTAATTTGGGTCCGTCAGCTGAAATGATAAGTTTTGGTTCGTGAGTTGGCGTCCGTAATTTGTGATTGTTTGTCCGAGTAACACGGTTCCAGTCGGTCGATGGAAATTTTGGAGTGTCGTCCGTTCAGATCCAAAATGTAAAATTTTTCTGTACGGTCCAGTATAAGGTGGGTGGTTGCAGCGATCTGCGTATTGCGTCAGTCCGTAAGAAAACGTTTAGTTCGTTACTATAAGTCGTTAGTTCTAGTAAGATTGAAGGAAGAACATTAGCCCAAACAGTTCGGTTGTAGCACATAATGCCAGATTTAACGACACGATGCCATCTCTCGATCATGCCATTACATTTTGGATTGTAACTAGTTGTTCTCCTGTGCTCAAAACCGAGTAAGTTAGTTAGTTCGTGAAAAAGTTGTGATTCGAATTGCATGCCTGGGTCCGTGACGATGAACTCTGGAACACCAAAGCGAGCTATCGAATGCGAGTAGACAGCAAAAGCGTTGGTTGCAGCAGTTATATCCGAAACTGGAACCGCCTTGGGCCAGTGAGTATATCTATCAATCAATGTGACACAATACCGCTGATTATCAGAAACTGCGGTAATGGACAAATGATATCGAGATGAATAATCGAAAAACGTTGAGAAGTTAATTTATAAATACTAAGCAGAGATTTTGCATGTCGAGAGACTTTAGCCTTTTGGCAAGCTACACAACTTTGAACCATCAGATGACATTCTGAGTCAAAAGTTTGATAGAAGCTTTGACGCCAGGATGAGAAGGATTATGAAATGCATCGAAAACTTGTTTTCGGAAATTTATGGGAATGAATGGCCTAGGTGTAGTAGTAGAAATATCACAGTAAATTATTTTTTTCGAATTGAAAGAAACGGGAAATTTCTCGAATTTGAGAACATAGTTACTCCTTAAAATTTCTTCAAGTTCTTCGTCATTGGTTTGAGCATCTGCGATGATAGCATAATCAATACTTTCTGGAATAGAAATTTGATTAATACGTGAAAGAGCATCTGCGACATCGTTATCCAGTCAGAAATGTGCTGAATATCAGTCGTAAATTGACCAATGAAATATGATGAGATGCTTTTTCGGGTTTCTGATTAGAAGCGTAGACAAATGGTTTATTATCGGTCTAAAGCGACAATATACGACCTTCGAGAAAATGTCGAAAGCGTTTGATCCCCGAATAAGCCGCGGGAAGTTCACGATCATAAGCACTGTATCTTTTTGTGTATCATTGAGACGTACTGAAAAGAAACCGAGTGGTTGCCACGTGTCTGATATGAACTGCTGAACCACTGCTCCGATAGCCGTATCAGAAAGATCAACCATGATGGCCACAGGTGACGATGATTATGGATGAATAAGTAAAGTAGCATCTGAAATTTAATTTTACAGTTATCGAACGCTTCGATAGCTTCAGTTGACCATTGTATTGGAACTCGACTGTTCTTAATGTAACCTTTTAGGTAGTCGTTCAACAATTCTGGTCAGCAGCAGCACCTGGATTGAAGCGTCGATAAAAGTTTATCATGCCTAAAAAGCGTTTCAGTTAGTTAACAGTCTGTGGTCGTTCGAAATTGTTAATGACTTGAACCCATTCATGCAACGGTAATATACCTTACTCAGTTACCTAATATCTAAAAAGATAATTTCGGTTTTGCCAACAACAATTCTAATTTCTTCTAATTTAGTAAAAATAATTTTAATATGTTCGAGATGTTCATCATAATTTCGAGAGGCGATGAGCACGTCGTCCAAATATACAAAACATAAGTCAAGTTCGCGTAGTGCTGAATGCATAAGACGTTGGAACGACTGTGCTGCATTCCTAAGGCTAAAAGTCATTCTACAAAATTCAAATAATCCGAAAGGTGTCGAAATTGCTGGTTTTGGAATGTCAGTCGGTTCAATAGGATTCGGTGGTAGGCCAAGGTCTATCGATGTGAATATAGTGCAGCGCTCGAGTTGTTGTGTTTGGACATGTGGAATCGCATACCTGTTTGGAGTCGTGACTTTATGTAGTGCTTGAAAGTCTCGATACGGTCTCCACTCTCCATTCATTTTAGCTACAAAGTGCAACGGACTGGACCAAGGACTGCTACTAGTCACGTTATGTTTTGTATTGTTAATGTTAATGTTGCCTTGAATAACAGTTAAAATTTTTGAAATCAAGTTGAAAACTCCCGGATGACCTATCGATCCTAAAAAATCCGCACCGATGATAGGCATCGACACGTCAGCAACGATGAACTCCCAGAAGAATTCACGGCGAAGTCTGATGTCAAGTCTTAATAATTTAGTCCCGTAAATTTTTAATGATGCATTTATGATACAAGATGTAAAAACGCCACAGGCCCATATTTCTCCAAAACGATGTTGGGCGGAATGTTACAGTCAACGGTGAACGGTATAGAGAAATGTTTTATAATTTTTTGTACCCCAAATGGCTGGCATAAATCTTGCTGATATGTGGTTCCAACAGGACGGTGCCACATGCCACACAGCGCGGGATACAATGAATTCACTCAAATATACATTTGATGAAAGTCTAATTTCACATAATGGTTCTGTTAATTGGCCACCGAGATCGGGTGATCTAATTCCATTAGATTATTTTCTTTGGGGCTATGTTGAGTCACGTGTCTACGCCGATAAACCAGAGACGTTTCAACACTTGAAACACAACAATCGGCGAGTTATTAGCAAGATACAGCCGCAATTCCCACGAAGAATGATCGTAAATTGGACCTCCAGATTACGCCATGTACGCGCCAGTCGCTGTCGAAATCATATTCAAGCATTAATGGCATACCAATAATTACCGCTAACGGCATACCGTTTAATTAATATTATTAATTAAACAGTTAATAATAATAATGATTAAATAATAAATAAATATATTAAAAATAAAAAAAAATCTAAACTAATTAAAATAACTATCTGCAGTTAATTCAAAAATTCATTCATTCACAACGCTAACATGAATGAATGATCATACTCATCGAAAACGTATATGTGCTACGGAAATAAGACCATCCATCGTTGCCACCGTCATGGCGACGTTTAAAATTTTTGAGAAATTTATTTTTGATATTTTATTGAAAGTTATTTAATATAAATTTAGTATTATTAAAATATTAGATTTTCGTATTTCTGATCCCAAGATTAAAATTTAAATTAATTCCTCAAAAAATAAATTATACTATGAATAGAAATATGTTTTACCAAATCTTATCAAAAAACTAAAATTTCAGTGATGCCTAAGCATAATCACTAGTTGATATGACCTATCTAAATTGGCACGGGTTATTTCAATAAAAGGCGTTGGGCCCGGCTAAGGATTTTCTAGATATCGTATATTATTCATATAGTACTGCGAATGGAATTGCTCGTGCACTTCTTACCAATTAACATAAATCTCAGTAGTGTTTGAGCATAAGCTTTAGTATGTATGGATAGAACACACCCAGGCCTCTCTAAATTAGTATGATTTAGTCTGATTTAACACGATTTAGTGGTATGAATAAATAACGTTGTACTGGTTTGAGGTTTTTCTAGATATCAAATATTATTCGAATAATATTACGAATAGAATTGCTCACACGTCATACCAATTAACATAAACTTAAGAGATGTATAGGCATAACCACTAGTAAGTATGGACAGAGGGCACTTCGGTCTAACGAAATTGGTATGTGCCATTCCAATTCAAATGGTTGGGCTCGTTAGAGGATTTTCTATATACATATCGTATATTATTCATATAAGAGTGTGAATGGAATTGCTCACACGTCATACAAATTACAAACACACAGTCCTAATCTAAATAAAAATGTTTGGGCCTCGTCGGAGAGTTTTGTTAATTAATGTGTTGTGTTCTATTCGCAATATTATATAAATAGTAAATGATATCTAGAAAATCCTCAGACCGGTTCAACCATTTTTATTGGAATAACACATGCCAATTTAGAGACCGACCAAGCGGAACAGTAGGTTAAACTTTTGCGTTTGGATCGGGAGGTACAGGGTTCGAATTCCGATAAGGGCAGGATACAGAAAGGAGTTTTCATCATATCGGTGATCAAAATGTAAAACAACTATAACCAGGACCACCTGTCGGAGTGCAGAATTTATGGGCCGTCCCACCTTCCTTGTCACTACTGTAGGCTGCCATGGAGCTATGCAATGTGCAAATTGTTCTATGCAGGACCTATAGCCGTACGTCCTATGTAGATTTGGCTACTGCGTAAGGTAGGACAATCAAAGCAAACCGCGAAAGATTTGGCAAAACTTTGGCCTCAGAACTGATTGTAAAATTAATAAACAAACATAGAAAACAAACCTGGAACAACACATACCAATTTAGATAGACCTGAGTATTCTCTATCCACACAAACTAGTGCAGACATCTATGAAAATAACATAAATGTTAATTTTGATTTAATTTGTGAATGAAAGTTGAATTGAAGAACTCATCGGATATTTATTTCATATTCAACTGACTGATGATAAACGCATGAAAAAATCATGCCTCAGATACCGGTTAAAAGCAACCAATTAGGATGCTGAATCGATGGCCCCGTGTTCAATTAAGCAAAACAGAAAATAAAAGCATTTTGTTTATCTCCGTTAACTGTTTCCTCAGGGTGCAACGTTGTCGCTCTCGATAGCTGGGTAAGTAGACCGCTTGCTCTGTTATTCGAGGGTCTCGGTGGTGACCAGACAAAAAAGTTACGACTATTTGATTTTAATGCGTTATGTGTTATATACGTATGTCTTTCTAAGTATCCCAAGCCGTAGCCGCTTTCCTTCTCCATAATTATTTTCAAAGTTGTTTTCGAAATCATAATACTTATTTGTAGGAGCTTACTCTAGCTGAGGTCAAATTGATGACTTATATTTTGAAACCTACTTATTTAAAAAGTCTACAATAAATTTTCTCTTATCTTAAGTATATTTGTTTAAACAAGTGTCTAGTGTTAAAAATGGTAAACAACTCTGCACTAAGTTTATTAAATATTAGAATTATATTAGACTTTCAAATAAGTAAATAAATGTGAAATAATACTAGTTCGTTTCGAAAAATACCACAGTAAACAATATGGATTTTAATTTTAAGGAATCTTTGGACCTTAATATAGACGATTTAGAATGAACTTTACATGGAAATTTCATACGAATTTTAGTGCTAAGTTGATCCTAAACCATCTATTACTAAGGGACATTGTGTTTAAATTAATAAATCGGCAAGTTCATATAAAAATAATAAATCAATTGCCAATGATGTAGTTAAGTGATTTTGACTTATTAATGAAAATTATCTCAAAATTTTGTAAACTTTCAGACAACAACAAACTTTTCAAATTTTCCTCCATTTGTTTTCACCATGGCTTTTGCTTTTTGAAACAGCTGTTTGTTCTTTGATGTGGGATCTTTACTTGCCGTTGGTTATCGTGGCTTGGATAATATTTGATACTTAAATGGAAGCATGCAGATCGAACGATTGTACTCTGTGAAACTTATTTCAACATTTACACTGCCTGCTCGACTATATACAAAACAGTCATAGTTGTAGCAATTCGGTATTTGATATTGGATTTGCAGAGCAACGTCTATCATTATTATAATATATCGGTAGAAAAGTTCTAGCCCTTATAAATAAAACACTGTTTTTGTGCTAACATCAATTTATTCCTCAACTATGTGATCTTTCTGGAGTTGCAAAAAATTATTAATAAATTATTAACAAATTCAAAAAATTCATGAAACTTTTCCATAGCAAAGTTAGATCAGCTATACATCTAAGAAGTAAAGCCATTAAAATTCTTCACTATTTCATCGCACCCAAAATAATGGTGATGGATAATGAATTGAGCTTCGTTAGACCAATAGTATCTGACTACATCAAAACACTTGGAATACAAATCTACCTTACACCATCCCAAAAACGTAACATAAATGGTACAGTTGAAAGGGTTTACTCAACAATCATCGAGATTACAAGATATCTAACGGATGAATATAAAGATCTGCCCTCCCCTCACTAAAAGAAAACTCAATGACCTATTCTCTGTAAGAATCAACCGTATCAAATATCAAGGTCTTATAGATTTTAGGGGCAAAGTTAAGATAACAGCTTCGGGCAAAAAAATACACAAGACCACTAAACATCTACGAGTACAACAATCCGCTGGTAACAATTAAGCAGCGAACCGGACGAATCATCAATGGAAAATTCAAGATTGTTCATGTCATCAATCTACCGAAACCGAATTTCACCCGAAATCAATCACATCGATCAGGGAAACATCCCGCAACTGATACATTAAGTTGAACAAATAACTGAAATAATTTCAGAACTAAAATGTCAAAATACACGAACTAAACAATCGATTAGATAATTAGAAAGAAATACATATAACACATGACGCATTAAAAACAACGTTACACGTTTTTGTCTGGTAGCCGCCACCGGGACCCTCGAATAACAGAACAAGCGCTCTACTTACCCTAAGGATAACGGAGGATACAGTTAACGGAGATAAACAAAATGCTGAAGTTTGATTTTTTGTCATGTGTTTATCTTCAGTAATCACATCGTGATTACAAACACCATTGGGCAGTCAGTTGAATATGAAATACCTATCCGATCCAACATTTGTGGATAAAGGATACTCAGGTCTATCTAAATTGGTATGTGCTGATCCAATAAAAATGGCTTGGGCTCGTTTTTTATGTTTGTTTATTAACTTTACAATCAGTTCTGGGGCCGAGGCCGAAGCACTGCCAAATATTTCGCGGTTCGCTTTGATTTTCCTATCTTACGCAATAGTCAATCTCGGACGTGAAGCTATAGGCCCGATTTGCATAAAACAATCTGCGCATTGCATAGTTCTATGTCAGCCTATAGTAGTGACTATAGGAAGATGGGTCGGCCCATAAGTTCTGCACTCCGACACGGGACATAGTTCTTTTCACTTTGTTCACAGATCACCGATATGATGCAAACTCCTTAGTGCATCCTGCCTCTATCGTAAAACATATTTCTATTCATAGTTTAATTATCTCGTTAATAATTTAGCGCGCACTTTCGTATATTGTCAGTCTTATCGAAAAATCCACCAGCCAAAGATGTTGAGACAAATTTGAAATAAGTATAGTGGGTGGCTAAATAAATTTAATAATAATAAATAAATTAGTTTTCATTCTTAAAAGTTACATGTTAAAATCGAATTGCGCTTCTATGGCGAGGCCTTTAAATCAAGCTTCTCTCTTATCCGATATGAGATGTCTATTTTTGAAATTTTCAAAGAAGTAGTCGTTTATGCCTCAGAAATGTGTTTTTTTTTCATGGTATAGGGTGGCTGGTGGCTGAACCGATCGACCACAAATAGGGTTAGCAGTTCAAAAATGAAATGTATATTCTGTACCATAATTCTATACACCACAGCGGACATCGAAGTCTTACGTTGAATGAAATAAGGAAAAATGTTAATAAACAATTAAATTCTTGATCATTTTTTGGAAATAAATCTAAATACATAATACATTCCTCAATGCAATCTTTCCGGTGTAACCTGATTTCATATATTTTGTCCAAATAAAATAATTACGAGTTTTGTTATTTTAATATTCTTGAATTCAAATCGTAATCATGTAGAAAAAATTCATTCATGTAATTAATTTGGAAAAATCAGTACACATAGTTATATACATAATGTAAACTAAACACAGATATCAATTTGTTTAATACAGCTTTATCACTGCAACCATTAGAAAACAATTTAATTATAAACCTTTCCTTTTCATTGATAAGTTTGTCATTATTTTCGTATCATAAACCTCCAAATATTTTTTCCAAATTTTTTACTTATTATACATTTCATTTGCACACCAAAACGGGATCCGTTCAGAACTGCATAATTTAAAACTGCATTTTTCAAAACGGCATATTTAAAAACTGCATAACGTAAAAACAGCATTTTTCAAAACACAATATTTCAAAACGGCATAAGGTACGAAACGGCATAAGGTCTAAAATTGCATTTTTCAAAACTGCATATTTCAAAACGGCATAAGGGTTTTTACATAAGGGAATTTTTCAAAACGGCATTTTTCAAAACGATATATTTCAAAACAACATTTTTCAGAATTGCATTTTTCAAAACTGCATGTTTCAAAACGGCATAGGTACAAAACGGCATTTTTCAAAACGGCATTTTCCAAAATTGCATTTTTCAAAACTGCATACGTCAAAACGGCATAGGTACAAAACGGCATTTTTCAAAACTGCACTAGATAAAATGAAATATTTCAACCGATTATAAATCTAGAATTATCTTTTCATTAATTTCTGGAATATGACCAACAGGTACGGTTATTTATTAACGGAACACGATGAAGTTTGACATGAATGAAATTTTTGAACGATCCTTGGATCAAATTCTAGGATAAAGCCAAATGAAAAGGGACTTGTCTATTTCTTGGTCGATTAAGATCAAACTTCACATGTTCCTGTGGTAGACTTGAATTTACAAATGAAATTGATTATGGCAAATTTCTTCTACATGTTTTATACAAAAACTTTAGTAGGTATGTTAAAAGAAAAATTTACCTTCATTGGAATTACAAATTATTTGAAGATTTAGTAAGGATATAATATTCCCCTTCACCTAAATTTTTATATAGAGCTTCGACGTTCTAGGTACGAGGTTACTACAATTGCATGGTCGTAGCAGATTACTCCATATTGGAATACATCTCCTGCAAGTATTTTCTTAATTTATCTTTATTGTCTTATTTAACTTAGATTCTAAGATATTAGTTTCAAGATATGTAGCGTTATTAACGTACGTTGCCACTACAATTTTTGTTTGAGGGTTTTCCCATTTATGGTCCTGCCCAAGATAGTACATTTTTAAGAAATCACAATAATTTTATGTTTATCGCACCTATATATTACGGTGTATAGCATACGTTTACATCAGAATATCGTATATACTACATCGAAGCTCAGGTATATATTTGTACATATGACACCTGGTGTGTATATATATATATATATATATATTTATATATATATATATATATATATATATATATATATATATATATATATATATATATATATATATAATATATATATATATATATATATATATATATATATATATATATATATATATATATATATATATATATATATATATATATATATATATATATATATATATATATATATACTATGTTCAAAACGGATTGTTATAGTTTTATTAATTTGATGTTACTTAGAAACAGTGGGCGACGTGCAACGGAAATACCTACTTAAATGTATCGAATATTTCAGCAGCAACGACAACGAATTATTATGTATTTATATGTATATATATATATATATATATATTTATATATATATATATCTATATATATATATATATATATATATATATATATATATATATATATATATATATATATATATATATATATATATCTATATAAAGGGTGTTTTTTTAGGAGGTTTGTTTTTCCGATAGATGTCGTTTTATTTTATGACAGTTGTTTTGACAGCTCAAAGTGGCATTTCTACTCAGTATTGTTTGGCAAATCATTATGAATAGGTTAACTCCAGAACAACGTTTTCAAATCGTGGAAATTTATTTTCAAAATCAGTGTTCAATTAAAAATGTTTATAGAGCACTTCGTGAATTTTATGGTGCACATAATCGTCCGTCAGAGACCACCATAAAGAACGTAATCACCAAATTTCGGTCTACATTCACTCTTTTGGATGCCAAGCCACCGACAAGAATGAGAAGAGTTCGTACAGAAGAAAATATTGCTGTCGTTGAGGCCAGTGTCGAAGAAAACGACAATTTATCGATTCGTCGTCGTGCTCAGCAAATTGGACTTTGTCCATCGACTTTATGGAAAATTTTACGTAAAGATTTGGGTTTGGTGCCATACAAAATTCAATTGGTGCAAGAATTAAAGCCACACGACCATCGTTTGCGCCGTGAATTCAGTGATTGGTCGTTAAATCAATTGAACGAAGATCCATTTTTTTACCGTAAAATTCTCTTCAGTGGTGAGGCGCATTTTTGGTTAAATGGATACGTCAACAAACAAAATTGTCGCATTTGGAGCAAAGATAATCCACACGCCGTTCAAGAATTACCAATGCATCCTGATAAATGTACTGTTTGGTGCGGTCTATGGGCTGGTGGGATCATCGGTCCATATTTCTTTAAAAATGAGGAAGGACGACGCGTTACCGTGAATGGAAATCGATACAGAACCATGTTAAATGAGTTTTTGTTGTCAAATCTTGAAGATATGGATATGGATGAAATGTGGTTTCAACAAGATGGTGCCACTTGCCATACAGCACGTGAAACAATCGACTTATTGAAAGAAACTTTCAACGACAACATTATTTCGAGAAATGGTCCGGTGAATTGGCCTCCGCGTTCGTGCGATTTGACGCGACTCGATTACTTTTTGTGGGGATACGTGAAGTCATTGGTTTATGTGGATAAACCTCAATCGATTGACGCTTTGGAAACCAATATTCAACGTGTCATTGCTGACATACGCCCTCAAATGCTTGAAAAAGTGCTGGAAAAATTGGACCTCCAGAATGACATTTGTGAAAAATAGTCGTGGTAGCCATATGCCAGAAATTGTGTTTAAATGTTAAATGCCAAAAAATTATCTACCAAATAAAAAAAAATTTTGGTCATTTCATAATTTTATATGTGTTTTATTCAAAAAAAAAATCGGCAACCTCTTAAAAAAACACCCTTTATATATATATATATATATATATATATATATATATATATATATATATATATATATATATATATATATATATATATATAAATATATATATATATATATATATATATATATATATATATATATATATATTTTATATATATATTTATATATATATATATATATATATATATATATATATATATATATATATATATATATATATATATATAGATATATAGATATAGATATATATATATATATAGATATCTATCTATCTATATATATATATATAAATATATATATATATATATATATAATATATATATATATATATATATATATATATATATATATATATATATATATCTATATCTATATCTATCTATACATATATATATATATATATATATATATATATATATATATATATATAGATATATAGATATAGATATATATATATAGATATATATATATATATATATATATATTTATATATATATATATATATATATATATATATATATATATATATATATATATATATATATATATATATATATATATATATATATATATATATATATATATATATATATATATATATACATATATATATACATATATATATATATATATATATATATATATATATATATATATATATATATATGTATATATATATATATATATATATATATATATATATATATATATATATATATATATATATTTATATATATATATATATATATATATATATATATATATATATATATATATATATATATATATATATATATATATATATATATATATATATGTATATATCTATATATATATATATATATATATATATATATATATATATATATATATATATATATATATATATATATATATATATATATATATAAGTATATATCTATATATATATAATATATATATATATATATATATATATATATATATATATATATATATATATATATATATAATATATATATATATATATATATATATATATATATATATCCTTATAATATGTGCATTTTGAGCTTTCATTTTAACCTGTTTTATTAAATAAAAATATGTACGTAAGACGTAAGAGAAAGAGATACTTTCAAACGATAATAATAAATGGGTAACATATGTCTATTTTTTTTCGTTTGTGTCGTACACAAACGCACATTTAACAAATATAATATTTTTTATGTAATTCCGCATTTGCATGAAAGAGAGATATATATTAAATAGCTAAAGTATCTTCTGTCTGTTGTGCAAATCAGAAATTTATTATTCATATACATCAAAATTGTCGGAAAGAACCTTCTCTGTTTAATGATTCTCTGTGCTTATATTATAAGCATAATATGATAATATGTATAAAGTAGTAGTTTTTTTAAATATTTTTTTAATTTGGTGATTGTTGAATGTGAGCATGAAAAGCGGGAGCCCTCTTTTACTGATCCCTAGTTTCATCGCTATTTCCTATTTCCTCCCGTTTAAGGATATTTACTACGGTCTTCAATTTGCAGTACTTTCTTCTTGAGATCTTATATTATTTCGTCATTCTTACAAGTGAGATGAAGACTTCTGGCCATAACCTTAATTGCTTGGTGAGATTTATCTTCTTAGGAATACCATTCTACTTTCTTGAGTGAGCTGTGTTGCTAAAGCATGTATCGAGATCTGGTGTATTGATCTTCCAAACGTTACTGTTTAGTGCCTCTACTCTATAATCGTTGGTGCACATAAACGCATGGGTACCGATTTCATTAGAGTTTGAATATTCACAAACTCTGTTATGTCACATTAATTGGAGGTGGCGCCTTTGCCTTCATTGCAACCTTACTTTGTTCTTGTTGGGGCCCATGCACTGATTTGGTATAGTTTCATTAATTTTTGCTCTCGATGCTCCCCAACGTGAGAGTTCTGCTATTGGATTTTTGTAGGTTTTGTTTTGTTTTTAACTTCCAATCAGTTTCTTTTGATCTGGATTTAAGTCAACGTCAATACAGGAAATTGTGCTTAACTTCCTTCTTTCTCATTTGCTGCAGCCTTCATTTTCTTTCTTTAAATTAGCGATTTCGTTGCTAATTTGTAATTTTTTCTATTTCACGAGAGAACTTCATTTTTTTGTTTATTTATTTATTTTTTTAATTTTATTTTATTTTATTTAACTTATCTTATAACATTAATTTGAAGTGGTGGTAAGTCAATGTATCACAGGCGTGGGGAGTGTTAAATTATTGCTAACAGTTTGTATGATACGAGTAGCCTACGGAAGCCATAAATTTGTAATTTTTGGAATAAGTAAATCGTGATCTATACAATCAAAAGCTTTACGAAGATCAAGAAATAAGTCATATATATAGTTTTGCCTGTCAAAATTACGGTAGATCAAATCAGTATTGTCTGTTAGGGCCAAATCTGTACCAGAACCTTGTCGAAATTCATGCTGACGAGAATAGAAAAAATTAGATTTATTCAGAAAATCGATCATCCGGTTAGCAATAATTTTTTCTAAAATTTTGTCAAATACCGACAAAACTGAAATTGGACGATAGTTATTTAGTTTGGAATTTTCACACTTAAAGATTAGCGTCATTTTAGCAATTTTAAGATAATCGGGGTAAACACCGGTTTTCAAAACCACATTAAAGAGATCAGCTAGTAATTGTGATAACCACCACCCTTTGTATTACTGAGCGTTGAAATAAAAATTTTTTTTATTTCGCTGCAGGAAGTGAGCGAAAAAAACACGAATTAATACTAGGCGCCATAGTAAGAAACTTATTTAAATCGTCTGAGCCTGGGCTAGAACTACTTGCTGATAAAGAAGAATCAACAAAGTTAACAAAACTGCGATTAAATATATTAGCAATAGCAATAAGATCAAGATACTCAACATCATTATAAATAACGGAGTGGATCCTATTATTAGAGTTATTTTCCGTGAACTGATTTAACTGTTTCCTGATTTATTTTTGGCTCAAATTATTAAATAAATTGTCAAAATAAGGCTTCTTTGCAAAATATTTTCCGTTTTTGATCTTCCTATTTAGCAAATTTATTTTATGTTTTAGTTCTAAATTAGTACTGTTCCTTTTAAAACGCTTGAAGTACAGTTTTTAAGTTTAATTAAATCCCTGAGATCAAGAGTCATCCAAGGACAAACACTTTCATTGTTAATTTTCACATTTACTTCCTTCAAAGGACAAACACTTGCATTGTTAATTTTCACATTTACTTCCTTCAATACGGAAAACTGTAGAATAAGTTTATTATATTTATTAAAAATCCGTTGTAGAGTAAACTCAGGATTTCTGACGTCAAATACGGTAATCATTAAAAAATATTTAATGGACTCACTCAACCTTTTTGTAATTAACGTATCTTTTCGTTAGTGTCCGAGTACAATATTTAGGCTTGAAGCGGAATTTTCAGAGTACAAAACTGTGGTCACTTATGTCGGCTTCAATGGAAAAATTCCGAACTTGTTTAATATTATGAAAACTACTAACAGAGTGGTCTAAAATATTACAGCTCAGTGGTCTGGTAAAGAAAGTATTTGTTACAATCATACCACGAGAGAGTAAGTGTCTGAGATTAAGTAAAATTTTTATTAACAGGTATGTTAATGTCACCAACTTAAATAAAATCGTGTGTAGATTTATAGTTTTTGAGAAGTTGTTCTGAAAAATCAGGAAACGATGCTGGTCAGAATTAGGAAGCCTATATATTCCGTATACCTTCGATAGATTAAACTGCAAAAGAATGCATATGTATTGGAATGTTAAAGGACGGTCATCCACAATTTTCATGGTGGATGGAATATCATTCCTAATGAACATAGTAATACCACTACCCGTTCTATCATCTCTACAAGAGAAAATACTTACGTAACCTCTAATATTATAGGAGAATTTATTTGAACTTTGAACAAATGTTTCCGAAACTACTACAATATGTATGTTTTGAGACTCTCTATAAAAAGTAATAACTTATCGAACTTATCTAGATCGTTCATACCCCAAATATTGATTTTAAGTATAGATTAATAGAATTTCAACGTGAATTCATCAATATTTGCCGAATAATCATTAACACTTTCCAAGTAAAGGTTATGGCACTTATATTTTAATTATGATTTAACACTTATGATTTAAAGCTCATAACCACAATAATAATTTAAACTTATACCCATAAGAAAAATAATAACAAGAGATATGAGAAAGGAAAATAATGATAAAAAACATAAAACCATTACCAGAATATTAATATTAATAAAACCATTACACAAATAATCTTTGATAGGAAAAAAATGCATCTTAATGGCATATTGAAATATTATAACATTATTAAATAGTTTCCCGGTGTTCGGTTATTCCACAGTTTCTCGGTCGCCGGAGCCTCTTTGGTTTATAGTAGAGAATACCACGTGCAAGTTAGGCTGGCATATAGACCGTTTAGAACGACGTCTCACCTATTTATGATAGAGTAAACGTGCTCCGAATTTTCGAATACGAATTATTAAGTTATTTGAAATTGTCACATTGAGTTTAAATACGAAACCCAACGGTTTCAACTTTCTGTCTTCAATTTTGTCTTAAAATAGAACATAGAATTTATCATTCAAATAGTTCATACGAACGCTAACTTGTAACCTGTAAATCAATGGTACTAATCCTCTACGAATTCGCCTTAGAACAGTGTATGTATTCATTGTTGTAGTAAAAATGGTTGTTAACTATCAATTATAAAGTTTAAAACTTCGGAAATTTTTACTTTATTCCAAAGCTCACTTACTCTATTTAAAACTTCTGCTATTGATTTTTATTAAATTCGAGTTTTCTTAGAAATAATAACGGAAAAGAAGATAATCACGTCGATTATAAATAGAATCTGCGGGAGCGAATCGAATGCGGATTGCAAAATGCATATAAATAAAATGAAAAACAATTACTATAAATCAAAGTAGCCTAGAAAATTTGTATTGATTTCCATACAAATCGTTTTTTCTGATTCCCCTTACAAACGCAAAAAAATAGTTGCGGATCTAAAACAAATTTTACTTTACTAATTGTGCGAAAATCCATAGGAATTTCTCTGATACTATGATTTAAAAGTTTGTTTTATGTTTTTTTACATGCAGTTTTCAATCCGCAATCGATTCGCTCTCGCGGATTCTATAATCGACGCGAATGATAAAAGATTTTCAAAGAATCAACGCCATTATTTAAAGATTATTGAAATAAATTTTGTTCATTTAAATTTCTTATTTAATTTTTCATTATTAAAATTTAATGAAAACGAATTTTGATTCTAAAAAATTGTGATTAATAATTAGCATCAGTTTATACTCAAAATGTGGTTATCTTAAGATTAATGTGACTTCCTTTGTCATGAGCCAATTTCAAGTATTCTTATATTATTTGTAAATATATAATAGTCTACTTCATTCTCTAACACATTTGAAATCAATCAGAATCTGTTAGGAAAATAAATATTTCAATAGGTGGGAAAAATATAAAATCAGCTTACGCATGAACAAAGCATCACTTTTCTGTATAAGCTTTTATGTTTATCACGAGTTTTATTTCTTTAGTATTAGTAAACATTCCGTTAACATTTAAGGTCGGTTTACGATTTCCGATCACATTTTCGATACATTATCTAATGTTATGTCTCTTTTTCATAAACTGAAATTGGCGACTATTTCGTTTATGAATTATTTCTTTTCTGTTGCTATCACAACCTATTAAAATAAATATGAGCTACCGCTTTCTCCAACTTCGTTCAAGTATCGAAAACAAATTATTTGGTGATAGAAATGTACAGAGATGTACATCATAATTTTTTAATCTAGCAGGCTGTAAAATGTTATGAAGAATGAAACAATGTTCTATTATATTCTAAAGAAACGAGAAATAAACTTCAATAAATTATCGAAAATGTGATGCCAAAACATGTCACCCCTGATCACCAATCAAATTGCATCAATTTTTCAATATTCACCTACTGCCATGAAAGCAATTTTAATGTTATTAATTTTATTTAGCATTTTCCAAATCAATCCGTTAATAATAAATGAAATGATTTCAATTAGATTTTATTTATTCGTAAAATTCATATTATCATATAATTATTTTGTTTATTTTCAGCTGAAGAATTACAAAGACTTCGAAGTGTCCCCGCACCAACTGGTATGCTGCCTACAGTTAGTCAAATAGGACAAAGTAGCAGTAATAATAACACTACTAATAGCACGAATACTGGAAATGGCTGGATAAATAATCACACTCAAAATTTATTAGAATTAGAATTAGAAAGGGAGGGTATGCGACAGAGGCAAGAGGAAATTCGGAATCAAGTGAAAGAATCATTAATGAGACAAAATCAACAAGCTATGGAGTTTCAAATAGATCCAATACTATCTAGTTCAACAGACCATGCTCGACAGGAATCGGCTGATAGTGGATTAAGTTTATCTTCAAATAATGTTTCGTTAGCTCATAATTCAGATTTTTTGTCAAGTATAGATGATAATATGGATGGCCTGAGTGGTAAGTTTGAAAACTTGATAGATATTGGGGTATAATTATTGTATATCATGAGCATGTTATATTAACATATTGTTGTAGGTTAAAGTATATTCTGTAATATATTCGAAAATTCGATTTGAATTTTTAACGTATTTGTTAAATATTCTATATCTGTATCAGTACGGGGGTCCATTCCACTTCGAAAATATTTACGTGAATGTCAGCCCAAACAGTACGTGTTTTTTTATTTACCAAATCGAAATTATGAAAGTTTTGTAGCGGGAAACAAATAATAATATTATTTTTAGAATCATCGCTTAAAAAAATTAAGCAATCGATTGCAAAAAATTTTCACAATAGTCAACATATTCAAACATCAGTCGAAGCTAATATGATGCATACAATTTATGAACGTTGTTATCATCACTAATTGTCATCGTCAAAATTGAAATGATAATTTTCGGTTTTTATCATACATCAAAAAATTTGAATCACAATTTTTGTAAAATCGTTGATTTCTTTTAAATGTCGTTATCAACCGAGCAGAATCATACCACTGAACGTTTTAATCCAACCTGAATAAATGAGAACGCTTTTGTGGCGGGAGAATTTAACGTTCTATACCTCTATGTGATTGTATCAAACGCTTTTAATTTTTTTAAGAACCTTTCCTACCGTTTTAATGATTTTTTTTAAATATTTACCATCAAAATTATATGGATAATTATATGGATATTGTTTCGAACTAATGAAATATTGAAACTCTTTAAACTAAAAAATTTGGTCGTCTCATCAAACTATAGTGACCAAACTAGAAAAATATTGAAAATACTTTGAACTTACATATAAAGAATAATCACAATGCCTTAGCGTATTGTTATGTTTCGCTATGCAGTTGTCAATGAAATCAATGTCAATGTTGAATTTTTTAAATTAAAAAAACCGTTTGAATCCAATGTGTCATTAGTTCGAAACTAAACTCCAACGCCTTAGTAACCTCATCTTGATTAAAAGTAATATCTAGTTATAGAAATAGCATATATGCGTTAAATATAGTAAAATTCGAAGTTACGAAGGGGTCGACGATTGCGTATAGCGAAACATAATAATACGCTAAGGCATTGTGTTTATACTTTGTATGTAAGTTCAAAGTATTTTCAATTTTATTCTAGTTTGGTCACTGTAGTCAGATAAGACAACCGATTTTTTTTTAAAGAACTCAATGTTTTATTAGTTCGAAACCAAACTTCCCACGTCGTGATAATTTCACCTCGATGTAATTACCATGTTAATTAACCGATGTAAAAGTAATTTCTGGCTATCATCCAGAATAACCCAAAATTTTTCATGATCATTAATCTTTTGATAAGGTCTTTCTTCTCGCACATGATGATGTTTGGTTCCATAAATGCATATCTAACATGCCGATATATTTTTCAAGTACTAGGCTAAATATATAAGGTCAGGTACACGTATCTGCATGTGCAGCAAACTGTATGTGCAATGAGAAACTGGGCCCGGATTTTGCATAAAAGGCGAGAAGCGAGTTTTATTTCGATTTCTCGCCTTTCATTCTTGTTCGACAGTCCATTTTTGATTTTGCACAAATAGACAAAAGTAGAAGGCGAGATAACAACAAAAACATTGACACAAAATGGTTGTAAAATGTTAATATTATGTAATTTTGGTAACAAAAAAATATTTCCTGTGATTAAGATTTAATAAATAATTGGAAAATGAATAGATACAAGATAAAAAGTTCCATTTTATAGCACCTAGTAGCCGAAAACTTTATTTATAAGAATACATATACCTTTATTTTGTTTATTTTAAAAGTTTAAAACAATAACATTTAAATTTTAAGGCCTTAAATTACTAGTTTTTTATTTAAACATTATAAAATCGGCCTGAACATATTCTCGCCCTATTTCTCATCATGTGTTATACATACATGGTCGAAAATAAAAGCGTGTCGCTTTCGCAATAGTGAAAAATCAACATTTCCCGCCTTTAGCTAAATGTCTTTAAAAAAGGCAACTCGCTCTGTGCAAATTCGGCCCTAGGAGATGAAAGTCAAAACAGAAAAATTGAATAATATTTCTAACTATGTCACAATTTATCTTTGACTTTTACTTGAATGTGTTTGTCAGGTACTGCAGTATGATTACGAAGAGATTGTAAAGGGTGTTTTTTTAAGAGGTTGCCGATTTTTTTTTTGAATAAAACACATATAAAATTATGAAATGACCAACATTTTTTTTTATTTGGTAGATAATTTTTTGGCATTTAACATTTAAACACAATTTCTGGCATATGGCTACCACGACTATTTTTCACAAATGTCATTCTGGAGGTCCAATTTTCCAGCACTTTTTCAAGCATTTGAGGGCGTATGTCAGCAATGACACGTTGAATATTGGTTTCCAAAGCGTCAATCGATTGAGGTTTATCCACATAAACCAATGACTTCACGTATCCCCACAAAAAGTAATCGAGTGGCGTCAAATCGCACGAACGCGGAGGCCAATTCACCGGACCATTTCTCGAAATAATGTTGTCGTTGAAAGTTTCTTTCAATAAGTCGATTGTTTCACGTGCTGTATGGCAAGTGGCACCATCTTGTTGAAACCACATTTCATTCATATCCATATCTTCAAGATTTGACAACAAAAACTCATTTAACATGGTTCTGTATCGATTTCCATTCACGGTAACGCGTCGTCCTTCCTCATTTTTAAAGAAATATGGACCGATGATCCCACCAGCCCATAGACCGCACCAAACAGTACATTTATCAGGATGCATTGGTAATTCTAGAACGGCGTGTGGATTATCTTTGCTCCAAATGCGACAATTTTGTTTGTTGACGTATCCATTTAACCAAAAATGCGCCTCATCACTGAAGAGAATTTTACGGTAAAAAAATGGATCTTCGTTCAATTGATTTAACGACCAATCACTGAATTCACGGCGCAAACGATGGTCGTGTGGCTTTAATTCTTGCACCAATTGAATTTTGTATGGCACCAAACCCAAATCTTTACGTAAAATTTTCCATAAAGTCGATGGACAAAGTCCAATTTGCTGAGCACGACGACGAATCGATAAATTGTCGTTTTCTTCGACACTGGCCTCAACGACAGCAATATTTTCTTCTGTACGAACTCTTCTCATTCTTGTCGGTGGCTTGGCATCCAAAAGAGTGAATGTAGACCGAAATTTGGTAATTACGTTCTTTATGGTGGTCTCTGACGGACGATTATGTGCACCATAAAATTCACGAAGTGCTCTATAAACATTTTTAATTGAACACTGATTTTGAAAATAAATTTCCACGATTTGAAAACGTTGTTCTGGAGTTAACCTATTCATAATGATTTGCCAAACAATACTGAGTAGAAATGCCACTTTGAGCTGTCAAAACAACTGTCATAAAATAAAACGACATCTATCGGAAAAACAAACCTCCTAAAAAAACACCCGTTAGAAGTTTTTAGTCCATTCCAAATATCGGAATAGTAAAAAGTATCAATATAGCGTAGCACAAACATAAGTCAGAGCCGTCGAGCCGACAAGTAGCAAGGTGGGCTACCGCGAAAGCGTCGGCATCATAACAGATTGCAAAGATTATAAACAAACAAACAATCATCCTCTGATAATCCATTTTTAAAGAAGAATTATTATATATTTAAGAGTTTTAAGAAATTTCCCAAAACTTTCGTTGGACATAGAATGAAAAAGATTTCATTAGTTGTAAAAAGGAACTGAGGAAGAAATTTATTTTTGAAATCGATCTTCCTAATAATAAATTAATAAATATTGTCACTCTAAGAAAAAAGAAAAAAAACTTTTACAAGTGTTTTACTAAAACAATTCAAATTGAACGAAACAGATTTGTTATTTCAACTTCTATGTACTACATACATGGTACTGTAGGAGTGCATCCAAATATATTAAGAACGTTATGATACTCTACTACTACTTTACTATGTGTAATTATTTAAAATTTAGTTATTATAAGCAATACATCAATGGCACTATTCAGGTGATTCCCCGGGAATAGGGAATTGGGGAAAGGATTTACATGGAATTTCTGGTCAAATATTTTTTTCCGGCCTACTGAGGAGAATAGTTTGATGTAAATATTTATAAATTTGGAATAATTTCTCCATATCTAAATTTGCAGGGAAAATTATTACCAATTTAATTTTGTTTTCAAAAAAATTAACACTAGATTTTTACCTCAATATGTTAGAAAAAAATGTTTAAATAAAAATTACAAATTAATTTTTTCCCCAATTCCCTATTCTCGGGAAATTACCAGAATAGGGCTACAGTACTTGTTGTCCTTTGTATTTTCTTCTTTATTGATTATTTTTAAGCACAAAAGTTAATGTAGTAGTATTATCGTTGGCGATTGTTTTAAAATTTACAATTACGGAGTACTTAATAAACACATTTTTTTAATCACTTGTTTTTTGTTTCGCAAAAATAAATTTTTGAATTTTTTTAATAAAAAAAACAAGTGATAAAAAAATGTTTTTATTAAGTGTAAGTGTGTTTGGCCAAGTGCCTACGGCAAATAGCGTTAACAAATTACGAAGTAAGTAACAACTTATAATCGGGTGAAAATTCGATTTTAAGCTTTTGAGAATCTGAACGTCATGGGGATGTTTAGACATGAGAAACAATAGCTCTCCAAAACAGTAGCTCTATTTATTGAAGCATAATCTGAACCGGTCCAGTCCAAGTTGTACAAGTGTGTGTTTGTTCAAGCGATTGATTTTAAATCAAAATTTGTGATATGAAACAAAATTAGAATCAAGTTTTCCAAAAACAAAATTTGAACAGATTCGAATCAATGTGTGTCATGAAATGCAGCAAATATAAGGCAACCCTTATTTAATAGAACGTGTTGCCACTGGACATGCACCCGTGTGCAAAGGTTCAACGGTTTTGATAAAAAACTAACTAAAAGAGTTGGTCGCCACAAACAAATCGAAACGCGTAAATATTTTATGTTTTTTAAATCAACAAATAAAACAGAAAACTAGTTTTTTATTTAAACTTTTTCCATGCGATCCACCTAACATGACACTGTAAATTAAGCTAACCGCTCTATTAATCAACGGTGAAGTTTAACTTCGTTAACATCGTTATAATAAGTTGATCGTTAATAAATTATTCTGCTAAAACTAAAAATTATCCAAATAGGATAAGCAGACAACAGCTATCCATGTACTTACAAATAGTCGGGGAATGTTCAAGTTGGATTTACATCCAACTTGAACATTTCCCGACTATTTTTAAGTACGTGGATAACACAATCGTCCGATAACACAAAGTCCTCATCTACTGGTACTTCTGATGTATAATTATTTGATTCATCATCAGAAAGTTCTTCGTCAGCAATAAACTTTGACAAATTATCTTCAACTTCTGAAGCATCACTCTTGTCACCATCAGTTGCGTATAAATGTTCGTCTAAATCATTATCCATTTTCAAAGCAATGGACACGCTTCGTAGTATATGGAACGTTCATGGAACATGAAGGAACAGAATTTTTGTGGAAAAAAATGTGTAAATTTATCGGACTTTTGTAAAACAATGGATTATTGGGATTGAACTTCAAACACATTACAACTTATGTGGAATTTATATTATTTCTACAAAATCAAAGTCGGGTCATATTGGCCCGTAAGATCATATGTGTAACAAACACATATTAAACCCTGCACTTATAAATAATCTTTTGTTTTTTTTTAATGCAACATATAAAATAATGTATTTGATGAAAAATCACTAACAGTCAATCGTACTCGATTAAAAAAAAAACATTTTATAAACAACTAAAATGCACTTCGTAAAATTCAAAGAGCCCCAGTGTAAGGCGTTGAGCAAACAACCGTAAAAGTCACAATAAATTTGTTCTTTCTGTAATGAATCCGTTAGATCACGTGTAATGGCAAGCTGACGACAGAATATTAATTTGTTCTCGCTTCTTTGTTTTTTCGATAGAATCGAATTTCGGACAGCAAATTGTTCCCAACATGAATATATGATATTAACCGTTCAAGCAATTATGGGTTTGTCGGCCCGAATATGGGTTTTTTGAAATTTTTCTTAAATTTTCTTAATCTAATATGGACATTTTCTGGACTACGAAATCAAAATCAGCTTGTTATTTGCTAGTGAATTTTAAATAATATCATGCAAAAGGAAATTTATAACTTTATTTTAGATAACTGTTTGGAAAATAGCCACACGAAAAAGAACTGGAGTATTCCTCAATCCTCTATTGAACCAAATTCGGATTGTAGCTCAAAAGTATAATGTTTCTACTAAATGAGGTTAATATTTTTAATCGACAAAAACTAAGATAAATCTGCAGCGTCTGTAGATTCACATTCAAGCTCTGTACTGTACCATCTATCGTAGTGTTATCTATTGTAAAGTTGCTTTTATGCATTTACCAAACCAGTATATTCCGTCCTTTATTAATTTACTCTTTCTATCTACTTTCTGCACGTCATCATTTGATAATACTTACCATATTATTATTATTATTCAGTTATGACCACAAAAAACTGAACACCAATTTAGTTATATAATTAACTAAATGACCTGGTGAACTTCGTACCACCTAAAATTGATTTAATTGTAACTCTTCATAAGCGATTATGAATCTCAAGCAACCTTCCAACTCCAATTCATTGAGATCGGCAATATTGGTCGCACTGTGTACGGTTTGAGTTTCGTTTGATGATTAAATGAAACTCGTTCGTAATTCAACTGAATTCAATGTGTTTTATTTACATGGAAAAGAAATGAGGTTAATATTCAATGCAAAGCGTTGTGGTAAATTACGTTTTTCGTTTTGTTTTCTGGCGTGGCAAACAAACAAAGATGATGGCTTTACCGACACACAAACACACGACATACAGTTTGTGATTTTAGACGGTCATTGCGAATGCCAGAGGTACGGCGAGTTGAACCTCTTTCAACTCGATTAGTAAGTCCGTTGGAATCATCGGGATGCGCGGAATCAGAACATTCCCTCCTTTATACTTTCCCTTGGTAATCGTAGCCTCGATGATGTTGTTCATAAGCTTTTTCACAGCCAGTCTTGTTCCATTGCACAATCGATTTTGATTGATGTTACGCAACGTGATGATGACTGAGCCTTCTTTCAATTGCCGTGAGGTAGTAATCCGGGCAACTCCAGCGAATCCAAGAATTCTGTGGAATAGTTGACTACTTTACCCTGGTTGATAACTGTGTCAACCGATTTGAAGAAAACAACTGTCCCTGAATGAAATTTTGAATGGTCGCGTTGAGATCATTGGCATCTTAGTTTTTCGGCACCAATATGGCTCATTTGCTCAGCAAATTACGGTTTTTTAAGTTTTTCACTATTTGCGGAAAAACATGTCGAATAAGCTATGCCTTCGATTCGGTCAACTGGCAGAAACCAGTGGGCAATGTGATGAATCCGGTCGAGATGTCAACCGCGATTTTTACGTTACCAATGCCCAACAATTGCTTCGAAAACACATCTGAACATCGATCTTGTTGTCGTCAATCGGAGAGTTTTTAAATGCCGCCACTAATTTCAAGCACGATTTCAAGCACGCGTTTAGTTCGTCAGCTGCAGTTAAACGTGGAATAACCGGAAGAGTCTGATGAAAATCACCGGATAAGTGAAGCCACCAAAATTATCTTTTCACCAAAAATGTTTTGATTGCCACGAAGTTCTTTCAACGTTCTGTGTAGCGCTTCAAATGACCTTTGTGGGCCACCGTGCATTCGTCCAAAACGATCAGTTGCATCTCTGTAGAATCTTTGCCATTGCGCTGTTTTTGGCGATGTTGCAAATAGGCGTCTCGTTGATTTGTATGTTCAGTGGGAATTTCAGTGTAGAACGTTCTAACAAACTCGCTGCTATTCCAGATGAAGCCAATGCCAGGACAACTTCATGCTGTGATCGAATCGACCCCAAAAGCAATGAAATTAAGAACGTTTTTCCCGTCACTTCGACAGCATGTAGGAAGTAATCGACACCAGTTCCATTGTTCACAACTTCTATCAAAGAGTCGTACGCAGTCTTTCGTTGCCATCTGTTCGTCAGGTGCTAACAATATTAGTAGTTCTTTTTCAATTTGCTTGTGGATTTTTCTATGTTGTCATTAAATGCTAAGATAGCCGTATCATCCGAAAACGTTGCTATGTTAGTCTCTTCTATCATTGGCATATCCGAGATATATACCATAGAACATATAAAGTTGGTCCCAGAACGCTACCTTGTGGTATTCTTTCTGATATTTTCTGAGTGTTCGCCATCTAATTTAACATGAAAGTGTCGGTTAGATTGTAATTCGATGTACTTGTTCTATTGTTGAATGGTTTTCTGTGAAGCCAAATTGATGAGGAGGAAAAGATTTCTTTCTTCTATTATTGATTTGATTCTCTTTAGGAGTAGTTTCTCGAATATTTTTGAAATTATTGGAAGTAAGGGAATCGGCCTATACAAATTTTTCTCATTAATTGGTTTGTTGGGTTTAGGTGTCGTGACTACTTCTGCGACTTTACATTGATTTGGAACGTATTTAAGTCTGAATAATGCGTTAATTATTAGTAACACTTTTTCATTAAAACCTTTTTTTATTTTTTACTGTGATATCCTGGTGATAAGTCATATCTTGGAAATTTCTTTGCATTAAGGATAAGATTGATTTCCTCTTTTAATTATTGTGTTGTGACAGGAGATATATTGTAGTTATCCACTTTATTTACTAGGTGATATATTTCCTCTGCTGTTTATCTAGGTAGAGGCTGGAACGTGTTTTCGGGGTGGGTTGCAAACAACGAAGCGTTTTCCTTAAAAGCCTGCACTTTAAGCCTCTGTTCTATCTTCATTTTTAACTGGTGAAATTTGTAGTTTAGGTCGTTTTAAGTTTTTTGGCGCTCTCAAAGGGAATATTCGGCTTTCCCCAGTAAGTTCACTTAGGTATTTATGGATTTGTTCTAGATTAGTAACTTTAGTTTATTGGACAAAAAATTAAGAATTGTTTTATAACCGGTGTTGCCGCACAACAAAAATAACTGTATATGTCTTACCTATAGATAACAAAACAAACAAAAATAACTGTATATGTCTTACCTATAGAAAACCGGTGTTTTTTTAAGCCCGATAGAACTTGAAATTGTAAAAAATAACACAAAAAATTAAATTGTAATCAAAAATTTTTTTTTATTCGATAGATCAATACATGGTATTAATATTTGAAAATGATTTTGAGTATATGGGCATCGCGGTTGTTCTTGACCAAATACACTCTGGACGTTCAATTTTGGGCCACTTTTTCGGGCTTCCCGTATGTCACGAAAAACACGAACAATGCTGGCCTCCAAGGCATCAATTGTTGCTGGTTTATCAGTATAAACCAGTGACTTCACGTAGCGCCACAGGAAATAATCGAGAGGTGTCAAATCGCCAATTGGAGGCCAATTGACAGGCACATTTCTCGAAATCAACTTATAGCCAAATTTTGATTTTAATAAGTCGATGGTTGCGGTCGCCGTATGGCACGTAGCGCTCATCTCGTCCGGATCAATTTCATCCATATTTTCAAAAAAAAAAATCATTGATCATGGTGCGGTAACAATCTCCATTGACCGTAACGCGATCCCCGGCCTCATTTCTGAAGAAATAAGGTCCGATGATTTTTAAAGTAAATTTTAATAATTTCGTAGCGTTGTTCAAGCGTGATTCTATTCATGATCATTTGCCAGAGTGTACTGAGATCTGAGAGTATATTTTTCATAAAAATTTAATTTTTTAAACGAAACGGAAAGAAGAAAGAGGCATGGTTATATAGACGAATTGGTGAAAATGTTTTTGACATTTTCACATTTGTTTTTAATTTTATATTATTTGATTCTACATTAATGTCGCACTCGGAAAATCCATTTAATTCCATTTTAATTTTAGTGAGTTAATAATTTAATATATTGCGTTTGAATCTAATTAAAATATAAAATATTTTGACAATTTGACATAAGTGCTTGTAAGGATAACAAAAAATACATAACCGATAGTGTTTAACCGCAAAGACGAAACGAAAGCAAATTGAATTGAATCAATTTCTCCGTCCGTTTTCATTTCGTTTCGTCTATATAACTGGTCTAGTAGGTTTTCTTGTATTCAATTCGTTCGTTTCATTTCAGTCCGTTTCGTTTTCGTCTATATAACTAGCCCATTAGGCTTAAAAAAGCACTCGTTATTTTGGCGCTCGACCTTTTTGTCATGCCTTTCTTGCTTTTCGGTTCGCTGCTACCAGTTCCCTAACTTCCAGAGGATAAATAGCATTTGGGTGCATTTCCTTTCAACTTTCAGCTACTCCGCTCTTGCATGCTGTTGTTGAGTTGTTCTAGTCTTCCTCTAGCTGTATTGGTTTTTTAATTGGCACCTGAAGATCAATATTTTTCTCAACTAATTTCTGGAATTTCTCCCAGCAGGTTTTGTTATTAGTTGGCCAAGGTGGATCAGTTTTCTTAACAATCGTTGCACTGATTGTCATAATAACGTCATAATTCGACATAATCCCCTCGCTGCTTTCTAGGTATATGTAATTTTCGTCTATACCTTTGATGATAAAGTAATTTATAGTGAACATATAAATTATGTTATTCGATTTTTATATCTACTTCGATACTATAGGCATCTTCAGTAAAATATTTTACTAAATGAAATTATATTCGCCTTGGCACCTTTATATACCGAAATTTGTAATGGCTGAAGCTTATGTAGGTTCCATTTATTAGTGAAAAATTCTTATGCTATTTGCTTATTTGCCGTCAATTTTGTAACATCATTGCAAAATTTTTGGTCGTAAAGTTGATGAATAACCATTCAGTTAGTAATAGTAATAGGTTATCCAATTCGAGGTTGATAAAGTAGAAATCTGTATACCGACATCTGTCAAAGATAAACGTCAAGTACGCTGTCATTTATTTAGTTGACATTCTGCCATTTAAGAATATGGAGCATTTAACATACGCAAATTGGGTGTTGGAAAAATAGGCCGTCGATGCTGATTTTTCGAACAAAATTTTCTTCGGTGATGAAGCTCATTTTTCGCTTGGTGGATACGTTTCTTTTATGGATTCTTGGTGGATACGTTTCTTACGATTTCTTTTTGTGGGGCTACGCGAAAGATCGTGTTTACGCAAACAATCCTCAAACTCTTGACGAATTGAAAACTAATATTCGTAAGGTAATGGCCGAGATACCGCCCGAAATGTGCCGAAAAGTCATTGAAAATTACCGCAAAAGAATCAAGGCCTGTAAGAAGTCCCGTGGAGGACATTTGAATGATATCTTGTTTAACTAAAAATGGCAAGGATCAATCTGTAAAATGAAATAAAAATTACAATACATTCCGAATATTTTGTGTGTTTTTTTTAAGTTTACTTTATCAAGCTTGAATTGGATAACCCTTTATTAATATGGTTAATAAGATAAAACGAATCAATATGCCATACAATGGCAAACTAGCCTTATTTGATGTTCACAATATGTACAGCAATATTCCAATAAGTGAGAATAGCATTAATAAATCAATTATAGATATTTTTAGACATCTCTGAGATTTTTGTTAATTGGTTTGATGCGTAAATAATTCCATTCGTAATATCATATAAATAGTATACGATATTTATGATTTTGTCAAAAAGGCCCAAACGCCTTTATTTATTTATTGAAATAAAACAAACCAATTTAAATAGGCCTCGGTGTCTCTGTATCTACTGTCTTAGATATCTCTGCAGTTCTGATTAGTTGATGAAATATATTAACAAACAGTAAATTAATTAAATGCATAGTTGCGAAAATTTTAAATGTCCAAATTAAGCACTACCTATTTTTGACCCGACAGTAAATATGGGTTTGCTCGTCGTTGGGACGGTTTGTCGGCCAAAAATTATTAAAAATTTGTTATTGCATGTTATTTAATTCCTGACTTTATTGACTCGTTCATAATTGCTTACACACTCACATCACTAATACACTCTACGAATTAATTCATCGTACGATCCAAAAAAGTGAATTTGCCACTTCCATTTTGAACCAAATAAAATCATCCCTACTGTAAATGAAGATGGTCAACAGATGTAAACAAAAAACACAAAAACTTATTTTGTTAATTTTCTTTTCAAGGTCAAAAACGATAATATTACAATTTTATTGCATTTGTATACGGACAAATTCATCGTACGTTAATTATGGCAACATGTAAATCCCTTGTTTTTCTGGTTTATGCGATAGTTTCGCTCACTATAGTATTAGGCGTCAAAGATATTAGTTTATATTATATTTTTAAACTGTGAGTTGTTTTAACTGCCGCAGAAAAGAAACCAGTGCCGACTTTCGAAAGGTTGTAATTAACATGCATTTGGAGGGGCAGTCGCTTTCAGCAATCGCAAAAGTAACAAAAAAATCAAAATCCACAATCCAGTATATTGTGGAAACATATAAAAAAAATGGAAGTATTGAGTATACAAAAAGAACTGGCCGCCCACTTGCTCTGAGTGAGAAGATGGAAAGGGTTGTAGTGCGAACCGTACGCAAGGAACCAAAAACATCTAGCACACAAATTCAAAGAATGCTATGCAGAGATTATGGAACAGTTGTATGTTCTCGTACAATTCAAAAAAGTTTAAACCGGTACGGATATTTTGCCAGAACTGCCCGGAAAAAACCACTAATCAGTGACATAAACAGAAAGAAGCGCATAGAGTTCTCTAAATTGTACCTGGATATGGACTTTACTTTCTGGAAACGTGTAATATTTACTGATGAAAGTAAATATAACATTTTTGGACATGACGGACCATCCAAAGTATGGCGCAAGAAAGGAACAGCGATGGAAATCGCTAATCTTCGATGCACAGTTAAACATGGTGGAGATAGTGTTCTAGTTTGGGGGTGTATGGCGTGGTCGGGGGTCGGTAACTTGGAGTTTATCGAAGGAATAATGGACAGATGGGACTACATGAATATTTTAAAAGCCAATTTACATGAATCGGTTGAAAAATTAGGATTACCACAAGATTGGGTCTTCATGCAGGATAACGACCCCAAACACACTGCGCTAGTTATTCGAGAATGGTTGCTCTATAACACCCCCAAACAACTACATTCTCCTCCACAAAGTCCAGATCTAAATCCCATAGAACATCTATGGGATTATATAGAAAGGCAACTCCATAAACATACTATTACATCCAGGGCCACACTGAAAGCAGCAATTTCAAAAGAATGGGCTCGAGTGCCGCCTCAGTTTACTCAAACTCTGGTTTCGTCTATGAACCATCGATTAAAAGCTGTTTTAGATTCAAAAGGCGGTCCAACCCGTTATTAATCAATATTTTGTTTAGTGTTAAGTAAAACTTGAATTAATCGTACGATGAATTTGTTCGTGCGCAAATACATTAAAATTGCAACAGTTTCATTTTTGATTTTGAAGATAAAATTAATAAAAAAAAGTTTATATGTTTTTTGTTTACATCTTTTGACCTTTTTCATTTACAGTAGGGAAGATTTTGTTTGGTTCAATAGGGAAGTGGAAAACTCAATTTTTTGGGTCGTACGATGAATTAATTCGTAGAGTGTATATTAATTTAATTTGACATTTTTTTGATCAATCTCACTCGAAGAAAAATATTTAGTTAGGAAAATTAGAAAACACCTTTCTTATAATGAAAAGAAAAAATTGAGAAAAGAAATTTTGTAACCGGCAATTAATTAGGCAAAATATTAAAAATAAATTTGACGACAATAATAATATTTATATTGAATAAAAGTAACCTTCTTACACGTAATATAAAACAAGATTTCGATCAAAAATAAAAATGCAGAAAAGAAAAGAGTATTAATTAGAAAATTTATTACCATAAACTAATATATTGTACAAGTATTGATGATCCAAGTGTGGTTGAAAGGACACAGCTGACCATCTTTATACGTTCCGACTCCACATAAACTCTCCTCTTGGATCCATACTCGTGCCGACCCCAGATTTTCGGTGTGCTTGGTTAGCACATACATAATAATATTTAAAAGTATTATTATTTCAATAATTCGTTTGTGTATATAACAAAGGGTGTTTTTAGAGGTTCACATCTTTAAGTTGGCACCACTGTTTTGCCATTTCATAATGAATAGACTCATGCCAGAGCAACGCTTGCAAATTGTGGAAACTATCAAAATAATGGTTCTGCTCGACAAACTCATCGTGCATTACGTCCATTTTACGGTCGTCATAATCGTAGATCAGAACGGGTAATTCGGTTAACTATGGATCGTTTTCGCACCACGTATACTATAAATGATAATACGCATCCAGTAAGTGGTCAAACAGTGCGTACCGAACAAGTAATAGACGCTGTACAGTGTAGCATTGAGAAAGATCCAAATCAATCAATTCGACATCGTTCTCAGCGACTGGAGATGTGTCCATTCACTTTATGGAAGATTTTATCTAACGAACTTGGTTTACTTGCTTACAAAATTCAACTTGTGCAGGAATTAAAACCATCCGGACATCACATACGCCTCCAATTCGGTCAATGAGCTGAAACACACATTGATATTGATGTTGATTTTCTAAACAATATTTTGTTCAGCGATGTAGCTCACTTTTGGTTGAATGGGTACGTTAATAAACATAATTGTCGGATTTGAAGTGAAAATAATCCACAAGCCTTTATCGGAAAACCATTACATCCAGAGAAAATTAATGTTTGGTGTGCTTTATGGGTCGGTGGAATCATTGGTCCATATGTCTTCAAAAACAATAATGGGCGGATTGTTTCAATCAACGGTGAACGGTATACAGACATGATTTATAACTTTTTTGTATCCCAATTGGCTGGCATAAATCTTGCTGATATGTGGTTCAAACAGGACGGTGCCACATGCCACACAGCGCGGAATACAATTAATTTACTCAAAGAAACATTTGATGATAGACTAATTTCACGTAATGGTCCTGTTAAGTGGCCACTGAGATCGTGTGATCCAACTTCATTAGATTATTTTCTTTGGGGATATGTTGTCATTTATCCACGCCGATAAACCAGAGACCATGAAACACTTGGAACATAACATTCGGCGAGTTATTAGCGAGATACCGCCACAAAACTAGACCTCCAGATTACGCCATGTACGCGACAGCCGCGGCGGCCACATGACCGAAATCGTATTAATGCATTAATGGCATAAAATTTTCTATCCAATAAAGTTAGTTTCACTGATATTCAAAATGTTTTCTTTTGTTCTATTTTAATTTAAAATTGTGAACCAAAAACACCATTTATAATAGAACACATGAAGTTAAAGTTGAAGCTGTGGGTCTATTATGAAATTTTCGACGCGCGCTTTTTTTACAACATCGTCGAAAATAGGTATTACGAATTTTTATGAAATTTAATGACAAATTTCATTATCTTCATTAATAAATTAACATTGAAAATTATATAAACTATTAGGTTCCAGATTTTAAAATGCACAATATTTTCGTTTTTATTGGGAGTATAACTTAGTTTTTTGGATTTTCTAACAGTACCTAAGAGCTAACTTTAGTACGAAACATTATTTTTACAATGACGCCTTCGGCATGTTAAAGTGTTGACATTCCACATTAAAATTTAGTTTGTCATTATTCGTGAAAGCGTAAATACATATTTTTTAATCCCATTTAAAGAAGTCGAATTTTGTACCAACAAAACAGCATTTGTGGACATTACTTGTTTGCTTTAATGAAAAGATAAAAGCTGCTGAAAGTTTTTGTTAGCTTCAAGACACTTATGGTGAACATGCAACAACTCAACAGACTTGCGGAAACTGGTTTAAACGATCCAAAAATGGTGATTTTGATGTCAGTGACAAAGAACGTTCTGGTCACCCAAAAAAAATTCGAAGATGAAGCATTGGAAGCATTAATGAAGGAAAACTCAGCTCAAACTGAAAAAGAACTTGCAGAACAGTTAAATGTCACTCAAGCAGCTACAAGCAAACGTTTACATGCCATGAAAATGAATCAAAAAAAAGGAAAATGTGTACTACATGAACTGACTGAAGCCAACATTGAAAATCGTTTAATGGTTTGCAATTCTTTGCTTACAAGACACCGAAGATGGCATTTTTTGTCTCAAACTGTGACTCGTGTTGAAAAATGGATTTACTGCAATAACCCTATACGCAAAAAATCATGGGTTCATCCAGCCGAACCATCCACATCAACTGCAAAACGAAACATTCTTGGAAGTAAGGTTATGTTGTGCATTTGGTGGGATCAGTAAGAAGTGGTGTACTATGAGCTGCTAAAACCGAACGAAACTATTACTGGTGAACGTTACCAACAACAATTGATAGATTTGAACCATGCATTGAACAAAAACCGTTCGATTCCAGCCTACAAACAGCGTAAAGTGATTTTGCTGCACGACAATGCTCGACCACATGTCGCAAAACAAGGTAAAAATACGCTGGAAGTACTTAAATGAGAAATTCTACCGCATGCTACCTATTCACCAGATTGTATCCCACCAGATAAATATTTGTTCTGATCAAGGCAAAGCGATATTCAAGACCAGCACTTCAGAAACCACGATGAAATGAAAAAATGGCTCGACGAATGGATCGCGTCAAAAGACAAACAATTTTTTTTTATGGAAGCCATAAATTGCCAGAAAGATGGTCGAACGTCATAGATAACGATGGAAAATAATTTGGTTAAAATAATATTTACCATTTCTTAGAAATAATCGTATTCTTTCTGCAAAAAAATACAAAAAAATAAGTTATACTACCAATATATTGATCGACCTATTTATTTTCTAATTATCCGGTCTAATCTAAATTTATTTATCGACTGATAATTTATCAATGTTTCGATTTTTCGGTCGTTGCCCAAAAAAAGTGTATGCGAAAGGATATGGGAAAGGAAACTGGATTGCAAGGTATACCAAAAAAATATATTTCAAACAAATTCGTTTCCCCTATGATTATCGTTTATCGATAATTAACCATAATACCACGTGTTCATTTAAAATCGTTACATTAGAAATGGTAACGGTCCAATTCGGTAATGGTTCATCCCCAAATAAAATGAAATTTTAAATTTTTGTTTTATAAAAACTTTCATAACCCTAACATTAGATTACAATTTTCCTAATTCTGTTTACGTTGGTAATAAATAAATTATAAAGCTATTATTAATACACATAAAAATTAACAAATATCAAAACACATAGAAATCAACCCAGTTGAACTTACAATTTTAAAGCAAATCTAGATTATCACGTATTTTTATATCTATGGTTAAAGGAGCTTACATTTTGTTCGTTACAATTATTTATCATTAATATGTTTTTTTATATTTTTAGATTGCGGGAATTTAGATTCAATTAGCGCCGATATAGACGCCACAGATGATATAATTACATCTTTTCAAGTATGTTTTTTTAAATTAAACGGTCTATGTTGTTACACTAACCTAACTTTACTTCTATGTATTTCAGTTAACAGAGGACTTGTTAAGTGATGTAACTAATTATGAGGATAACGGTCCGAACTCGAAATGGTAAAATTTAATTAAGAAATAGACAATAAATTACAAAAAAAAAAATTTGCTCAAACACAAGTAGAGACAAAAATTCATACAAGTGCCTTATGTAAACGGTGGTCTTAAATATATAATATTATCTTCTAGTATACTTATATTAAGTTATAAAACGGATGCAATCAAAATTTATGTGTAATTGATTCTATTAAAATAAAATAATAGTAATAAGCACTAAATAAAATACAAAAACAACAAACATTAAATTCTCCGTGGCCCTATTGTGGTAATTCCCGGAGAATGGAAGTTTTAAATTTTGTAGCAGATTTATTATCTTTTCCCCCAAAGTGTATTCTGGCTTCTGGGAAAATATTTTGTTGGGAAAAAATTATTCCCCATTATAGCAGTTTTGACGTTTATTATTCCATACCTATTTTAGGAAAGAATTAACTGGGAATATAATTTAACAGAAATGTATTGTATTTACTTATAGCAATATTATGGCTGTATATTTATACTGAAAACTGGTATCTCAATTGGAAATATCCAATTTTTCATTTTAATAAACGAAATTTATTGTTTAGTAAAATTCGATTAAAATATCAAAAAAACGTAGTAAGTAAACTACTTTTAGACATTTGTTTTTTATTTTATTGCGATCGCGTGTCGGCCGCGAATAATTAAATTATTTTCCCGTACATTTATTCCCCAATCGGCAGAATTAACTTTTGGAAAAGGGGGATTGGGGAAAATGTCTGAGTAATAGATGCGACAAACAAAAATTCTTCTCTATTCCCGGGGAATTACCAGAATAGGGCCACTGAAGTTCTTGTTGTTCGTCCGGGTTTTTATTAGATAGCGACAATTAATTTTACATTATAAATGTTTACTTAATTAAGATAAATACAAAATGCTATTATTTTATTTAAGAAAGTATACTAATTAATGCGATAAAGCAATACAAGTGAAATTAAAGCAATATTTAATTTTTAAATTAGTGCCTTCATACATATTGTGTATTTACTAGGGCCTTTCTTTTTCTAATACATATGTTTTTTTGATTTATGCAATATATGTTAATATAATACATATTCCAAAAGTATTATCTGTAAAAATCAATAAATACAAAACAAAATATTTAATGAGACAGTCTTATTTTATTATAGGCTATTTTGAAATATTTAATAAAAAATTTCAATTGATTATCAAATAATTGTTTTATTCAAAATTTTTTTTTTCTGCTTTCAATCTAATTAAAAAACTAATTAATTTAAAAATTATAAAATTAAAATTTATTTTATTAAATAGTAATTATCTATATACTATATATACATACATATATATATATATATATATATATATATATATATATATATATATATATATATATATATATATATATATATAAATATATATATATATATATATATATATATATATATATATATAAATATATATATATATATATATATATATATATATATATATATATATATATATATATATATATATATATATATATATATATATATATATATATATATATATATATATATAAGTAAATTATTGAAGCAGGAAAAATCGATGTTCACTTGCAGTGATGTCTACTAAATTATAATTATTAGTTAAACAATAAATTTAGTTTGATTTTTTAATGATGTTATAGGATAAAGTTAAACTTGAAACATAATTTTAAAAAAATAATTCTATTACTTTTATTTTAAGTAACAAAAATATGTATTGCAGTAAAATAACTTAACATTTTGTGCTTTTCGTTTATATTTTAATGTTCGGATATTTTTACTGAAAATGTTAATTTTAAGATTCATAATTATTAAAATTTTGCACGTGAAATCTTAATGCCTAAGTTCATACGATATGATTTTGCTCGGAGTTTGATCCAATTATTATGAAAAGCACAATTTTTGTTTCGTTTAATAATACTATTATAATTAGCATTGAGAGTTAATTATATTTTAGATGTTTAGTATTAAATAAACAATAAAACAGAATTAATTTTATTTAAGGCAATGTCAGTAGATCCACAAACAACAGTAACGAAATTCTGGGCTGGATACTTTTTTCGAATCAAATCGAAACTTACGACTCTTTTTCATAGAATACATTGATTGCCGCTCTAGCTTTTGCAAATATGTTGTTTCTATTGCAATCTGTGCTGGCACTCGTGATGTTTTATTATTCGTTCGATGTTTAACTCATCTTCATATATTTTCAGTAATTCTAGGAACAGAAAACATGTTGCGATCGCAATAATTAAGAACAATTGATGAGACATTTAGTTTTAGAAAAAAAACATAAACGTCGATTTAATTCGAGAAGTGAAGTTACAACATCCCAGCCCTAGTTTCACCAAAATAATTAACTATGTAACCGACATGAAACTGTTAACATTCATCGTTTTTATTAAATTAAATATGTACTCGAAACATCAGACAAAACATGTTATCAGAAACCAATTTGTATTGACAAGCATTTGTTTCTATTTTTGGTTGTTAAGTTTTCATTTTAAATTGAGATATGCCATGTTTTTGGTCATGAATTTATTTGAATCTTTACATTTTCCTTTTAGTACTCTTTAGTTAAACAAAAATAGTACCTCAATAATTAAATTAGAAAATATTAACATTTTTATGACGATTTAATTCGCAAAATGAAAATCATTAAAATAGGAGACGTTTTTCGAATCAATGAAAGTGCTTATTATGAATATGATTCTGATTCATTTAAAGTTGGGTACATGTTGATTAAAATTGACCAAAGTTCTGAAAATTTTGAACCCTATGAAAATTTCAAATCAAATCGGTATTTTACAAATCACGTCTCCAATAGTTAACGGACCTGAAAGCCCCCAGTGTAATTGTTTTTTTTAGAATCGTTCTTAAATTGGAAGCCAAGTAATCAATTGTTAAATTTTATGTACACTTTAGCTTCTATTATTACAGTATTACAAATATAACTTTTTTTATTGCTATTTTACAAATGGCCCGTTTATACTAATGGACACAATAAGAAGTAACTACAATTTTTTTAAAATGAAATTACGGATTGAAACAAACTATGCTAAAACGTAAAAAAAATTGTATTTCTCTTTAAGTGATATTAATCTAACACACTCTTACCAGTTAGTTTAATATTTTGATCTCACGTTTTCAATTGCAAGAACAATATTCAGAAGAGAAAGAAGTGTTTTGATATTACGACATCTTACAATGAGCCATGATATAACAATATATTCGGAACTTATACATCTCGGTTTATTTTTTAACCCTAAAATTTGCGCGTCTTTATAAACAAAAATTTATTTGAATATGAATTAAACACAAATTTATTGTTTAATAAATAATTAAACATGATTGTTTGCAGAAAAAAAAACAATTAAAGAAATTATAGAGTTATAATGAATACATGTAGAAATTAATTATGCCGTCCATAAATTATTAATATAATTTTAAAACAAATCACAAAACAAAAGATTTCATTTTAGAATGAAATAAGAAAATTCAAAAAAGAACATGAGATCACGCCAGTCAAGCAATATTTTTTCATTCTAAAAATATCCGCATTGATGAAATTAAAATTAAAAACGAAAAGTACATACACACAACACAAAAGTAGAAAACTATACCTAAATTAATGCATTAACAAATCTCTAATTGATTAGAGACTTGAAATATTGCAATATTATAAATAAGAGATTAAACTATTCGGTTTTGTTAATAAATTTTTGCAAGTAAAACTAAAATTATTTTTAATGTTGGCCTTGATTCAATGTACTCGTACAATAAATTTCTTATTATTTCTTGATTTGATATTTTTCAAATTTTTTTCTAAACTCTCTTAACTCGATTAAAATTGGAATCGATTTTTGATACAAAATGCAAAATAAGTACAAGAATTATATAAGACTTAAATCATTGGATTATTCTGGATGATAGCCAGATGTATTTTTGTAACACGAAATGGGATTACCTAGAGTTGCTTTGATTTCGAATGCTATACTTATAATTCTTCTACGAAATATTTGGTTTTGAACCAAATATTTTTTATTAGTTTAAGGTTCAATTTTTCTCCGAAAATCAGCTAATAAAAAATTTAAAAAAATAGAGCCATAAACAAAAAAATAATTATATTTCAAAGAATTATATAGAGAAGACAGAGATCAAAGTGCAATGAAGGAACTACTTGACTATTTTGGGTTGTACATAAACTACAAATCAATTAATGTGATATGTAAACGCCCTAGAGAAAATTCAATTAAACTCGAGAATAACTACCGTAAATATACCTATATATTTTTTCTCATAGTAAGTATTATAATTATATATTAATATCAATCAAACAAATCAAGAAAACAAATGAAGTAAATAAAACATGGCATTTTCTTTATAATTTTTATAGATACGAGTACATAATTTTGTATTATAAATGGTTTTATTTTATTTTTTTAATTAAGTAAATTTTTCAATATAACATAATTTGCAAGTATAAAGAATTACAAAATAATAATTAAATAAATATAAATAAATAATTTACCGTTTAAATAAATAAGTATGCAATTTATAAAACAAAACAAGAAATTGAAGATGAAATTGTATCATATTTTTATTGATCAATAAAATAAAATCACAATTGGGAATTTAAAAAACTGTTTTAATTTAATTTAATTTAATTTAAGATAGCGGTATCATTAATTACTCTTCCCATTAGAGTTTATTAATAGAATAATCTACGTAAACACCCTTTAACAGACTACTAGTCTAAACCCAAGCACATAGCATAGAAAAATAAGTTTACCGACTTAAACTTATTTTTGTATGATCATAGTTAACAAAAACTAAATAAATTCTTGAATATTTTATTATTTTTTTTTATTTAAAGTCGTGTGCAATATAAGTTTTCTGATGATTTGCCACGCATCACATGAATAAAAACAATATTTACTCCCAGTACTTTATGCCTTGAAAATTGGAGTTGGACAAACTAAAATACATTATATATAATTTAAATGCAATGACTCAAAAAAAAACAAACCCACATACTATTTTCAAAAAAATAAAATAATTGTTTTCAAAAAATACTCTTTATATACGTACATATGTATAATAAGTACATATAAATTATATAGCATGCTATCCCATTACAGTATACAATATAATTTATTTGAAAATGTGTACTAAATTCGCGATCCAATATGAATCATGATGAAGTTGCAGAATATACTACTGTGGGCAAAAAGTAGTAAGACTTTTCAATTTAAATTTCGCGCGGAAAACCATTCGTCGAAATATTTTTTTTTCTATGTTGGTATGACTGTCAGTGACATCTGTGCCAAATTTCACATCAAAATAATCATTAGTGTTTAGTATACGCTTGTCTTTCTGAAGTACAAAAAGTGCATTCGGCGATTTTTACAATGAGTGAAATTATTCAACAAAGTAGTTCCATTAAATTTTGTGTGCGGAATCAATTTTGTGGCGCCGAAACGTTCAGAATGTTGCAAAAGACCTTCGGTGATAATTGTATGTCGCGAGCAAGTGTTTTTGATTGGTACAAATTGTTCAAAGAGGGTCGAGAACGTGTTGACGACGAATTATATATATATATATATATATATATATATATATATATATATATATATATATATATATATATATATATATATATATATATATATATATATATATATATATATATATATATATATATATATATATATATATATATATATGTATATATATATATATATAGATGATGAAAAATTCCTGAAATCTCAAATTCACTCTATGCAGCCATAAGTCATGTTTTAATTTTATGATTTTTATGTTTTGAATACGTAGCCTTGATTAAAACCAACAGTTTGAGACACTTAATTTTTTTTGGTTCTTGTTGTTGTTAAAGATACAGGGTGTCAAAATTTGAGAAAAATGATAATCATGGTATTGTATTTATCGCAATAAAAAGAAAAATAATTGTCCGATAATTATGATTTTGGGCTCATGTTAAAGATAAGTTAATAAGGATTTCTAAAAAAGTATAAAATTTTTATATTGTTTAAATCCTTCTTCTCTAAATTTCCCGCCAAAATGTATTTTTTAAATTTTCTCAAAAACCTATTTTTTCTTTCTAGAATTCGATAATATTTTACAACATATCAAAAAACTAGAATACCGTTATTTTTTGTTTTCTTGCAAAAATCGTTTTAGTAAGAGAAGTATTTCATTTTGATATGGAAAGCTATATAGATATTTCTCAGTGTTTTGAAATTGTTTACAAAACTGGTAGTTCACGTAATTTGTGTGTTTTGTATTTTATTTATTGTACAATTTTGCGTCATATTTAAGTATGAGTCACAGAATTATGAGGTGCCACCCCCTGGTTTATATAGTTTGGTTAGTCGTAGTACCATAAATTCCTTTTCTTTTTTTTGGGTTTCTTTATAAAAGACTAAATAAATTGTTGTTTCCCCCTTTTTTATTGAGGGTGGATTATTTTTACTTGACGCAGGCGTACCTGTTAAATGATGAGTAATTCTTTTGAAAACAAAAAAAGAACATTGTTGATATAAATAGGAGTAAAAATTAAAATTTTTGATTAGTTGACATTGTGAATTGTAGACAACATTTTAAATAAGGAGTAAGATTTTTTAAAATTTGAAAAAGTAACAGTGTGTTAAACTGAGTGTAAGTTTAAGTGGATAAATAAGTACTAGTGCGCTAAATTTGATAATGGATAAATTTCGAAAGTGTTGTAAACCATATCACGATTTAAAGTGTTCGAGTAAACTAAAACGAGTTACGGATTATGTTAAGCAATTTATGCCACAATCAGTTGAGAATCAAGATAATTTGTATCTCTGTTCAACGTGCTATATAAATATTACCTGCAAACGACGAAAAATAGAATCACAGTTGTCACCAGTTGCGGGACCATCAACAACATCACCTCTAACACCGCAAATAGCCGATAACGATAATAGCAGTGATAGTGAAGAGTGTTATTTAAAAAATGTGTCCGTTTTGGAAAAAATGAATGAAGTGTTACCCATTCTTGGAAAGTCTCCTATATATCCGAGTACGTTAGAAGCCAGGCCAAAACACCAGCAGCAAAAAGTAATAGATTTAGCTTCAATAACACCATCAACATCTTTGGTTCCGGGAATCGTGTCGCTTTCGAATCAGTCAACAGAAGATCAAAGGAAGGTTGCACTATATGATTAATTGATTGGTGATCTAAAAGCTAAATTCGAAGAACTGGAGAAAACCAGTGATAAGATTCAGCTACTTACTATATTGCCAAAATCATTAACCATTCAAGAAATCCAGAATGAGTTGAAGGCAACGCAACATATGGTGCGAACCGCTAAAGATCTACGAGACAAGAATGGTCCACTAAGTCGTCCAGCAGCTAAAGTAGGAAAGCGAATAAGTGATGAGCTGAAGCAAGCAGTATTATCTTATTATACTGATGATGATGTTAGTCGGATAATGCCAGGCAAAAACGATTGTTTAACAGTCGATAAAGTTAAAGTTCAAAAGCGGCTAATGATGTGTACATTGAAAGAGTGCTACGAAGGATATAAGACGATGTATCAGGATGACGAATCAAAAAAAATTGGTTTTTCTAAATTTTCACTACTTCGTCCAAAATACTGTGTACAACCAGGTAGTAGTGGAACGCACACAGTCTGCGTGTGTACCATACATCAAAATGTAAAATTAATTATTTATGGCACCAAAATGGAAACTATTACCAACGGAAAGATAGCGCACTACCGGGATTGTATTTCAAATATTTTATGTGATGAGCCTACACCAACATGTTACCTTCTACAATGCGAAAGCTGCCCAGGATTGGATAACTTTAAAGAATATTTGAAAAATGCATTTCGGGAACATGGCTACGAGGATGCTGAGTTAAAATTTAGTCAGTGGGTTTCTACCGATAGGTGCAATCTGGAGACCCTTTCTCAACCGTTGGATGAATTTCTGGATTATTTCATGAATAAGCTGAAGAATCTGCCACCTCATTGCTTCATTTCACTTCAGCAGTCCAACTTCTTAAAAAATAAAAAATTGTCGCTGAAGTTTACGGAGGTGATAGTTTTATGTAATTTTGCAGAAAATTATGCATTTATAATGCAAAATGCCGCACAAGGATTTCATTGGAATAAGCGACTATTCATCCATTTGTAATTTACCAAAATTTGGATGGCAAATTACTTCACCACACCTTCATTATAATATCGGATTGTCTTCACCACGATACTGTAGCGGTTCACTTATTCATTGAAAAATTGATGCAGTTCTTGAAAACTAAAATATCCAGTTTATCTAAAATTTATTATATTACCGATGGGGCAGTCACGCATTATAAAAATAAGAAAAATTTTAAGAACATCTTAAAACACAAAGAGGATTTTGGAGTTGATTGTGAATGGCATTTCCATGCAACAGGTCATGGAAAAGGTCCATGTGATCGAGTAGGAGGTACCATCAAAAGAATGGCATCCAGAGCTAGTCTCACAATGGAATACAGCAGTACAATAACCAATGCAGATGAATTATTTAAATGGGCTAAAACGTTGAAGACAGATATCAATTTTGGATTTTGTTCAGACGCAGAACATAAATCCAAGCAAATCAAACTTGCAACTAGGTTTGAAAACTTAAAAACAGTAAAAGGAACTCACGGTTTCCATGCAGTTATTCCAACAGAGGATGGCTATTTGAAATGTAAAAATATTCTAATTCTGACGATTATGTTAAATTTAAATTGTAATTTGAATAAGATTTAATGTTAAACAATAAAATAAAATTATCAAAAGAATTTGGGTTTGAAATTTGAAATATATGTAATTAAATTTGAATAATAAATATTAACACTAGATTTATCACACCAGTCAAAATGACTGGTTTTAAAATTTATATTTTCAATTTACTCTTTCACCTTATTTTTTACTACTTATTACGTTCAATTAACTAATAAATATAGTTATAATTAATATAATATATTACAATTAACTTAATTGAAGTAATTTATCATTTTTTAAAATACATTAAGACCGGAAACCCCACTAACCATTTTTTCTAAAACCAGTCATTTTGACTGGTGTCGGTAGAAATAGGTATGGTCAAATTGTCGTATATCTAGTGTTAATAATTTAACTGAACTATCCTTTTTGCAAACAATTTCAAAATGCTAAGAAATATCCACTGAAATACAGTTTTTCCATATAAAAATGAAATGCTTCTCTTACTAAAACGAATTTTGCAAGAAAACAAAAAATAACGGTATTCTAGTTTTTTGATATGTTGTAAAATATTAATTATCGAACTCTAGAAAAAAAAAAAAAAATAGGTTTTTAAGAAAATTTAAAAAGAACATTTTGGCGGGAAATTTAGAGACGAAGGATTTAAACAATATACTATTTTTATATTTTTTTAGAAATCCTTATTAACTTACCTTTAACATGAGCTCAAAATCATAATTATCGGACAATTATTTTTCTTTTTATTGACATATAAACAACATCATGATTATCATTTTTCTCAAAATTTGACACCCTGTATCTTTAACAACAACAACAAGAAAAAAATATTAAAGTATTTAAAATGTCTTTTTTCAATCAAGGCTACACATTCAAACCATAAAAATCATAAAATTAAAACATGACTTAGAAAAAATCTTACTCCTTATTTAAAATGTTGTCTACAATTCACAATGTCAACTAATCAAAAATTTTAATTTTTACTCCTATTTATATCAACAATGTTCTTTTTTTGTTTTCAAAAGAATTACTCATCATTTAACAGGTACGCCTGCGTCAAGTAAAAATAATCCACCCTCAATAAAAAAGGGGGAAACAACAATTTATTTAGTCTTTTATAAAGAAACCCAAAAAAAAGAAAAGGAATTTATGGTACTACGACTAACCAAACTATATAAACCAGGGGGTGGCACCTCATAATTCTGTGACTCATACTTAAATATGGCGCAAAAAATGTACAATAAATAAAATACAAAACACACAAATTACGTGAACTACCAGTTTTGTAAACAATTTCAAAACACTGAGAAATATCTATATAGCTTTCCATATAAAAATGAAATACTTCTCTTACTAAAACGAATTTTGCAAGAAAACAAAAAATAACGGTATTCTAGTTTTTTGATATGTTGTAAAATATTAATTATCGAACTCTAGAAAGAAAAAATAGGTTTTTAAGAAAATTTAAAAAGAACATTTTGGCGGGAAATTTAGAGAAGAAGGATTTAAACAATATACTATTTTTATATTTTTTTAGAAATCCTTATTAACTTACCTTTAACATGAGCTCAAAATCATAATTATCGGACAATTATTTTTCTTTTTATTGACATATAAACAACATCATGATTATCATTTTTCTCAAAATTTGACACCCTGTATCTTTAACAACAACAACAAGAAAAAAATATTAAAGTATTTAAAATTTCTTTTTTCAATCAAGGCTACACATTCAAAACATAAAAATCATAAAATTAAAACATGACTTAGAAAAATTTGTGATTTCACGTATTTTTCATCATATATATATATATATATATATAAATATATATATATATATATATATATATATATATATATATATATATATATATATATATATATATATATATATATATATATATCTATATATATCTATCTATATATATCTATATCTATATATATCTATATATAAATCTAATATATATAAATATATATATATATATATATATATATATATATATATATATATATATATATATATATTTATATATATATATATATATATATATATATATATTTATATATATATATATATATATATATATATATATATATATATATATATATATATATATATATATATATATATATATATATATATATATATATATATATATATATATATATATATATATATATATATATATATATATATATATATAAATACAAAAACAAGACAAATTATTACTATTTACTATAAATGCATAACGATTCTTCTATACAATTATATTATGAATTAATTCTTATGATGAAAATAATCAATCTAGGATGCTCATCTACCAATTAAGGATGTTTTGGTATATATTGAAAACTTCTGTGTGTAGTCCTTTGCGACTACACGTAAATATTGCTCGTCATCTTCATTTTTATTAATTTCTTATTATAATCTTGTATTAACTTAACACCACGTTCTGCGATATCATTTACGACTCTTATTTGACTGATAATCTTCATTCATAATTCATAATTTTGAGCCGTTTTAAAAAATCGCCCGTGTTTGATATAATAAAATCTGCTAGTTGTTTCGTAATGAATGTTTTCACATTATCAATTTTCAAGTCGCCGCGCTTACTAGTTTCGGCTTCTACATCCCTCATCAAATCCCACTGTTGCACCATTCTTCTTTCTCTGCACTATAGAAACGTTTTCGTCGAAAAAAGGGAATGCGTTGCTTTCGTCGGGCAAATACCACAATTAACCACATATTTTATTTAGTGCAGCCATCGCCAACTTTTTATCATGTGTTTTGTAGAAATAAATATCTCGTAAATAGTTCAAAGCCAGCGTTGGTGCTTTAGCAGCTTTAGTGCAATGAAACCAAATTTTCACATAAAATCGTACAACAAAAACGTAAATGTTCCGTAAATTCTTCTGTTATTGTGCAATTAACTTAAATTCTTCACGAAAGATAAATAATTTCAATACACAAATGACTTTGGACATCCGAGCATGATGCATAGGCCCTGGCAGATGGAAAAGGACATTTACATTTGGTGTCCCAAAAAATTAGAGTGATTTCCAATAATTCATTGTAATCATCCCAAGCATGTTCCTTTGCCAATTCGTCGTTACAAAAATCCGCTAATTCCGTTTTCACATCATTTAATTGTATATGAACGTTGGGATCATCTATGCCTGCTTTGAAATTATCCTTCAAGGAATTCCAGTCATTCTTAAATCTCACAAATAACGGAACGTTTACTCCTGTATTGTTCATTTTTGACTCAATTGCAGCGCGCATCACTTATGTGATGTCGAGAAGGAAGATATAATAAACTTCGTTCCAGTTTCTGCTCTAAAATAATAGCTGTTCTCTTTAATCTTCCAGTATTTGGATATGTTGTATCGAAGCAAGCCGCCACGACATCGTCACGCTACTCTCCAATCGAAAATAGCTTCCGCCATTTTAAAACCAGATGATCTTAATATTTTGGGAACGCCCAATAATTGTTCTCCATCTATATGGGAAATAATCACCGGTAAACGATCCACGGTCTCTGTTCCAGATAACTCCGGAAGCAATTTTCCATCCCAATGTACTATGCCTGTTGTAAACTTGAAAGTCGGTTTAACTGATGCTGCTATTTCTACTTTATTTGTTTCACGAAGACGCATCAGTGTTGTTCGATTCAAAACGAGTTTATCAATAGAATGTCCAAGAGTTTCGGCAATGGCACTGATTAAATGCATTGTTGCACGATCAGTAATTTTCCGCTTATCCAAGGCTGATAATATTTCAGGGGTAATGAAACATTTGCTTCCTCTAGGGGCTCCTTCTGCGCTTGGACAAATCAATATTTTCGAAGCTCAAGTCGTTATCAGTGATCCTTTCGCTGTCATTCTCCGATGACGAAAATAATGCTTGTGAGTCTATTGGAATTGATTTACGTTTTTCTGCAAGATGTCTTCGTTTATGATTTTTTTGCTGTCTCCATACGTTCCGATTTCCGCTTTTCTTTTTCCATTTCATATTATCTGGCTCCAGCTAAAAATCCGGGACGACCTTTCTCACGGTGCGACAAGAGGAATCTCTTGTTTCCTTCACTGGTCATAATGGACAAGGCATTGGTATGTGCGATATCGAAAATATCACCCAGTTTACTATTAAAGGCAATTTCTCTTTCACGGTAAACTTTTGAAGGTTTATTTTTATTCTTTAGAAGATTTTTCCACTCGGCATGCAATTTTTCAATTGAATATTGTTCCTTTTTCACTGGAATTCATGTTTTTTACCAATAAATAGACACTTCCTGGATTGTCAGAGCTGCACTTTCACGAATAATTAATTTTTCAGTACGGTGATTGTAGAAAAAAGAGACAGAACTTGCTTTTTTGAGGGCAACTTAGCACCAATAATTTAGTGGACCGTAAATTAGCTGCCATTTTGTCAACTTTAGTAACACTTTCTTAAAAATATTAATAAACCTACAAAGATTTAGTTATTACAAATTTGTGTCCTTTTCTCGAGAGATTTGGATTTAAACTGAAATTAATTTGCATTTCTTTTGTTTATATATTATATGATACAATGAAACATATTGGCCATAGCAGGTCATTATTAAAGCGGTAACCGGATTTAAATAAAATCACTAATGAAACGAATGAGTCATAAGGACTTAACATAGTTGTGTTTCATTTCATGATGATGACAAGTCCTTATGACTCATACGGTTTCTATGACATAATAAATGATAATGATATCATAAAAACACAACTCTGTGAAGTAATTATGACTCATACGGGTTTTTATGATATCATAAAACATTAATTTGTTTAGTCGTTTACCTCATTTTTATTTATTTATTAGTTTTTTTTTGTAATTTTGAATATAAATTCCAGGATTTGCAAAAACCCGTTTATTATTTGGGTTTTTATTAGTTCCGGAAATTGGTAATAAAGTCGCTATTTATCTCCTAATTATTTCCTCTATTCACCACGTTTTTCATTTAGGCTGAGAAATATTTTTAAATAATTTTTCTGTTCGTTTGAAAGGAAAAATTAAAAAAAATATCGAAATCCCCGCTCAAGTCGCGACCTCTAAACCATCTTCGATTGACCCAATATTATTTATATTTAAGTTTTTAGCATAATCTAACATTTCTAGGGCGTGTCCCGTTAGATATCTCTACATTCTTTCCGCCCCCTTCAAACAAGAACCACCCTAGTATATATATATATATATATACATACATATATATATATATATATATATATATATATATATATATATATATATATATATATATATATATATATATATATATTTATATATATATATATATATATATATATATATATATATAGTAATGGTTGCTGCTGCGATATATTTTATCACGCGGTGGGAGCGTTCCCGATAAAAGAATTAAAACAGATAACTTATAGATTTTAAGAACAACTTTATTTCCCGAGTACTTCGGTTGCGATTTGACTTAGGACTGCTTTTATATAATTCAAATTTTATTTTCTATGGTTTAAAAATGCTGATGTAAAATTATAAGAATTTTACATCGTATTGCAATTTACATTTTCATTTAGCGCAAGCAAATCTTGGTTTCGTTTTACTTCAACGGAAATTAATTTATCGCGAATTGCTAACTTAACAATGTATCGTATGATAAAAGAATACGATGTAAGTTACATTGACTTGGACACACGTGTGGTTGTTGTTGGTGGTCTGTGTTGCTGACATAACTATATATATATATATATATATATATATATATATATATATATATATATATATATATATATATATATATATATATATATATATATATATATGTGGGCAAAAAAGTGTAAGACTTTGTTCATAATTATAAAACTCTTTATTTATTTCTCCAAATCTATTTCGTCCACCTCAAAATAATCCCCCCCGGCCTCAATACACTTATGCTAACGTTTTTCCAATCCACGAAACAGTTGTTAAAGTCAATTTCTGGAATAGCCTCCAATGCGCTTAGCGATTCACGTTTAATGTCTTCAATTAACTCAAAACGGTTTCCTCGGAGCGGTCGTTTGAGATTGTTGAACAGCCAGAAGTCACACGGACCTAAATCAAGCGAATACGGTGGTTGCGGAACGATTTGGGTGGTTTTTTTGGCGAAAAAATCACGTAAAACCAATGCAGTATGAGAAGGTGCATTATCATGTTGCAAAAACCAAGATTTGTCGACACATAATTCCGGCCTCTTTTTACGAATAGCTTCGCGCAAACGACGCATAATACTCAAATAGTATACCTTGTTGACAGTTTGGCCGGTCGGAAGGAATTCGGAGTGCACCACACCTCGATAATCGAAGAAAACTGTAACATCACCTTAATTTTTGACTTGCTTTGACGTGATTTTTTCGGCTTCGGCTCACCTTTGGCACGATATTCGGCCGATTGATCGTCTGTTTCCGGGTCGTAAGCATAGATCTAAGACTCATCGCCAGTTATAATACGTTTCATGACATCCTGGTAGTCGGAAAGCATTGCTTCACAGACGTTAAAGCGACGCTGTTTTTCAAAAAAATTGAGTGATTTTGGAACCGATCGAGCTTTCACTATTCTTTCCAATATTTCAACGATGCCAGTAAGGTCTCTGACTTAATCGTCGACGTTAATCGTCGATTCCCGAGCACCAATTCCTTGATTTTATTAACGTGTTGATCATCAGTTGATGTTGATGGCCGTCCTAGACGTAGTTCGTCGTCAACACGTTCTCGACCCTCTTTGAACAATTTGTACCAATCAAAAACACTTGCTCGCGACGTACAATTATCACCGCACGCTTTTGCAACATTCTGAACGTTTCGGCACCACAAAATTGATTCCGCACACAAAATTTAATGGAACTTCTTTGTTGAATAATTTCACTCATTGTAAAAATCACCGAATGCACTTTTTGTACTTCAGAAAGACAAGCGTATACTAAACACTAATGATTATTTTGATGTGACATTTGGCACAGATGTCTCTGACAGTCATACCAACATAGAAAAAAAATATTTCGACGAATGGTTTTCTGCGCGAAATTTAAATTAAAAAATGTTACTACTTTTTGCCCACAGTAGTATATATATATATATATATATATATATATATATATATATATATATATATATATATATATATATATATATATATATATATATATATATATATATATATATATATATATATATATATATATATATATATATATATATAGTACCGTTGGATTCCTTGATCAAAACGTAGGTGAGGTTACTTCTATCTCTTCAAGTTATAGACGTTTAAAGAGGAGCCTTCCAACTCAGCATCTTGTATTAAAGAAACATGTACAACAAGTACTCATTTCAACTGATAACATTCTCTTTTAAATAATTAATTTTTAATATTTCGAATTTAAATAAAACTTTTAGAATTGTTTTTTTTAAGAAAAAATTTTGTTTCTGTACCATTTAACAGTAAATATTTTTTAATGAACACATAGATCGGACTCTTCGTTTTCAGGAAAGCTAACTATTTGTCATATTTTCTATATTATTGGGAATACAAATTAATTCGATCCGTTTTCAAAAAGTGGCTCGGACTATAATAAATTTTTTATAGTAACAGCTGATTTCCGATGTTTCAGACAGATTAGACATTCAGTTAACATTCAGTTTGTATTGCTTTGAGTTTCATACAAAACGTGTTTTTTACGGTGTTGAATATGTCGGATAAAACAGCCCGGCCAATCGTTGCCATCGACCTCAACATCAACGCCAAAGACGAACATTCATGGCTCTAAGGTTATGTTGTGTATCTGGTGGAACTAAAGATGCGTTGTATACTACGAGGTGCTTAAACCTGACGATTTCGTTGCGGGCGAGCGGTATAGGCTACAATTTATTCGTTTGAGCCGTGCATTACGAGAAAAACGACCGGAATATGAGGAAGGGCATGATAACGTTATTCTTCTGCATGACGACGCTCGGCCTCACGTTGCAAAAGTCGTAAAAGAATATTTGTAAACGCTCAAGTGGGATATTTTACGGCAACCGCCGTATTCTCCTTACATTGCTCCTGCTGAATACTACTTGTTCCGACGGATGCAACTCGATTTGGCAGATCACCGGTTCACTTCTTTCGAAGAAATTGAAAATTGGCTTCAGATCGCCTCTAAAGGCGAAACGTTTTTCCGAGATGGGATTCAAAAATTGCCTGAGAGGTGGGAAAAAGTCATAAGCAGTAATGGACAATATTTTAATTAATCTGTCCATTCATTTTATTTTAAAATAAATGCATTTTTAAAATTAAAAAAACGGACCGAATTAATTTGTACTCCCAATATGTTATCTAAAAAATTAAAAGTTCACAGTAAATTTTTTTGCAATTATGAGACCAATTGAAGAACCCATTGGTTCCCCAATGGGTTCTTTTATTGGTCCAATAATTGCAAATTTAATGATGGAATGTTTGGAAAAAATGGGATTAAACTCTTTGAATGTTCATCCTTTATTTTATTTACGGTAACCCCTGCAGATAAAATTGAAATTTGTTTGGATGTATTTAACTCTTTAGATAATAGAATTAAATTTACTGTTGAAAGTTCAATTTATGAACCTGATGGACAAATTTCTTTTGACTGGTACCATAAAAATACCTGGTCTGGTCGATATTTAATTGTTACTTCCTATTTCTTACAAAATTAATACCATCAAAATTTTAACTCAAAACATTCTAAAATGATCTAATACTAAATTTCATCACTCAATCATCTTTCATTCATTAAAATTATTATCAAAATTTTAGAATAAATTCTGAAATTGAAAGTACAAATTATTTAACATTACCTTATATAAAAAATCTTTTCGAAAAATTAAAACATTTATTTCAAAATTATAATTTCAAAATTATTGGTCGTTCAGCTACATTTAAATTGAATGATATTTTGTTATCAAAATTATAAGAAACGGTACCAGTAAAGAAAGAATCCAATCTTGTCTATCAACTAAAATGTAATGATTTACGCGGGGCAGAGAAACCGTTTTTACAGGAACGATTCTTTCAACATATGTGTGGTGCCACGGGAAGTTCAAATCATATAAGTGCACTATCTGAACATATATATTTGAGATACCAACCATAATATTATTTTGGAAGATGTAGACATTTTAGAAAAACAACCAAATTTCAGAAATAGATCTATTTTGGAAATGTTACGTTATTAAGGTATAAATAGAACCAGAGATAGAGCGACAAGATACATTTGTCTGCTGGCGATGCGTCGCTTTGGTAAACATAACAAGCGCGTCAGCGTTGAAGCAACAAAACAAGAAAAATAATAACAAATTAACCCTAAAATAGTTCAGTTACCTTTTTATCGACTCTATTTAAATTTTTTTAATTCAAACATTGTGTACAACATTCAGATTTAGTTGAAATTGACTTAAAAACAGTTCTAAAAAATGTCTACCAACATAATAATCTGAAACTTATATTGATAAATAATTCAGCAACAATGTCGTCGTCGCCAGCGACATTGGTTGCGTTAGCATCCTATAGTTTATGTGTACTTTAATTTGACAGGCGTTGTATTTTGTCGCTGCATTTCTGGTTCTGGTTATACCATTAAAGTTAAATTTTATTTTGTAAAGTATTTTTTCTGTAGATACAATGGGCGCGTTCAGGACCGCCAGTGAAATCATCGCCAATTTGATTTCAAAATTTCATAGTACTAAACATTTTCATAACGTTGTGTTTGATTTTACTTAACATGTTCCCAACTGTTGGGTGCCCTAAATGCGCCTAATGACATCATTTGTTGCCTAGCTAAAATAAAAAATAGTTTTTTTCTAGTAGCTAACGATATCTACAGAAAAAGTTCTACATTTTAGATAGCCTTGATTTCAATTTTATTTTATATAGAAAATATATTTTTTGTTAAAATGATTTATTATTCTTTTGAGAATGGAACCGAAAAGATTCCGAAAGTTTAAGAACTAATAAAGATTATTATTAAAAAATTTGAGCTAAAACTGTTATTTAAATTTTATAGTACATCCATATTACTCCTTTAAATTTTACGTATAAAAGTTTGGATGTTCCAACCGGTTTGTTGCCTGGTTCAAATCATAGTTGAATACTTACATTATATTGAACTAGGAACCATAAGGTTGAAAACAATAAAATCTATCTCCGTTGTAGCACAAAGCTCCCATGTTGGCCTATTGATCTTTATAATCTCATTAATACATCCTGCGTTACAGAAGTGATTCAACATTTCAAAATCCTGAGAGATAACCTTCGGTCAAGCTTACCGATCTCGAAAATACGCACGAAATATGGCAAAATCAAGCATTTCTATAAAAAATTATCAGCAAAGCGACCCGAAAGAAAATACTGATCATGGATAAGGTTTTCCGTGATTGCTGTAAAAGGGATCAAAGAAGAGAACCATCTGAGAATATTTATATAAATATAATCTTAAAAAATATTTTGCTTCTTCTTTATAAACAAATTTCAGGAATATCAATCCAATTTTAAATGTTTGTTACCACCACGTGATCTATTGACAAGTGGCTTTTGGCACTTATATATTCTATAATATGTTAATAATTTACCACCAGTGCCGAAACGGTGGTTTGTGAACCAAAATGCTGATTAAAAATACTTAATAAAGTAATAGAATATGAAACGGGTTAGCTTTTGCCTTATGCTAGGGCTAACCCAGTTTCATAGAAATTTTGCCTTACCTGTATTACATCCCCCTGCGACATTGACCCGTAGCTCAGTCGGGAGAGGTAAATGCTTGGCCGTGGGGATGGGGATGCACAAGTAAAAGCCTTGATAACCGCATTGAAATGGTATATATATATATATATATATATATATATATATATATATATATATATATATATATGAAAGGAGGCTGAGTGGGGTGCCGGACCCCTAAGTAGTGCATTTGGCCTTACCAACCCATGACGAGGGTTAAACCAACCGTGATTGTATATGGTGGAGGGGTTTTAAACTATCATTTTGTATTCAACCGTGCCAGGTAAAATACAATAATTTTGGGGACTTCTAACTTCAGTTAAGGTTAGTAAGAATTTTATTTTAGACAGTAAAATGTTCCCGACAGGAGGAAAGAGAGTTGCAAGCAACAACAATTTCCGCCCCTAGAGACAGTCGGATGACAGATTACTGCCGGTACCCAAAATGTTTATTTATATTAAATATTTATATATTAAAATTATACTCACCAATTCTTCCCGGCTTGTTTCCCCAAATCTCCAAACCAATATAAAACAACAAAAAAAACTCACTCTTTTTTTATGATATTAAATTAGATTAATTTATTTTTTTCTAGTCTTTATAAATTACTACCCGCCGAGCTCAAGCTACTTCACGTAGTAGTTAATTTCAAAGACTGACCCTTTTCACTCAAATTTTTCCGTCTTTATACCAAATTAATCGACTACCTAGGTGAGAGGAAATGGGGGGGGGGCAAAAAAAGTTAAATTGAAATATTCTCACAGTCGACTAACCATATTACTTCGGTGTCAGCAAAAAGTACAACCGAGTTGGTATATAGCTTGATCACACTCTTCACTTTTCCGTTTATCATGTAGCAGGGTCAACCATGCTACATACAGGGGATTTATTTGCACTTAATATGCATACGGAAAAGAGAATTGGATTACGCAAAATACGTAAAAACAACAAGAAAAATTAAATACCTATGTCTGTTCACACGTTGCATCTATGTTTAATATACATACTATTGAGTGACACAGACGAAAAATGAGTAATTCGGTTTGGGACAAATATGGAAATTAGTGAAGATGATATCTTCAAGGTTGATGGAATTACTACAGTAGATTTATGCTTGTACAAATGTAGGTTACTATTAATAATTCTAACATGAATTAAATAACTGAAACTTAATCCGTACAGCACAAAAAGAAATGTGGGAAATAGACATGACGTTTACTGTATTTAGATATAGGTGATGATTTATCATCACGGTCATGCTGATAAGATTCTGTAAGGAACTTATCTATTTATTGGGATAGGTTAGTAACGGAGTTTGAGGAAATTCCGTTACAATTACAACAAAAAATATATTTGAATCCAGCGCCATAGCAGTCTGTAGTTAATCAGTATTGAGTACTAGACACGTATATATTCTAGAAAAAATGAGTGATTTGAACTAACTTTGTGGTATACGCTAACTTTCTGGTTATTTTTTAAAAGCCCCGAAACAGTGAATTTATGAATAAAATAAAAATATATGTCTGAAAATTGTTGGCTGATGCAAAGTCTTTCAAATGTTGTACTACAGCAGTATATGGAAATAACAAAGAAGCTGTAAGGTCATATCGTTTTATTGGGTGTTTTTTAATGATTAACTAAGGCATAGGTTCTCGATCCCGTGTAACGTTTCTTAAAGATTTTAATCATCCGAATTAAAAATAGTAAAGATTTTCGATTGATTAATTGATTGGTTGAGAGTGCTCACTAGACTAGATCTCCCAGAAGACCGGTTTCTACCATGCAGTAAAGAGTGGGCCATCTATTGGCTTGTTTTTAAATCATAGGCTATGTAACGGAACATACCCTTTGGCGCCACTCTAATGGAACACGAAGATTTCCAAGTTCTCTTTAACGAAGTCTACCTGTTTATATGTAGCCCCGGCTAAAGCTCAGTTGCATAGGCGTGGAGTTTGTAGACATGATGCCAAGCTTGAGTAAACCACAACAGAAATTAAAATGAAAAAAAGCGGAAATTAATTGACCGAAACTTGAGGAAAGGAAAAAATAAAAATAATAATAAAAGTAAACACCTACCACCGTGTTTCGAAAATAACATAATCAGAAACACGTGAAAAATGAAAATTAAAATCAAAAATAATAAATCTAAGATAAAATTGAAATCAATATACACTGAACATGCGCCACCCGTCTGTTATTTGGGCGCTCAATTACAATAATTTCAAATAAAAAAAATGTACCAAATAAATATATAAATTTAATTTAATTTAATTTAATTTAATTTAATCAATTTAATTTAAGAAAAGCAATAATAATTTTGTACCACTCGTTGTGGCGACCACGTTTAAGGGTTGCGGTCCTCGGTTTTGCTCGCTGTTTACCTCAAGAAGTAAGGTATTGGTTTCCTCAAACATCTCATTTAGCTGATATTTTATCTCTTATAATCCCTCGCTGTACTTTATTGTGGAAGTATTGTATCATTTGTACATTAGCTTCCTTGGTACAACACCAAAGTTGGATACCATAAGGTTACAAAGTTTACCAATTTACAATTATAATAGGAGAAATTGAGTTAGAGGTTGAGTTAAGAACCACGAGAATCCATTCTACATTTTGGTTTGTAAAGTTGACATGTACTGATTTGGCTTCACTTAATATGATGCGCCATTTTTTAGTTTAGTTAATCACTGAGTTAACTGTGTTTTGGAAATTGCTTGTAGATTCCGATATATTTTTTCCAACTGCTAGGGTAGCCGTATCGCCTGCAAATGTTGCTACAGTAGTACTTTGAATATTCGGTAAATCTCTCGTAGACAGATCCAAGCACACTACCTTGTAGTATACCTGCTGATATTATTTTTAATTCAGATTCAGGGTACTCGTTTTCAAGTTTCACTCGAAAGTGTCTATCTGCAATGTGGGACTTAACAATTTGAGATAATTGCTTAGGCAGGTCTCGATGCAGTTTAAATTCAAGTCCTTGGTGAAAAACTTTGCTGATAGCTTGGGCTATTCTGTGAACTTCTTCGATAGTAGATTGATTTTCTCTGAACCTAAATTGGTGCCGTGGAATTTAACATTTATAGATTTAAGCCTCTTGAGCAGCAGCTTTTGAAATATTTCTAATATTACCGGAAGTAGTGATATCGGCCATACAGATTTTTTACTATTTGCTGGTAAACCAGGTATTTAGAGATCATAATTACTTTGGCCATCTTCCATTGATGAGGAATGTATTCCAGTCTGAAGGTTGCATTAATTATTTGAACTAATTTACTCAAACCTTTCTCGAGATTGGGTTTTACAATTTGTCCATCAATTAAGTGATCGACCTGAAGCTTTTCCGATACTTAAATTGTTATTGATTTCTTTTTTTAGTTCCAATAAAGTCTCATGCCTTACCATATGTTAAGATCATCTATTTTGTGGAATTTTCATTTCGGTAACGGTTGAAAAGTGTCTTCCAAATGTGCAACAAATAGAGAGACCTTCTGATAAGTAGTTGGTCTGTTTTTTGATAGGTGGCACATATATATTTTGTTTTTTAAAACCATTCGTTGTTGTCCAAAGTGAGTAATCGTCATCCTTTCGTTCTTTATTTCCTTTATAAGTTTTTTTTACTTTTTTCACAGAAAATTAAGGATATTTTTATGTTGCGGAGCACGAGTCTACTACCAGATTTTACAAGCTTTCCGATTCTCTCTTCCGTTTGGATAGTATTATTGAATGCTTCTAGTTCATCTTCCAGCTGCTTCTCTGTTCTAATTGTTACTCGAAGATTTCTTCGCTCCACTTACTTCTTAAATAAATCCCAATTGGTTATATTGTTTTTTATTTAAGCCAAGTTGGCTTTTTTATTATCATTGTACTCAGATTCATGATCTCAGGTGAGTGGTCAGATGATAGTCCCTCATTGTTTGTGTTAGATGCTCGTGTAGTCTGCTAAAACTCATTTAATACAAAATAAGTCAAGAAGATCTGGTATTTTAGATATATCAGTAGGCGAATATATTGGACCTAGAGAAATGATATTGTAATTAATTAATAATATTACCACTGATGGCGTCTTTACATATTGCTGGTAAAAGTCATACTAATTTATTTCACAAAATTGTTTGCCTTTACCATATATACAAAATTTGTTTATTTTCAAATAAAATAAATAACGCCATACCAGCATTTAAGGCATTCTAGTGTTAAAACTGCAGAATTGCATAAATACAAAAATATGAATGAATTTACTTTAACTACAAACAAAACGATTAAACAATAAAATTATCCTCACGATAAGCTGTTCGGCTAAACAGTGGTACATTTAACGCGTACAAGTATTCTACGATGCAGCAACAGCTCGTCTCTGTGGCGCTCAGCAGGATTACCAGACTACACAATTTGTACGTAGTTACCGACAACGATGTGCCTTTCCGATCATTGCGATGCACCAGCAATTCGAGAGATCCGTGATGAATTCAGATAACTCTAAAGTCACCTGCTTCCCTTAGTAATAAAGAAGCCACAAAACTCTTGCAACACCAGCCCTATTACTAAGGAAAATCATCCTTTTCGAACTCTCGGTCCTTAGTATTCTGGGGGAACCAACTGTTGCAATACTTTAATAATTTCAACAATCCAAAGATATGTTGCGGGATAATAACCCTCGAAAGTGTGAATCAAAAAAGTGTATATATATATATATATATATACATATATATATATATAGCTCTTCCAATAGTCAATCCGTCTTGACTGTTTAGTTACATAATTTTGGTCAAATAAAATTTTTTTGATTAAGACTCGTTATTTTCGGAAATTTTTTAAGAAATAATCTAAATTTTGTTTCAAACTCGTTTGAATTCGCTTACTCAAGCTTACTCGCTTATTCACTTTCGCTTACTTAATTTGATGGCATGCTTGAGCTCCGATCGAGCTTAACAATATTGTTGTCGAAGGGGAGAGTGTTCGACGCGTCTAGCACGCTGGTATAGCCTTCTTGCGTTCAGACACCTTTTTCGTAATTCCTAAATCTCGTCGCTCCACTAGAAGACCGGTTTTCTACGATTATCCACCATCCTTCTTGGCATTGCTGCATCACAGACTTTTGTAACATGTCTCATAAGCAGGACAGCTTTGTTAAGTGCGGTACCAGGTAGGGTAAGATCCTCCATCATGAGACGGAAAATACTATCATCGAAGGCTGCGGACTTCCATCCTATTTTCTTCCTGTGTCTAACTATAGTCCTTTGGGGTCCACTCTCTGCCAGTTTCTACACAATAGCTTGATGATCACTATGCGTATATAAACTCCCCACCCACCATGCTACTCCTCTATCGGTAAGACAATGGCTCATAAACGTTAGGTCAACTATCGAGGTTGCATTTCCTCTACAGAAAGTAGGTGTATTTCCTGGATTCATTAATACAATGAACAATGCGATACCCTTGCTACTGGTGTCTCTGCTTCCCCACTCTATGGCCCATGTATTAAAATCCCCGGCTAAGAACAACGGGTTGTGGCTCCGTGCGTCATCCGTTAATTGATCGACGAATGTTTTAAATTCTTCAATTGATGCACTAGGAGATAAATATGAACGCCGTTCACTTTGGCTCTGACAAACCCGGGTACAATACTCCCCTCAATTTCCTGTAGGGGGTAGGTACCGCAAACCCATACAGCAGCCCGATCTATCTGAAGCCTGAAACGACCCAACGTGATGCGATGTTTGCTTGTCGTTTCAAGGTAAAAATGTTTACTCACCTGACATGGCTGTACTTGGATACACACACACTCACATACTCTGATTTAAAACAAAAAAAACTTTAACGCGGTTTTTATGTTTGTTAATTTTAGTAAATTTAACTGTTTTGATTTTAGGATATGAAAATGTGGTTTTTGGAAGCACGCGGGTAGTACGTTCTGGTATATAGCTGTGTATACATTAAAATTCGTAATTACGTAACCCAAGAATAATTTAAAGTATAGTAAATAATTGCTGGTCAGTTTTGATTTAAGGAGACCAGAAATAATTTCTAATAGGGCCGTGTGTGAAAATTTATTTAGTAAAAGTGAACATTAAACCTCAAGAGTTTATGCTGTGTATCGGGCTAGTTTTTGTAATAAAAACAAAGCTAACTTGAACCCTATTGCTACATCGTAAATCGTTAGGCAAATTGATACGAGCATGAGAAATAAATTTCCGCACATGAAATGGTAACACTATGTATGTGCTTTTACCAAACTCGTTTTTTTTCTTGTTAAAATGTGGGAATAAATAAAGTTTAATTATATATATTGAGTTAATTGTTCTTAGCTTATATAGCTAAGAACAATTACTATAACTAAAATTTATAAATAATCTAAACGTGAGTGCAGCTAACTAAAACTAAGGCTACCTTATAATATTAAATGATCATAATATAATGGTGAAATTAATCTTGCTATTGGATATACGCAAACCATTAAAATGGAGACATCGAGGGATAACGGCCGCAACGAATAACCCAAGTAAACTGTAAATTTTATCATAATATTAAATTTTATTTTATTATTCTTTTTTTTTGAATTACATAAAATATTTAGTTAAATTTAATACTTTGGCCAAAAAATAGTAAGACTTTGTTCATAATTTTAAAATTCTTTATTTATTTCTCCAAATCTATTTCGTCCACCTCAAAGTAATCCCCCCAGCCTCAATACACTTGTGCCAACGTTTTTTCCAATCCTCGAAACAGTTGTTAAAGTCAATTTCCGGAATAGCCTTCAATGCGCTTAGCGATTCACGTTTAATGTCTTCAATTGACTCAAAACGGTTTCCCCGGAGCTGTCGTTTGAATTTGCTGGACAGCCAGAAGTCACACGAAGCCAAATCAGGCGAATACGGTGGTTGCGGAACGATATGCTTGGAATTTTAGGCCAAAAAATTACGTAAAACCAATGCAGTATGAGAAGGTGCATTATCGTGGTGCAAAAACCAAGAGTTTTCGACCCATAACCATTATGAATAGCTTCGCGCAAACGACGCATAACACTCAAATAGTATTCCTTGTTGACAGTTTGGCCGGTCGGAAGGAATTCGGAGTGCACTACACCTCGATAATCGAAGAAAACTGTCAACATCACCTTGATTTTTGACTTGCTTTGACGTGGTTTTTTCGGCTTCGGCTCACCTTTGGCACGATATTCGGCCGATTGATCGTCTGTTTCCGGGTCGTAAGCATAGATCCAAGACTCATCGCCAGTTATAATACGTTTCATGACATCCTGGTAGTCGGAAAGCATTGTTTCACAGACGTCAAATGATCTTTCAAAATGGTTTTCACTGATCCTTCCAATATCAACGCTGCCAGTAAGGTCTCTGACTGTTAATCGTCAATTCCCGAGTACCAATTCCTTGATTTTATTAACGTGTTGATCATCAGTTGATGTGGATGGCCGTCCTAGACGTGGTTCGTCGTCAACACGTTCTCGACCCTCTTTGAACAATTTGTACCAATCAAAAACACTTGCTCGCGACATACAATTATCACCGAAGGTCTTTTGCAACATTCTGAACGTTTCGGCACCACAAAATTGATTCCGCACACACAATTTAATGGAACTTCTTTGTTGAATAATTTCACTCATTGTAAAAATCACCGAATGCACTTTTTGTACTTCAGAAAGACAAGCGTATACTAAACACTAATGATTATTTTGATGTGACATTTGGCACAGATGTCATACCAACATAGAAAAAAAAATATTTCGACGAATGGTTTTCCGCGCGAAACTTAAATTGAAAAGTCTTACTACATTTTGACCACTGTAGTAATTTTTGTTGGTACAGGTAACTATTACTTAGTAAAATATCTAAACTATTTGGATATTTTGTTTTGATCAATGACGTCATTTTTAGGTAATTTTATGAATTTTCAGATTTACATAAATAAAAGATATGTATTTATTTTGTAATACTTCCGACGTGAATTTCTTTTCTTAAATTTCATCAAGCTTATTTATTTTACTTTACAGTCGGAACTCCGCCAAATTCGGTTTATATTTCAGTATGAGAACTTAAGAGCTTTTTATTAGGATGAAGTGGTAAGTGTTAACACTAGCAACTGCAGTAAGTTGATCCATGCTTTAATGTCTCCTTCCTTACTTTCCCTTCCTCTAAGTGGTTCAAGCGAGTTTTCATTCAACTCCAGCAACAACCACCCCATTCCTGAGCCTTAGCCGGTTAACTGCGACCACTCTGGAGCTCTGAATGTTAGAATATCATTTTTCAGCAACGGCAGATCTTCTTTCCTGGAAACAATTTATTTTGCAACCCACTCAGATCTTCTATAACCGTTACAAGCCCAACACCGTCTATCATGGTTCCTATATTGCTCACACACAATTACAACGCCCGCTTCCACTTCCTGTACGAATTGCTGCAGCAGGTCCTGGGCAGCCTCACAGTGGTTACGATTAACTTGGATGACTTTCATTTCCAACGCTCTATTTGCAGCGCGTTCTGGTAAACCGGACATCTAACGCTACCACTTACGTGTTTGCTACAGCCTTTGGCCGTTTCGTCGTATAGCATGCATTTCGAATTTTTTTGGCATGGCTCAGCAAAGTGCCCTTCTTCACCACATCTCCTGCAGGCAGAGCTTTGATCTATCGGCTTCACTTCTGGACCTGTCATGACCGATTCCCATAACCGTGGCATTTAAAGCATCTAGTCAGCTCTATTTTTTCCGGATTCGACAGGAAACCCAGCCGATTTTAAATTTACCCACTTCTAGCACTTTCCCAACCATAGTGTTAGGAAGGCTAACAACCGCTGTCTGCGTTCGCCGGTAGGCCTTTGTGAGTGATTTAACAATACAGACACCTTTCACATCTTCAAACTGTGCTTACAGAGCCACTCTCATCTCTTCAGATGTGGTAACCTCGTCCATGTCTTTGATACCAATAACGCCTCCTGGGTCAAAGTTTTAACTGACGCGTTGCCTCCGATCGCTTTCGCTAGTTGCTCTCGAAATATTGCGGTCTTCGGCTAGTCTCGTGTAGTTTATAGCTCCAGCAAAACGTCTCCTCTATAAGTTTGACGTATTTTCGATACACTTTTACCAAGAGTATTTAGCGTCGGGTCTACCTTAACTTTCCGCAGCAGATCGGCGAATAAGATTTCGTCACTTTTCTTTATTAGCAACGCATCCGGGCTAGCCCGTTTCCTTCGCGGACGTGTTTGTTTTTTTGGCGTTCTTTTCCCCTTTACTTTCTGTCATTCTTGTTCTGGACCAACTGTCGCATCCTCCAATTGATTTGAACTCGTGATGTTTATTTCTCCATTATCCGACATAGATGCCGTGGTATTTTTGTTTCCGTCCTCCTGCTTGTTAATAAGGGTATCCGACATTCGAAGTGCATGCAGGATATTCTGAGGATTACCTTGTGGAGCAGCCGTAGTATTCCTTTTCTTACTTTACCTTCTTTCATCACTCTTAGGTGACGTGGACAACTCCCTTTTACTGGGCTCCACAAGTGGTATATCTTCGTTAGTCGCCTCCTCCAGTTCCTGTTTCCTGCTCACAGTTCGTAGACGAACTAAATTTTTCTTCCCGTTATTATTGATCGATGAAGTTTGCTTATCATCTTCCTGTGCATTAGTTCTCGATTTTACGAACTCCACCAGTTCCTCAATTTTTTTCTAAGCCTGGCTAGTCTTATTTCTTTGGTTTCCTCCTTGTACCTCCCCAAAGAAGGCGATGAAAAACATTTCTCCAATGTACTGGTAATCGCTCCCTTCTTAGGGGATCTCTGCATTAAGGCACTCTTTCCAAACGGGTTAGCGGGTGTTCTATCTCCATGCACGAATTCAGTGCTTCCTCTCTCTTCGCTAGTAGGCATATCTGTCACATCGGTCAAGTTCGCCACCGTTGTAACATTGCAGTTGCTGGATCTCGACCGTTGGATGCCTGCTTGCTCACTCCCTTCAGCCGGTACTGGGTTTCCTACTCCCTGTACCGTAACTAAACTCTCCTCAACTGAACTCATCTTGGATTCTTTTCGAGGTGCCACCCTTAGCATTTTAGGCTTTCTGCCATGTAGGTATACAGCCGCCGTATACAGGATTTAAGTCGCATAACTCTTAAGCGCATCATTTGCAAGTGACCTATTTGCCCCCCCCCCCCCCTGCGGAGTAGGGATGGAGAGGCTTGTGTAGTAGTGCAAGTACCAAATATCGTCGAATCATATCCCGTTCGTCTGTGTGTGTGTGTGTGTGTGTGTGTGTGTGTGTGTTTCGTTTGAGCAGACTAAACGAGTTTGTGGCCTCTCAGCCCAGAAGGAGCGACCTGATTGGGTTGAAACTTTAAACTTTACTTTTTCATAAATTGGAAGTTTCCAGTGATTTTTGACCGAAATTGGGCCACCGAAAGTCACAGTTTTCGGAGGAGCTTTTTGATTTTTTGCAAATATTTTGAAAAGTATATCATTTATAAGAAAAAAATAAAGTTGTAAAGATATCTATCCGATCAGTTTCCAAAATTTAAGCTGAAATGACGAGTTTTGACAAAAAACCGTTTTGCAACAAAAACTCGATTTATGTACAGTGCAGACGGATTGACTGATCTGGGTGAAACAAGCATTTTCATAAATTGAAAGGTCGCAGTATTATATGACCGAAATTGGTCGAAAACAAGTGGAGACTTCAATAGGAACTTTTTCATATTTGCAAATAATTATAAATGTATTTCATTTACAAGGAAACCGATTACGAACTAAAAGATTGTAGATTAAATTTGCAATAATACAGGTACGGATCATTTTTCCAAAATTTAAGCGGAAATGACATTTTTCTGGTTATCCAAATTCTGGCCCGATTCTGAAAATGTAAAAATTCTATAGCTGTAACTTCGAAAATTAAATTAAATTAATATTAAATCAATACGAAATAAATTCGTCGCTGTAACCAAATTAAATATTATTTTAAAATATTCTATCAAATTTGATGGCGGCACTTGACATAAACTCGCGTGATAAATAAAATTTGCTCTGTTTGTATTTCATTCGAATATTGAAATTTACTTAAATTAATTAAAATAAGAATGTATTGTAGACTTGTCAAACAACATATTAGTACAGTTGGCGTCATTCGTTTGTATACATTAAGAACAATATTTTTCTGTGTATATCGAAGACAAACTATTTGTTTCGATTGTACGTGTATGGATTACATTATCAACATTTAGGTGTATATAAGAGAAGTAATAAATCTTAAACGAATATATTTTATCTAAAAGCTCAAAAACTACAATTTTGATTAACTTCAGCTTTTGTTGGTATAGATATGATATTAGTAACAACATATATGCGAAAACCGTTTCACAAAATGATAATTTTTTTGAGTCATTCGCTACTGAAATCGTGATATGTAACTTTACGCCATCAAATTTGGTGCCGCAAAGTTATAGAACAAAACTTCCGTTTATAGAGCCGACTTACATTTGAGGAATAATATTTTAGTACATATCGGAAATTTTGCAGGTACAGAGCTTACATACAGTTTGGGAATTAGGCCAGTGTTGTGTATGATTTGAGCAGACTAAAAGAGTTTGTAACCTGTAGAAAGACCAGAAGAGCCTTGGGGTGAAACTTTAGAATCAGATTTTCAATAGTTTGGGAGATCACAGTGATTTTTGGTCAAAATCGTTCAACAGAAAGTGGCAGCTTTCATAAAAGCTTTTTCGTTTTATGCAAATATTTTGAAAAGTTTATCATAATGATATACTATCATTACATATCGTAATGATTCCGGCTGGTATTGTTATGGGTAAGACTGAAAATGTATGTGTTTCAAGCCCATGTAAAATCCGTGTGTACTCATTGTACAAGCGCCAAACCAATATTCCCACTGAGTTAATATGGAGTAAATCAGAGTACTATTGTGTCACAGTTGATTTGGTTCTGGCTGGCATAATTCCGGCTAAAAATCATATAGTATAAAATGATGTAAAATATAGCTACTTCTGCCATACTTGGTTAAGTTCCGGCTGGTTTTATAGATGTGGATAGGTCTTTACGTTTTAAGCTGAAAATGAAAGATCGCTTTTAATATTACAACAGAACTAAATTGAAATCATTTTAAAAAATAAGGAACATTATAGCCAATAACATTATGCCATATAGGCATTATTTAGCCGACTCCTTCAAATATTAAATTGTTACTACGGATTGCATTTAATAGGTTTCATTTAACGATTTGCAGAGCATGTTATTACTAAAAATTTATAAAAACTTAAAAGTGACAATTTAAAATGACTAAACTGTTAAATCTCAGGTAATTTTAATTTTTAACAGTAAGGAATGAATGACTAAAACCAGCCAGACTCACATAATAATAAATTATACATCAAAGGAGTACAAAAGGATATTTTTGTTCGAGCGAAGAAATTGAGAGTAAAAATCAACCTTTATGTCCAGTTCCAATAGATATATTTCTTCGCCTTCACTTGTATTAAAAATATAATTTTTTGTTGAGTACACAAAGAGGTGAAGAAGAACACTAACCTGAACAAAAAATAATTTGAAACCACATATCCTATCTGTAACCGTTATAGAGATAATCAAGGTTCTACTGTAAACTTAGTCACTTTCAATCGTAACTTAAACAATTTCTCAAATAAACGTTTTCTTATCGCAATTTAATTAGTTTATCAAACACAGGGTCAATAGTAAGGTAAATTGATAATAAGTACACTTCACACTTAAAAAAGGTGTAAAAATGTTTAATTTGTTCAATATTTTTTTAAAATAATGCATTATTAACGTAATCTGTTTTGCATTTTTTCAAAATAATTTGGAAAAGTTATTATAACTTTAAGATATTAGTCGTACTGATCAGTTACACATTTTCCGAACAAATGCAATTATAACATAAAGATTCAATAATTTTTTTTACGTATAATAAGGCACAAGAGAAAAACTTAATTATTCTCGCTTTTCTTACATTTTACTTACAAACTACTGAAGCTTTATGTTATAAATCCATTTGTTCGGAAAATAATAGGCCGAGAAACTCGGCTTTTATTGGTCAAATTCAACTTTATTGAAAATATTATTGTTACAAAAATTAATTATTGAAATATTCGCCATTACTATCTATTGGTGGTTTCGAGGAAAAATAGTCATCGAACCATTTTTGCACATCTTCAACTTTCATGAACCGCTGGTCTTTCAAATATGATGACATCGACCTGAATAAGTGGTAATCAAAGAGAGCCAAGTCTGTAAAATACGTCCAATGCTGCAAAACGTCCCAGCCTAGGAGAAGATGAGTTCCTGGATTGATTTTGCTGTATGTGAATGAGCGTTGCCATGCAGCAATATCACCATCCGCCTTCCTTGGCCCGTAAATGGTCTTTTTGGTCTCTCCAGAGAACCACTTAATTTGATCAATTGAGCCTGGTAACGTTCAGCTGTATTAGTTTGACCAGGGTCCAGAAGCTCGTAGTAAATGACTCTTTTCCAATCTGTCTGGTGGCAGTAACACTTTCTTGGCATGCGTATTTATTTTTGCAACTGATGTTGATGGCTGGCCTGGATCAACTTACGCTTTTCTGTATTTAGGATTATCGCACAAAATACACTTTTCACCAACCGTAATGATTTTATGGAAAAAAATTCTTTTTTTTTGTACCGAGAAAGCAAATTCAAGCAGTTGGATTAGTTCATGTGTAACCCGTTTTCCTTTCTTCTGTATTTTTCCCATTGCATTTAATCGAAGTGATATATTGCTTGGTGAGTAACTCCTAACTGTTCTGCAAGTTTTTTGAGTTTGGTACGAATTTTCATTCAGGAGAACTTTAAGTTCTTCGGCTTCAAATTGCTTTACTGCACCTAGACATTCTCAAGACAAAAATTGCCATGACGAAATCTTGCAAACCACTTGTTTACTGTTAAATGACTCACAGAATGTTCACTCAAAGTCGAATTAATCAATTTGACAGCTTGAGCGGTATTTATTTTTTCATTTGACACCAGAATAGAATGCAATGACGTAAATGTTGCTTATCGACATCCATCTCTAAAAATTGATGCACACGGAACGACAGCTTGTAAATGGCTGAAACTTATGTCATAAAAACAGCAATGACTAAACTACATATATTCAAAATGGATTTGGATGTGTTCAAGTATATTTTAATGCAACCAACGTCAGACACGTTCATAAGTACGACTAATACCTCAAAATTATAGTAAAGTTTCCAAATATCTTGAGAATATGCAAAAATGTAACGAAATATTAAAGATTTTATTATTGCAATGTGTTTGATAAGACCTTATTATTGCAATGTGTTTGATAAACTAATTATTTTTCGATAAGAAAACGTTTTTTTGATAAATTTGTCAGTAATGGTTTTTAAGTTATGAGTGAAATTCAAAGTGGCTAATTTGACAGTAGAACTTTGATTACCTTTCACAAAAAATTATATGATAGTACATATCCTATCTGTAACAGTTATAGGGTTACTGATAGGATATGTGCTGTCATATAATTTTTTGTTCGGATTAGTGTCCTCACCTCCCGAATTTATTGTACTTACATAAGAGTCACCCTGTATTAGAGTCGCCCTGTATTATATATTGTCTCAATGTGCATATCGGCACTAGGATAACTTGCATCCGATAACTGCTTCGCATTATCCCCTTTTACCAACAAAATCGGTTTTATTGCCCAAAAAATACCAGTTTTATAGGTACAGGAGAAAGAAACGAAGAAGTTACCGGATACAAGTTACCCTAGTGTGGATATGCACAATCAGTTGAATTATTTGCATTTGGTTTTTATTTTAGAATTTATCAAATTTAAAAAATGGATATGGGAAGTGAAAGTGATATAAAAAATTATTTTGGTGTACCCCGAATATTGTTTGTCTATTTCTTCTTCCTAGGAATTAGGTAAATCTAATTAATCAAATCCCTGTTTAAGTTACGCTCTAGTTATCCATTCGTTTTCCATTATTCGCTTTTAAGTAAATATCTGGTAATTAATTTACATTAGTCGCTAGGGAGTAAAATACGACATTATTAACTGACGGTTTGTACTATGCTATCATTAAAGCATTATACAAACCGTCAGCATTTTACTATCAATTTTTCAACAACTAGAGTAATGCTGCTTTCACCAAAAGAACTAAAAAAAATGCATCCGGCCGTTAAATTTTTTTATAAGAAAAACGTAATCTTAGTCCAAGCGTTTAAAAATTTGTGTGAAAAACGGAACGGTACGGTATACAAAAACGAATCGTATGTGCCTCTTGCTTTAGCCTTTAATTATATAGAGATAGATTACAATATCAATGATTGACATTGTAATGATCATAATTCAATAATATCGCTAACAAATTTCAAAGACAAATCAACAAACTATGTATGTATTTGAATTAAAACCGAGTTACAAATGGAAATAAACAAAACTCACAAAAGTAAATATCAAATATTCGGGCGATGTTTTATATAAAATATATACAAGAAAATCGCACAACTATAATATGCAAACTATGTAGGTTTACTTTGTCGTCATCATTGTCAATTAATAATTCTATAAAGATATTTAACTCTAAAATAAAAATAAACAAAATAATCATAAACGAAAAAATCTTGCCCACGATTGATTTTTCTATCGGATATATGTACTTTGTTACAGGCTTATTCATACATTTATTTACTATACTAGTATTTTGATTTCATAGCCATAAAAACAGGTAATGTTCATGACTTATGTGTGCTGAATTAATGTATATAGTATTACTATGTTAGTCTATAGATTTCTTATTAATTTGGTTAAAACGACCTTAAATGATATAAAGACATACATGTTGTTTTGTGTTTAGTTCGATGAGTTAATGACATATTAACAATTTGGTCTACCCGAATACCATTTAGCCTTTAAGGTGAATAGTAGATACCCACAACAAATGTCTTGTATGCCTTTTTTGTGTTTGATGAATAACGTATTCAATGTTGTTTAGATGCATAATACATTTTTATTTTATGGAATCGTTGGGCGATTTTTTATTTTACAATTACAAGTTTAATAAAATAATAAAATTGTAGTTGAGAGTTTCTTGGATCTGGATGTTTTAGATATAGACATTTTAACATTTCTTCTTTGGATAGTAGACTCTTTGGGTCAGACGCAAGGCTACTATTATTTGAGTTAGTAATACGAGCGATAAAATATGGATTTTCGATCAAATAAATATTCTTTCAATATCTCAATAATAAATCTGGAAAATGAAAAGGTGCGTATGTGGTGACTAATTTTTGGCTTTGTTTTACTATGAAGTGATTGATTGATTGATTGGACTGTAAGATCGTGGACAGGCCTGGATGACCGCATAAAGCCGGGTCTATTCCTACAGCTTCTTTATAAGGGGTGGACCAGTTAGCGTTTTTTTAAATGTAATAAAATAAACTCAAATCAATATTTTCATATCTTTTTGCTTTTGGTGGAATACAACTACGTTCAAGCAGCTGCTCCGGCTAGCTCGACAATAGATCCCATCCCGTATGTAATAAGAAGAAAAGAGAGGAGCGGTTTTTTTAATATAAATTATAGGATAGAACGATCCGTTCTAGCACATCTAGTGATCACTAGTGAACAGCACAATACAATTACGATTCAAAATTATTGTTAAACTGAAGAAGGAGCAATCCGAAGTAGATCTTTAAAAATTAAATTTACAAAATTATCACTATAAGAAAGTTAAATAAATATTTAAAATTAAACTTATAAAACTAGTTTGTATTAATAATTAAAATAAAATTACGGTTATGTTGTTCATCAATTGCTTGTTAATGTCAGCCATCTATGAAAAAAGTGTATTATTGTATATACACTGCGATTCATAACTATATAATCACTATGTAATTTCTTTAATTTATTTAAATAACTGATTTGGAAAATCAAAAAATTTTGATATCAAATACTACATAAAAATAAATCGCAATACTTAATAATAAAAACCGTTGCGTCATTTAATTATTTTTAGGAGAAATCAGATTATTTTAAAATAGCATTGTGTCATAACTTAATGACCGCTTTTGATTTTGCTCGCTCAGGGTAATAAATGACAAAATATTTAGTTTTAATAGTTTGTTAAATATCCAAGTCTCTTGTAGTTTTTTAGAGTTTCAGCTACTTGCATATTACGCACTGGTATCTAGAAAATTATGTCCAAGAAAACAACCAGCCGGGACTTAAAAGGTGTTAAATACCTGAAACATACCAAAATAAATCCAGCTACCAAAATTATTGCAACGGGAAAGCAAAAGATCACAAATGATTGAAAAATAATTCTTCTGTTTACCCCACTTGTTGACCCAATTACTGACGGCGCAAAAACGTAATTTCCCACGACAATTTTCTGGTTGGCTCTAAATAACCGGATGTAGAACATGCAGATAGAGTTATAGTACAAATGGATTTCGGAATACCTAGATGGTTTACTACGCAGCGCTGAATGGAAACGGGAAAATTTTAGGTTTAATTTAAGTTTTAAGTTATTTTAATTAGGCAAAGTTATAGAGTTACAGCTGCGAAATGATGGACTCACACGCATCGTAACATTAAGAACCGCCAACAAATCTAACATCAAGAGGCCGATTGGGAAGTTGTCACCTCTCCCACTAAAATAATCTGTAACAATCCTCCAGTTTTCGGCTACCGAAATGACAGGGCAGGCTCGTCGGACAGGATTCGTCTGCCGAAAACTTACTGAATAAAATCGATCGTAACCAACTTACACCTAGTCAAGAACGTAACACGCTGACAACCTAGAGCGTCCATCACCAACCTACAATACCCTTACTTTAATATGAAATGACTAAGTCAAACATTCAAATATATTAAATTTATTACCCCAAGAAAATGTACTTATGAAATTTACGAATGTGGGAAACATAAAATGTTGGTACTTACAAACAAATAATCGGACTGAACGCCGTATGCGCACCGATATTCCGTGGCTTGTCCATTACTTTTTATTTACCATCCAAAAACTGTTCTCGACATTGTAATTGTTTCCGCTGTGGGTTTGGTCCTTCGCATTCTGGCTGCTATATCGTAAAATGTTTACTCCCACCAGTTACTAACGTGAATTGTGGCCCCTTGGTAATTTAAATATTCACTGAATCTGGATCAAATCAACTATTACTTATGACAGGATCCACCTCCCGACTTATGCAACGATCCAGTAATTTAAAAAACAACTGCTAGCGGAATTAATAACGCAATACAACCAATCTTCTTTTACTTTCTTTTAATTTTCCCTTTTAATTCATTTTATTAAAACGTATTTTATTATTATTAAAAATTTAACAATGATTTATTTATAATGTTAGGCTACTTAGGAAATAAATTTACACCATTCAATTTTATCGTTAATATAGCAGTTTTATTGACTGCCTGAGCACCCGCATATTCATTAATTTAGCGTTATCACTTTATATGTATGCTTTGTACTCTACGTTAAACACATTCGTTTACACTTTTAGTTACTCGTAATAGTTTACTAATAGATTATTTCTAGATTAGCACAAAATAACCGAACACTTGTTGAATACATAACTATCTTAAGACAGGTTATCTTAAGTTACCTTCCCAAAATCTTCCGATAAAATACATAATTTTTTCACACAAAACAACAGTATTATCATCCGATGTAAACGGACTCGATATTTTTAATTTAATGGAGGAAAAAAATAACAATTTTTATTATTTTTTCATTTAATAATTTGAAATGTTGTCCACCGTATGATTTATTTTCTACTGATCCACCCTTTTTTCGATCGCCTCTCGTTTTATATTTTTTTGATCTGGTACCGGGTAATATTAACCGGTTAACTTGCATAATTACCAAATCTTCGAATTTCAAATGCACAAAAAAAGATACCAATACCATCAATGAACGTAAAAATTTCGTTAATTGGATAACATGACCCACCTGATCGAGTTGTTCGACAATATACTATAAAGCATCACTGATGGCAGCACATTTAAAAAGTGTACCGATTTATAAGGGATGGCCATTTTATAAGGGATGGGCTATTTAGCGGTTTCTTTTATAAAGGCATTAAAATAAACATAAATCAAAATTTTTCCAAATACTATTGCTAGCCGGCTAGCTTGACAGTAGCCCATACCGAGTCAAATCACCAAGCGACTGAATTTGTATACTTGCGCACCGCTATGCATATTCTGAGTGGTAGAAATAATAAATAATAAAAATTTTATTTATTTATTATGCAAATAAATTTCATGAAGTGTTTAATAAAATACAATTTATAAATACTGAATCAAATTTATTTATACCAACTTTACAGTACACACCAGCTACTTTAATACGAGTAATATAATAATTTCTTATTAATGAAGGATAACTGAAGGGGTAAGTTTACAACACAAGTGGTGTAAACTCATGTTATAATACTATCTTACTTTATTATTTTGATAAGTATGAATTTTGTATTAAACTTTCACAAATTTATTTTATTTTAAATTATTTCCAATTAAAATACATATAAAAGGTGTTCCATCTGTTAGTTTTTATATTAAAAATAACACATAATGTCTGTGGGAAATTCAATTTTTTTATTGAAAATGAAAGTTGGTTCTATGCCATTTTCTATGGAATACAACATAGTTCATGTAACCAACGAGACTCCTGTTACAGGCCTGCATCCGAGCATCAACATTGTTGATGACATTTTTCCGTACACTTTAGTATGCAAAAAATCCTAAGAAAAAAATGTCAAATTGCATGATCTTGGTGGCCAATTGACATCAGAATTTCGTGAAATTATGCGATCATCGAACATGATTGCCAATAAGTCGAATGTTTCACGATTTGTGTGACATGTAACACTTGTCATGTCTTGTTGAAACCAAAGATCATCAACTAAATCAATTTCATCCAATTTTGGCCACAAAATTCCAGTTAACATGCCACGATAGAGCTCACTATTCACTGTTACTGCACTTTCACATTCATTCACTTACAGTTGTTGCTGTTTCACGAGTACGAGCTGGATGATGATGTTCTACGAACTGGATGATGCTCTACGACCTGCAACTGATCCAGTTGCTTCAAAACGTCAACAATTTTGCGAGTCACAAACTCTGTAGGACGTTCATGTTGACCGAAATCAATACGTAATTTACGAAATGTTGTTTCTACAGAACGTCCATTTTCGTAATAAATATGGATAACCAAATAGTTTTGACTTTTCATTTGCCACAAAATTTTCGAGTTGCCACCGCTCAATAAATATTTTTTTAAGCTTAAAAAAACCAACAGATCGAATACTCTTTATAATATTCGATTTGTCTTTACATGTCACTGGAAAAGGGAAACATAAGAAATAAAATTAAAATAGCGTTTACACCACGACTATAATATCATACTTTTCTAACAGCTATTAGACTTTAATGGCAAATAAGTATAGGCGATAATGTAATAAAGTATTAAACTTCGGGCACACAAAAATTTTAATATAATCAGAAGTAAAGTGAAGTGTAATTTTCCAGCACCAATCTCAGAAATGTCTGGACCATATGAGTAGTGGTTTCAGGCTTCTGAATCATTATCACGATATCGTGCTGGAAAATTACAAATTTACGGAAACTCATAATAATTCATAATACCTAGGTGGTGGTAGAATGATTCAATAAATTATTTCTACTAGTATTCCCCATGTTATCGTAATGAGGTTTTTCTTTCTAATGATTCGATCTAATGATTCAGAAGCCTAACACCACTACTCATTTGGTCGGGATATTTATGGGATCTGCACAAGGAAGTTTTAAAAAATTATTCCTTGTAAGGAAGATTTTATTTTTAAATGTGTAAATATGAATATCAATAAAATTTACGAAAATTTTAAAAATATAATTTTACAATTTAATATTTATTCGTATGTATTTTATGTAATGTTTAATTTTTTGTTGTAATTTGTTTCGAAGAGTTTTACTTAGCTAAGACACAAAATTAAAAAGTCTTTTCGGGATGAAAGGACTTCTGGCTAAGTTATCATATGTCGATATATACTGATATAAAACTACAATAAATCAGAGAATACAAACAATTTTAAAATTGTGCATGCAATGCGCTGAAAATTGCAATCTCGGACAAAGATCTACCGTTACTCTAGTATTATTTTTGATCTGCCGTTCATCAAACAAATTTGTGGTCCTTTGCTTCGAGGTTTGCCATAGGGATGCTCCTAGGTGTTGATAACAATTTTGTTTTGTAGCTGTTGATTTTAAAACCAAGTCGTTTCGCGCGTTGGTCCAGCGACATTAAACGTTGATATCAATTGACCTTCGGCTTTTTGTTTAACAGTTTTACTTATGAAACTTTTATTTATTTTCTATCAGTCTTCGAATTTCAGCTGAAGGTATTAGTTATGAGTTGATGTGAAAAATATTCAGTGCATATGGTATGAAGATGTTCATTTTAGAAGTGTTTTCCAGATGGAAATGGAAATACATCTATAAAATAACATGGATAATAAAAAATCTACTTAAATATAAGTCCTGCGCAAACTTTCATTGTCAGATATTTATATAAAAAAATTACCGAAGGTGATTTTGTTGGTTAAATTTAAAATCATTTTTTTATTTTTTCTGTTTCTGCGCTAACACGTTTTGCTTAGCTATCCAACGCACTTAGAGTACCAGGCAGTACTGCTTGATACGTCAGTAAATTTAAGTCTACGGTTTCTTTTCTGGGTATGGATTTTCTACACTTTGTACAATCCCAGTGGGAATCTACCGGAACGTCATAGTAGTGGGGTATGTTTTGGTGTATGTGTTTTGTTTTATTTTGTGTTTTTGATGTTTTTTAATAACACAAAATAATATGTTACGTACATATTTTATAAATTTATTAAATTTCACATTACCATTTAAATTAATAAAGTGTTGTGTTAATTTCCTAAATATTTTAATCTAATTCTTAGTAAATAAATTTAAAGGTAATTTCATTATCTTTCATATTTCCTCAACTCATTTTTTCCTCATTTTTTCCATAAATAACACATAAAAATATAGGTAAATGTACAATTAAACTAAGAAATATTAATATTTATTAAAAAACATATTAACATTTTTATTAATGTTTCTTACTTAATAAAATGTTTTTTTTTTGTTAAAAGGTTTAGTTAACATAATCCACTCAACTCGAATTGAGAGAGGGCTAAATATAGCTTTAGGGAAAATAAAACCCATTCTTCGCTCAACAACAATACTTGGAAACAATAGCATGGAACTGGTGCATCAACTTGATCAGAAAGCGCTCCATTTATATGATGTTTATGCGCTGATTCAGCGCTACATTGTACTACGGGGCAGCTCTTCATTCGTGTTTGTGATAGCTGTTGATCTTAGATCGAAGAGTTTAGTATAATTCTGGCGTTGGCAATACAATTTTAAGAATTTCCGCTTGGAACCTGATCTTTTCGAGCCACGTAATGACATACTCGCGAATTGTTTATGGAAGGAATTTGGTGGTGACTTTTCTTCTGCGGAGATATTCTGTTTGAGAGCTCCTAGTGGTATGAACCAACTATTTATCGGGCAACTTTCATTTATTTTCGATCGCTGCGGCAGTTATTGTTGACTGAATAGTTTGCAAGTACTCTTGGATGTTTCATTCAGGCCAAATATTCTAAATATTCAGGGGCATCTGATCGATAACTGTGTACGGACTCTTCATTTTTTGATGCAAAGCGTGGAGTTGGTAAGATCATCCTTGGAGTAATTTTCCAAACAAACATGAGTATGTAGTACTCGATGGCATGAATTTGTTCAAACTGCTTTCATACCGTTCTGAAACGGTATGAAAATCAGTTTGAACCAATTCGTGCTACCGAGTATTACACGTTCAATCAACCTGTTTAATCATTTTGAACTATAGCTCTAGACTAGAATTGTAACTTTTGTTTTTATGTCAGTTTTGGTTAAATTGGATTATGCGAACCATTAAATTGACGATGGGGAATTTGAATCTGCCGTTAAAAATCATCTGTTTCCATTTGTTTTATCCTCTAAATCTATCTCCAATATAAATCCATGCAATGTAATTTTTTAACCATTTTTAATTGGTTTTGTATGTATATACGAGTATTTTTATTTACTATGCTCTCCGTTAGAATGGAGATCGTTGTTCAAAGAGATCGAACAAGATAATAGATGACGAAAGATAGAGAAACATATGTATACTCATTATAAGTTACAGTTTTCGGTCGGACCAATTTATTTCCTTACAAGTTGTGTTTATTTCATTACAAGATCAACTTGAAGAGCAATTATTTATTTTTATGACAATTTATCATGCACCTCAGCCTAGAGTACTCAGAGGGCTTCGGCTGTCTCTGTGTACACCTAGGTAACACCAAGGTAGCCGCGTCCTCGTCGCGGGGGGCGGGTACTGCTTCGACAGTAGCAAAGTGCTACCGGGGACCAAATGCCAGTGGTATAAATTGGCTAAAACAAACAATGAATACAACAAATACGAAATGTAATACCCCAGGTGGTACAGCAGCAGATATGCTGCCAAATCCACACTCTTCGGAGGCAGGCCCAACAGATTCTGGGGTGGGCCAATCATTGTTTAACCCATTTGGACGAAGTTCCAAATTATCAAGATCACCAAGATCTTCAACTGGAAATATATTTCAGTACGAGAAGGAAAATGCCGAACTCCGTGAACAACTAAGAGAAATAAAAGAATTTACTACTAAATTGAATGAAGAATTTACAATTTTAAAGAAAGAAAATGAAGAACTCAAAAAAGCAGTTGAAACACGTGCAGAACTTGGGACGACACCTAGCCCAACAGTCGATGATGGCATTAATTCATTCCATACGGATGAAGAAGAATTAGAAAGAGAAACAAATTGGATGTTGAACCGGAATAAAAGACCAAGTAAGAAAAGGAAAGCGCAACACTCACCAGAAATGGCGGAGACTTTACCATCAACTTCAAAAGAGGTTGCCAGAAATCAGTTAATCATCAAGAAACAACTAGCTCTAGAACAACAACCAGCTAAACCGAAAGAAAAATCACCTCCACCAATAAATGTCGTCGGGATATCAAATTTCTCCACTATACAATCGATTATGAAATCGATTACGATAGCCGAGTACAAACTCGTATCTCTAAACAACGGCGTCTGGAAAATTAATGTTGTAGACGTTGAAACTTATAGAGCTTTGGCCACTAAGCTTAATTCCGAGGGGCATCAGTGGTTTACCTATGAGGATAAGAATGATCGCCCAATTAAAGTTATGGCTAGAGGTCTTCACCCAACCTATGCAAAAGAGGAAATTATTGAGGATCTCAAGCAAAAGGGTTATCAAATAGAAAATACCGTAAACATTATTAAGAAAGAAAAAATCGAAACTGAACAAGGAGTTCAAGTTAACAAAAGAGGGCTTCCACTATTTATGCTCACTTTTAATAACAAACAAAAAGTGGAAGATGTCTATAATATCAAGGCAATACTTAGCATGAGAGTTAAAATAGAGCCATTGAAAAAGAATAACGGATTAATACCGCAGTGCAAAAAATGTCAAGGTTTTAATCATACGCAGAAATATTGCCAAAGAGAAATTAGATGCGTGAAATGTGCCGGAAAGCATCATGCCCAGGTATGCCCGGTTAGTAAAAATATTGCTGCAAAATGTGTCAATTGCAATAAGTCACATCCCGCAAACTACCGGGGATGTGAAATAGCTAAGGAGCTACAACGAATAAGAAATAAAACGCGAAAACAAAGTCCAGGAGTATCGGTAAAAAATTATCAAACTTCCACCAAAGAGGAACCTAAATCTCATGCTAGTAAAACGGGAGAACCAAAACCAAAACTGTACTCGCAAGTAGTCATGACAAAACCAATTATTTCGGAGCACACTACTGAAGGTACAGCAGTGCTCCAAAAGATACTAAGAAGCATGGAAGCTCTCAACATTCGTCTAGCTAAACAAGAGAAATGCCTTCAAGCTCTAAGCAACAGGTAAGATAAGCAAGACTCTCTAAATGAAATGAAATCCATGCTCTATTAAAATGATGCAAACAACAACAAATAAAACATTAAGAATAGTAACCTGGAATGCAAATGGGCTAATGCAACATATTCCAGATTTAGAAATTTTCCTAAATACTGAAAAAATAGATATATGCCTAGTATCGGAAACCCATTTTACTTCAACTTCATATCTTAAAATATATGGATACAATTGTTACCACGCCATTCATCCAGCAGGAAGGGCAAGGGGAGGATCGTCGGTGGTTATAAAAGAAAACATCAAACACTTTATAGATCTTAAAATTGAAGAGGAATTTATGCAAGTAGTCACCTTAAAAGTATTTATAAATAACAACAAAGAATATAGTGTATCGTCAATATATTGCCCCCCAAGATATAATTTAATTAAAGAAGACTATTGCACGTTATTTAAATCACTTGGATCAAGTTTCATAATCGGAGGTGATTTTAATGCAAAAACACCTACTGGGGATCAAGAGTAGCCTCTAAAAAAGGAAGAGAGCTGTTTGCAGCAGGAAGACTATGCAATTGCGATTTTCATTCTGGAGATCAACCAACTTATTGGCCTACGGATAGAAACAAAATACCCGATATCATTGACTTCTTTATCACCAAAGGTATAAACGAAAACTACATATACCTAGAAAGCAGCGAGGGGATTATGTCGGATCATACGCCTGTTATTATGACAATCAGTGCAACGATTATTAAAAAAAACTAGTCCACCTTCGCTAACGAACAAAAAAACCTGCTGGGAGAAATTCCAGAAACTTGTTGAGGATAATATTGATCTTCAGGTGCCAATTAAAAACCCGATAGAGCTAGAAGAAGAACTAGAACAACTCAACAACAGTATACAAGAAGCGGCGTGGAGTAGTACCCCTTCAAGTTCAAAGGAAATGCGCTGAAATGCTATTTATCCTCTAGAAGTTAGGGAACTGGTTGCCGCAAAACGAAAAGCAAGAAAGGCCTGGCAAAGAAGTCGAGTGCCAGAATATAAAACAACTCTTAATTTTTTATCCAATAAACTAAAGTTGCTAATTAAAGAAATCAAAAACGAATCCATTAATAAATACTTGAGTGGCCTTACTGGGGAAAATGAAACGGAGTACTCCCTTTGGAAAGCGACAAAAAGTTTAAAACGACCTAAACTACAAATTCCACCAGTAAAAAATGAAGATGGCACATGGGCTATAAGTGCAAAGCAAAAAGCTTCTTTGTTTGCAACCCACCTCGAGAACACGTTTCAGCCACTACCTAGACAAACTGCAGAGGGAAACATACCACCAGTATATAAAATGGATAACTGCAATATATCTCCTGTCACACTACAAGAATTAAAAGAGGAAATCAATCTCAACCTAAATACAAAGAAATCTCCAGGATATGACTTAATTACAGGACAAATAGTAAAAGCTCTTCCTGAAAAAGGTCTACGTAAACTACTCCAAATAATTAATGCAGTGTTCAGACTTAAACACGTTCCAAGTCAATGGAAAGTAGCAGAAGTAATTATGATACCTAAACCAAACAAACCACTCAATGACAAAAATTCGTATAGGCCGATTTCCTTGCTCCCAATAATTTCAAAATTATTCGAGAAACTACTCCTAAAGAGACTAAAACCAATAATAGCAGAAAGAAATCTTGTTCCTCCACATCAATTTGGCTTCAGAGAAAATCATTCAACAATAGAACAAGTACACCGAATTACAAACATAATTGAAGACGTACTTGAAAAAAAGAAAGTATGTTCAAGCGTGTTCTTGGATGTAGCACAGGCCTTTGACAGAGTATGGCATAAAGGTTTGGAATATAAATTACAAAGAGACTTACCAAAGCAGTTTTATGAAATTCTAAAATCTTACATATCTAACCGACACTTTCGAGTTAAATTAGATGGCGAATACTCAGAAATAAAGAAAATATCAGCAGGGGTACCACAAGGTAGCGTTCTGGGACCAACTTTATATGTTCTATACACCTCGGACCTGCCAACGATAGAGAATACTAACATAGCGACGTTTGCGGATGATACGGCCATCTTAGCAGTTGCTAATTGCATAGAAGAATCTACAAGCAAATTGCAAAGAGCTACTAATATTGTCAGTACCTGGACCAAGAGATGGCGAATAAAACTTAATGAAATAAAATCTGTTCACGTAAACTTTACCAACAAGAAGGTCAACTGGATACCAGTAGAACTGAACTCCCAGCAAATTCCCTATGCAAATACGGCAAAATATCTAGGCATGACTCTAGACGCGAAACTAAAATGGAAAGAGCATGTGAAAAAGAAAAAAGAAGAGTTAAACATCAAATACAGAAAGATGGATTGGCTCTTAGGAAGAAATTCTGAGCTACCTCTACATAATAAATTGCTACTATACCGGCAAATCCTAAAACCTGTGTGGACTTACGGTATTCAGCTCTAGAGCTGTACAAAGAAAACCAATGTCAATATCATCCAGTCATTCCAAAGCAAAGTCCTTCGTGGAATAGTTAATGCACTGTGGTACATAAGAAATGACAACCTCCATAGAGATCTGAAGATGGATTTCGTTAGTGAAGAAATAAGCAAACACGCGAGAAAACACATGCAAAATATTAGTCTACACCAAAATGCTGATATACGTCGTATGTTGGATGATTCAAACCTGGTCGACTAAAAATATAATAAAATTGTAAAGGGGACTAGCCAAAGGGCTACAACCCTCCAAACAAGAATATAAATTATGAAAGATAAATTACTAGATGATTTGTAAATCAGTTGTAATAAATAAATATATAAAAAAAAAAAAAAAAAAAAATTATCATTAAACATCGACTTGGATGTTTATAATACTTAATTAGTTTTCTAGGATAAGTAATTTTATATTTATCTGAATTATTGTGATTTCATTTTATTTTGAGTGCATTAATTTTATTTAATAAATATATTTTATTAAGCACCTCACAATTTCTGAAATTTCTACGCTAGTTTTGGGCAGTGGAAGCCCGGAGCGCTGAACTGCTTCTTCTGTGGTCAGAGAAATCTGCAACCCTCTGCCTTTATGGCTCATAATCCTAAGAGACCTCTGCAGACGGTACGACTTTTTACCATGGCTAGCACCAGTAATGTGATTTAATTATCTTTCGAGATACTGGTAGCTACTCTCTTCTCGGGTTGTGAATGTGCTTCGTGTAACAATTTCGTATTGTTGTCTATTGCGACTCATCATACATGACGGTTTCTCTTTGCACACAATTTGTGTATTGTGTGTGAACCAGTTGGCGCACATTCTAGCTCGATTAACAAAATCAATTCGCTTTTTAAGGTTAAGAGCACGATAATGGTGATTCGTCGATCGACCGGATGACAATCTATCAGGTACTTTTATTCTATGATGGTTAGATTGTGTTACAATATGAATATTGTACCAGATTTTGATTTATTATTTCCGAATTAGTACTGTACAAATTTCATATTCAAAATTCCACTTTGCATTATCGTTTTTTTTATGTAACATAGTTATCAAAATTTTCGCATTATTATTTTTGGAATCTCATAGCCTGAGAAATTTCAAATATTTTTTTTTTGGGAATATAAATTGTTTTTCTGGAAACGGGAATTGGAAAAATATCATGTAACAAGATAGTCCTATTCACAAGAATAGAGAAAAAAATTAATTTTTTTGGTGAAATTTTGCTAAATGTGTGTATATAATTAATGTAATTTGTACAGTTCAATTAAATTTTGTGGAAACCAATAATAATAAAAAAAACTTATTTTGATGAATTCAAATACAAACTATAAAAGTGTTCATTTTATATTGAAACAAATTAAGATGTACAAAAATAAAAATTGTGATTTTTTTTTAATAAATATTGGTTTAATATGTATTGCGTATGTTGATTGTGACTTATATCATTTATAATATAAACAATAAAAATAATTAAATATTGATATTAATAAATATAAGGATAATAATAAAAAGAAACTGGTTTATGAAATTTTATTCATTATGTTGTTGGAGTTGTTAAAAATAAAGGAGAAGCAATTAAACATTTGCATGTGATTTTTGTTCCTGTATATGGTTTCCAATTGATTTTGTTTTCAACGTTGACATTGGCGAAGGCGGTATCTGGAATTGCGGTTTGGTCTAATCATAAACAAGCAGGATATCCACGGATACGAGCAGGAATATAAAATCAAAAGGAGATTTAAAAAAAAAATAAGTTAAGATTTTTGTTTATTTACCAATTTTTTTTTAAATTAATTTTTTTTTTAAATTCTTATTGTTATTATTAATTTGTTTTAAAAATTCATTTTGTAACACAATTTTTTTGAAGCTTCTAAATTTTATTGATAAGCAATATTTGCTGTCATAAAATTTTTCGAGGGGTTTTTTTTTTGTTTTCGTTAAGGTGTAACATTTTTGATTTTGTATAGGTACTAATTTCTAAATATTTTTTTTTTTTTTTGTGTTAATTAATGCTCTAATAATTTAGAATCTTATTTGTGAGGTTGTTGCTGAGCTAATGGGTTGATTTACAACATTTTTCTAAATTTTATTGTTAAATGCCAATCAACTCCACACCCTGATGATTGAGCTACCGGAGTGATAATATACAAAAGGTTGAGGCATGTAACAATATGGCGCCCAAACGGTTTATTTTTATATATCAAAATTTCAAAATTTATCTTAAATTTAAATGTTTCTTTAGTTTTTCATTTAGGTTTCTGATTGTAATTTTTTTTAATTTCTCTATTTAGATCGACATTAAAATAGATTTAATCATTGATGCCGGTGTTTTATAAGGAAACAATATTAATTTTATTCAATTAAATAAACAATTTTTTTTTGAAACGTCTTATACCTTTGAAATTTTTCTTTTCAAATTGATGTTTAAGATATGTTCTGATAAGGTTTTTATTTAATTTTTTTTTGTAGTGTTGTACTTATATGCTATCTAGGATATTGATCATGTATGTGTATACTCTATTTAAATAATTTCAGTTCTGCAATTTTAGTTTTGGTTTTATAATTTATTTTATTTTTGGAGTGGAGTTAACTCATGGTTCAGCAACAACCACACACATAATATTCATTCAGTTACGGAAAATTTTTATCAATTTTATTAAACAACGTGATTCATCATTTATATTATATTTTTTTTTGTGTTTTATCTAACGACAATATTCATATTGTAAATTTCTGGGGTCAGATTTTTAGTACAACGAATATATTTTAGTATTTTAGTGTATATATTAAGTAATTTGGGTTTTAAGGTTTTTTCCGTTTTTTATAATTGATTGCAATATTTGGTTTCTGGTTTAGGTTTAGTAATTTTAAGTTAGGTGTCTAATTTTTTTTTTTTTATTTAGGTTAATTTTAATTTTTTTTTGTGTGTTAAAGTAATTAATTTAATTTATCATGGAACGCCTAGTCATTAATTTATTAAGACCAGATTAATTTTTGGTAGAGTGCGATGTTCGAAATTTAGAAGGCACTAAAACACCCCATTCTCCAACCTCATAAGTCGCACAAACAGGCTTGTAAAAATCCAGATCGTGAGATCAGGAAATGTAGTGAAAAACTTAATGAGTTGCTTGTATGGTTTATTAATTTAAATAATAAAAATGTGGAAAATATGAGTTTTTCGATTGTGCATTCTCGATTAATGCATATAGTTGATAGGTTAACACGTTTATCAAATACAACAAAACGTTATAAATTAAAATGTTTAGAGACATTAAAATCCGCAAATATTTTATTTGATAATATTAAGGTTGTTTCGGGAAATCAATCTATGCTAGGAGAATCAATTAAGGATGTCAAAGATCGAGTTCTAATATCAAATATCGAATTGTCGACTTCTGAAGAATCTGCCTCAGATGTCGAATCGGTTTCTTCTGCTAAAACTTTACGTTACAAAACAAACAAGGCAGAAAATATTAACATTACAATTCCAGAAATGAGGAATCAAAATGATATTAATGATTATCAAAGTAGTAGCCACATTCAAAATTCACCAGCAAGGGTTGATTTAAATTCCCAACTTCAAAATTTAAGTATTCATTCGGACAATTTACCAAACCAAATGAACAATTTTCAAAATCCTGTTTCTAATACACCATTTGTTAATTTGTCAACTTATTCGAATAATAATCCATATCAAAATTTTATCAATCCTTCTCCTGGTCAAAATTTACAGTATTTACAAAATTGTCAGCCTCATCCTATTCTTCAAACACAACAACAAAATTTTCAAAATCAATTAAATCAGTATCCAAATTAGTCGCAATCTTTACCAGTATTTTCATCTCGGCCTATTCATCTCGGATCTAATAATAATCAACATACACTTTCCAGGTGGAAAATTGAATTTGATGGGTCTGCTGGTGGAATATCAATTGAGCGATTCATTTTCAGAGTTGAGCACCTTGCCCAAACTTAGCAAGTTAATGATAATAGTTTGCGTAACGAGTTTAGTGTTCTATTGAAAGGTGTAGCGTCCAATTGGTATTGGTGCTATATAGAACGCAATCCGTCATCAACTTGGATTCAATTGAAAACCGCGTTAATTGATAGATTCCAAGACAGACGTACAGATGATGATATAAGACGGTTAATTGATTCAAGAAGGCAAAAACCGAATGAATCTTTTATTGAATTTTATAATGAAATCTTGATTTTAACTTTACAATTTCGTAAACCTATAACGGATGAAGATATCTTACGAATTTTAAGATATAATATGCGTATCGATCTTCAAAATCATTTGGCAGATCAAGAATTTCCAAATATTGGAACTTTGGTTAGGAGATGTGTAGCATTAGAGGATACGTGGAAACGTAATAATAAAAGTTATGATAACACATCCAGAAATTTTAACAAATTTATTAATGAACTTTTACCTCATGAAGAAACACATTTTTCAAATTCTATAGTACCAAATTCAAATGATTGTTATAATTTCGATAAATCGTATGGACATTTTAAAATCAATCAACAACAGCAAATTCAAAATTTACAACCAACTTTTACGTCTGATTTAAATTATAATACACCTTGCCAAATTGATGAATATAAATTGCAACAAAATTCAAATTCTAATGATCCGAATATTCGAGTATGTTGGAATTGTTTCGATCTTGGGCATAAATTTTATCAGTGTAATAAATCTCTTCGACTTTTTTGTTTTGGCTGTGGTACTGATGGTGTGTTTAAAACTAATTGCCTAAAATGTTCCTCGGGAAACGGCAAGCCGAGGAATCAAACAACCGTTGCATCCAGAATTCCTCGGAACGAAGAGCAGCAACAACCACCACATATTTCGAACATAGCCCCACAACATTATCGTCCAAATCAAATTTACAAGAGACCATAAATTTAGATTCGATCCAAAATAATAATCCACTAAAGTTGTCAAATGCTTTTTCTTCTATTTCTACAGTAAAGGTGAGAAATAAATCAATTTCCGCTTCTTTACGTACTAAAAGGTACTGGCAGAAGTTGAAGAACATCAAAAGTGATATATCAGAAACTTTTATAACAAATGAAATAGATGAAAGACCATTTACAAAAGTAAATATTAATGGCGTTTCTTATGTAGGGTTAATGGACAGTGGAGCATCTATAACTGCTTTGGGAAAAGGATGTGAAAGCTATTTCAATAACTCAAATTTTAAAGTGTACAATAGTAGTAGTAATGTTAAAACGGCTAATGGATATTCTGAGCGGGTTTTCGGTTTTATTTGGGCAAATGTACGTTATAACGGAATTGACAAATTTATGAAAATTTATTTGGTTCCTGGTCTAAAACAAGTTTTATATTTGGGCATAGATTTTTGGAAATTATTTAATATAGTTCCGAAAACTATTTCAGAAATTAGTCCAGAAGAGTTAAATTCTAATAATATTCATATTCTTTCACCGGAACAACAAATTCAATTAAACATTATCATAGAAAAATTTCCGTCTAGTAATAAACAAGGTCTCGGTAAAACAGCAATATTATTTCATCATATTGATGTTCAAGGAGCTAATCCTATTAAACAAAGGTATTATCCAGTATCTCCAATTAAGCAAGCGGCAATGTATGAAGAGTTGGATCGGATGATGTCTTTGGGAGTGATTGAAGAGTCCAGAAGTTCTTGGAGTTCACCTGTGACATTAGTTACTAAGTCAAATGGCAAAGCTCGTCTTTGTTTAGATGCCAGACGCGTGAACGAAGTAACCGAAAGGGACGCGTACTCGTTGCCTATAATCGACGGACTCTTGAGCCGGTTGGAGGACACCAAATTCATTTCAAGTTTAGATTTGAAAGATGCTTTTTGGCAAATTCCTCTGGATCAAGAGTCTCGCGATAAGACAGCGTTTACCGTTCCTGGTCGTCCGTTATACCAGTTTACAGTGATGCCATTTGGTCTTTGCAATGCGCCACAAACAATGTGCCGGTTAATGGATCAGGTGATACCCCACGAGCTTCATGAACGTATATTTGTATATCTTGACGACCTTCTAATCACTTCCAAAACATTTGAAGAACATCTTGAATTACTTTTGTTAGTGGCAACTAAATTGTCTGCTGCTGGTTTAACGGTTAATATCGAGAAAAGCCATTTTCGTCTAAAAAAAATAAATTATCTGGAATATGTGATAGGAGACGGAATTTTGGCAACCAATTCAGAAAAAATTAAGGCAATTCAAGAGTACCCTGTGCCATCTACTCTCAAACAACTACGTCGGTTTTTGGGAATGGCCGGGTGGTATAAAAGATTTATATGTTCATTTGCATCATTAGTGTCACCGCTTACAGATTTAACTAGGAAGCAGAGCAAATTTGTTTGGACGAACAAGGCTCAGGAAGCATTTGAAAAGGTGAAATTCGCTTTGACAAATGCTCCTGTACTTGTTCATCCGAATTTTGGTAAACCTTTTGTGATCCAGTGTGATGCCAGTACTATTGGAGTCGGAAGTGTGTTGCTGCAAAAAGGAGATGACGGAGAGGATCATCCAATAGCATATATGTCGCAGAAATTGAACGCTGCTCAGCGCAATTACTCTATCACTGAGTTAGAGTGTTTTGCGGCTGTGTTGAGCGTAAGGAGGTTTCGGGCATATGTTGAGGGATATCCTTTCGTTATTGTAACCGACCACGCTAGCCTTAAATGGCTTATGAGTCAAAAAGAGCTCACAGGCAGGTTGGCGCGGTGGAGTTTGAAGCTGCAGGCTTTCGATTTCACAATACAGCATCGCAGTGGATCACAAATGGTAGTACCAGATGCACTTTCTCGCGTGTTTATGGAAGAAGTGTTACTTCATGAATGCGGGTTTGACCTAAATCTTGATTCAGTGGCATTTAAATCCTTCGATTATTTAAATTTGGTTTCTAAAATTCAAAGCAATTCGGCTTCATTTTCAAATTTTTGTGTTTTTGACGGCAAAATTCTTGTGAATACGACAAATCAAAATTTAACTATTTCGGCAACTGATCTTCCTAAATTCAAATTATACGTGCCCCAACCTTTGGTATTACATATTCTAAATCAAGCCCACAACCCTCCAACGTCTGCACATTTCGGAACCAGTAAAATGCTCGAACGTATTCAACGGTATTTTTATTGGCCAAAAATGGCATTGGATGTAAAAGAATTCGTAAATTCATGTAAAATATGTAAAGAAACCAAACCGGTCAATTATATAACTAGAACCGAAATGGGTGAACAGCGGTTGGTTGTGCGACCTATGCAAAGATTGTTTGTTGATTTCCTTGGACCTTATCCAAGATCCAAGAAAGGCAACTCTTATTTATTCATTGTTTTGGATCATTACTCAAAATTTATCTTCCTTAAACCATTTAGAAAAGCTCTTGCCACGGATATTGTGAAATTTTTAGAAATGAAGTATTTTTACCATTTTCTGTTCCAGAATTTGTTGTATCTGATAATGAGTGTCAATTCACGTCAAAAATGTTTCAAAATTTATTATCAAAATTTAATGTTAAACATTCTCTTGTGCCGCGGTATTGCCCACAAGCTAATGCATCAGAACGGGTAAACAGATCGATTATTTGTGCTTTGAGAGCGTATATTTTAGAGTCGCAAGTAACATGGGATCAATATATTGTTACATGCCTCAACCTTTTGTATATTATCACTCCGGTAGCTGAATCATCAGGGTGTGGAGTTGATTGGCATTTAACAATAAAATTTAGAAAAATTTTGTAAATCAACCCATTAGCTCAGCAACAACCTCACAAATAAGATTTTAAATTATTAGAGCATTAATTAACACAAAAAAAAAAAAAAAATATTTAGAAATTAGTACCTACACAAAATCAAAAATGTTACACCTTAACGAAAACAAAAAAAAAAAAACCCCTCGAAAAATTTTATGACAGCAAATATTGCTTATCAATAAAATTTAGAAGCTTCAAAAAAATTGTGTTACAAAATGAATTTTTAAAACAAATTAATAATAACAATAAGAATTTAAAAAAAAAATTAATTTAAAAAAAAATTGGTAAATAAACAAAAATCTTAACTTATTTTTTTTTTTTAAATCTCCTTTTGGTTTTATATTCCCGCTCGTGTCCGTGGATATCCTGCTTGTTTATGATTAGACCAAACCGCAATTCCAGATACCGCCTTCGCCAATGTCAACGTTGAAAACAAAATCAATTGGAAACCATATACAGAAAAAAAAATCACATGCAAATTTTTAATTGCTTCTCCTTTATTTTTAACAACTCCAACAACATAATGAATAAAATTTCATAAACCAGTTTCTTTTTATTATTATCCTTATATTTATTAATATCAATATTTAATTATTTTTATTGTTTATATTATAAATGATATAAGTCACAATCAACATACGCAATACATATTAAACCAATATTTATTAAAAAAAAATCACAATTTTTATTTTTGTACATCTTAATTTGTTTCAATATAAAATGAACACTTTTATAGTTTGTATTTGAATTCATCAAAATAAGTTTTTTTTATTATTATTGGTTTCCACAAAATTTAATTGAACTGTACAAATTACATTAATTATATACACACATTTATCAAAATTTCACCAAAAAAATTAATTTTTTTTCTCTATTCTTGTGAATAGGACTATCTTGTTACATGATATTTTTCCAACTCCCGTTTCCAGAAAAACAATTTATATTCCCAAAAAAAAAAATATTTGAAATTTCTCAGGCTATGAGATTCCAAAAATAATAATGCGAAAATTTTGATAACTATGTTACATAAAAAAAACGATAATGCAAAGTGGAATTTTGAATATGAAATTTGTACAGTATTAATTCGGAAATAATAAATCAAAATCTGGTACAATATTCATATTGTAACAATTGCTGTTGAGTTTTGCGGCTTTATTCTGCTTGTATGATTTGAAACACCACCTCTTCTCGATATTTCAAAGTATGCCCGATAAATTTCTTTGGTAATATATATTTTAAAGACAGCCGCTTTCATCGTTGCGCACCAGGAGCCATCAGGTTGACATGGAGAAGTGGATATAGGTTGTGTAACGTCGACTCAGCACTCCGTGTGCTGGTTTCGTTATTGTTCTGTAAAAATGGAAGAATGAATATATAGTGGCCAACAACCGACCAAAAAAAGGGAGAGGTAAATCTGCAAAAATCTCGATGTCAAAATGGTTCATGATTACTATACTGCCTTTTACTACATAAAACAAAGTAAAACCAGTTTTTTTGCCAAAAACGTCATTTAAGCTTAAATTTTGGAAAATGATGTGGGCCGTTATTGTTGAAAATTTAATTTAGAATCACTTAGTTCATAGTCGTATTTGCAAAAAATGAAAAGTTCCTATGGAAGCTGCCACTTCCAAAAGGCTTGAGAATGAAGTTTCTATATACATATATGTTTCCATAGACACATATATCTGTTTCCACGTCAAAATAGATGTCAACTCTTGAATCTCGTTGACTCTGTTGGCTATAAAAACTTTTAACTTATGTGTTGGAGTTTTTATCCAACACAGCGTTATAGTTCAATCGGACCACAAAATTACAAAATTACATCATCAAATTGTAAATCAAAACTTTTGAATGACAGATGGTGTCAATCTAGATAGAAGCAAAGCGGCTGAAAGTTTCAATCTTGGTAAAGACAGTGTTTTTAAAGGTCCCACTCGTGATTTACTGCATAGTAGGTTAACATATATATTGTTGTCAGAATCAATGGTTTTAATGTACAGACATGCACCATATGCCTTTTCCGAGGCATCACCAAAGCCATGTAATTCTCTACGAATTATCTTATTCCTTTTTGTATGACCCAAGACGTTCCTGTTAATGAGCATATGGGAAATTTCGTTTAATGATTTAGAGTAACTGTCTATTTTGGATTCCCATATTTTTTGCCCAATTATTTTGCCTGTTATTATTACTGGAGAAAGAATACCTAGGGGATCGTACAATTTAGATATGTCAGAGACGATCGTTCGTTTTGTTAATGATTTATGGGTTTCAAACAATGGAGGTTTAAAAACAAAATAATCCGCTTTTAGCTGCCATAACAACCCCAATGCCTTTACGCAATCACCGAGACTGAATTCGTTAAACTTCATCTCCTCACGATCTTAAATCGGAATATTTTATAATAGTCGCGGGTCATTTGCACACCATTTATGCAAATGAAAATCACCAGTATTTAGCATATCGATCATTTCGCCTTGTAACTGTTTTGCTTCGTCGATGTCGTCGCAACCTGTTAACGATCATCCACATAAAAATCTTTTATTGCTATCCTAGTCGCTGTATCAAAATTTGAGGATTCATCACAAGCAACTTAATTAAGCGTGCGTGTCGCTAAATATGGGGCTGATGCTGTACCGTATGTCACAGTTGTAAATTTATATACGTCAATTGGGTCAGTCAAGTTTTCTCGCCAAAATATTCGTTGCAATCGTGTTTGTGTATCGTTTATTTCAGTTTATCGGTACATTTTAGATATGTCGCTCGACATGGTGAATCTATACGTTCTAAACCTCAACATTATCTCGAAAAGCTTGTCCTATACTTTCGGACCGACAAGCATTATTTCATTTAGTGACTTGTTGGATGACGTCTTCGATGACGCGTCAAAAACTACACGAAGTTTTGTGGACGATGACGAAGGTTGTAACATCACATGGTGAGGCATTTAAAAATTGGCTCGTTATCATCCCCATTTGTTGATTTGCTCGCAAGTTTCATATGACCCATGTCCAAATACTCTTTTATAAATTTAACATATGGCTGTTTTAATTTATCGTTAGTGCAAAGTTTACGTTCTAAATGACGAAACCTTTTTAACGCATTTAATTTTGAATCTCCCAAACATTTGAGCGATTCGCGAAAAGGTATAGAAACTGTATATCTACCATTTGCTGTGCGCTTTGTTGTTTGAGCAAAATAAAATTCACATTTCTATTCATCATCAGAAAGAAATCTTTTGGTCGGGATGTTTTCTATTTCCCAGAATTGCTTGATATTTTGGTCAAACTCTGCGTTAGTAACCTGATCTTTCGTTAGTAAAAAGTTGTATTCAATTGTTTGTTCGTATTTACCGAAAACAATGCATCCGAACATTGATTCATGTACATTCGGGTATTTCGGTGATAGCTGTAGACGATTTGGCAAAAGTATTTCAGGAAATATCTCAACACCAATTATAATGTCAATCGGCGATGCTACGTTGAAAAATGGATCAGCTAATTTAATGTTTTTCGGTAACTGCCAACGCGAAATCTCGAACGTATTCACTGGCAACCGATCATATATTTTACCAGTTATCGCAAATTCTAACTTAACATAACGTTTGTAATTTGAATGAATGGTTGTAGTGATACTCTGTGAAACCATTGATTTTGAACCGTTTATACCGTTAATCGTTATATTATTATCATATCGGGAAATAACATTCAATCTTTTAACAAAACCTTCACTGATAAAGTTTGATTGACTTCCAGAATCTAAAAACGCCCTACATTCAACCAATTTCCCGTTGCCATCTTTAACTGAAACGATGACCGTTGGAAGAATGGTCGACTTTTCACAAAGTTCATTGTTCAAATAATAATTATTTGTGGAGTCCGTCTGATCCATCACCGAATCTACTGTTGATCAAAATGTAGTAATGCATGGTGACAATTTGACTGTTTGATCAAAATGTAGTAATGCATGATGACGATCTCGACAGAGTTTACATCCCGTTGATTTACACTCTGAAACGCGATGGTTTTAATTTAAACAGTTAATGCACGAATTTAATGATTTGATTTTATCATATCGTTGTTGGGGGTTAAACTGAGAAACGTTGTACAATTGAAATATAAATGATGTGATTTACCACAAACATACCGCATACAGCATTTCCAGTTGTTTTGTTAGCAAAAAAAGTTGATTCCCGTTTGGGATACGTTTTATTAAAATTAGGTTTCAAAACTGCCTTTGAATTCAGATGCGAATTTATACTAGTTGATATTTTAACTGATAAATTTTCAGTTTCACGTAAAACGCGACATTTCCGTTCAAGAAATTCAATGCACCTTTCCCATGTTGGAAGTTCATTCGGAACAATCGTTTCTTCCCATTCACCACGTGTGATATTGTCCAGTTTGCGAGTTAGTAATTTTAAAATAATTGACTGTGAAAAATTGTCAAGTTCGAATCCACTGGCGCTTGAAGAATAAATATGAGATAGTGCACCATTGAGAAGTCTACGTAGTTCCGCTTCTTTGCGTTTGGTTACTATTTCTAAGTTTATTAGTGATTCGACATGTTTGTCTATTATAACGCGGCGATCATTATAAATCTTCATCAATGTATTCCACGCCCTCTCATACCCTGCTTTAGTCAACGTTATATATCCGATTGATGCTTATGCATCACGGCGAAGTTTGTCCCATTAAATATGTAAATTTAAGGACCTCCTTCGATCGAATCCTTCTTATGAATCACGGCTGTATACGTGTCATGAAAAGTTGCCCATTGTGTCGGTCACTACCGTCAAAATAGGGAATTTTAATTTCAGGTAATTTCAAAGTTGGAGTTTGAATAATATGTTTAGAAGTATGCCCTATATTCTCAATACTCTGACTACTTAAAGTCTAGAAATATAGCTTTCATTTTGACCAACTGAATTGGAATCGGAAATTACACTAAATTTTCCGATTAAAGAATGAAACCGATTTTCAAATTCGGCAAATGAATCCTCATACTCAGAAAACTCATCCTCAGAAACTAATTCTAATAAACTATTTACGAGAAAATTATAATCCTCAAACTTTTTTCTTGGCTAGTAATTCGACTACGACATTCATGTTCATTTAATGTATTATCCTCTTGTTTCAGAAAATTCTCGATAATCGCTAATTTTGATTTCAACACACCAAATGTTTTGTTAAATTTCGTTAAAGCCGCTTCATAGGCATACGTACGTCTATAACACAAACAAATTGGTAACCAGCTGAAACCAGATTTGGTGGATGCAATTCAGATTTTTATTGTCTTGTTTACCAAATGCAACAATACTGGATCAATCCAGCTTGTACGATCCAGATTGCATTACAAAATTTTGTATATAAATTATACAAAATTTCAATATTTTTCCTATTCAGTTTTGGATATTTGGAAGGTGCAGCCGCTCAACAACAGCCGCCGAAATAATTATTTTTTTTACAATACATTTTTTTTATTAATTTTCAAAATTAAATTAAATTTTTTGTTTTTATTTATTTTTGTTATTATTATTAATTTATACTAAGTGCTCCGCACAACTATCGACGCGCTCCACTATTACATACAATGGTATCAAAATACATATAAACGAAATTGTTATATACATATTCTACGCCATTGCAAGCGCACCGCACACAAATTAATATAGCAATTCAATATGTATAACTTTTCATTTTACTTATTAAAAACACACGCATTATTATTAATATTATTATTTATTTATACAAGAACACATATATTAGTTAAATAATCAATTAATTAATTTCAACACATTTAAATTATTTATTTATTTATTTAGAGAGGCAAAAAATAACACGTCCGTCCTCTGCGACGTTCAATCGCCCTCTCCAATACAAAATATTTATTTATTATTTAATAAAATTTAATTTTAACTCTGAGCTTCAAGAATCTCAATCTGGCATTTTAGAGGCTCAAATTGAATTCCCTACCCGAATATTTTCTGATGCAGCTGTACAGTGTATTCCAGATAATCGAGATAAATGTAATCAAGTTGATTTTCGAGGCAGATTTGGTATAACTTCACTATGGAACACCGATGCAAAGCTTAATACAAAGACGGGAATTTCAACTCTAAATTTTTTGGATGTAATGGTGAATGTATGTGAGTTAGTGAGAAAAGAGAAGTGCACCACGTCGTCCTTGTTCCGAAATAGTTGCAAAATTTTTATTTTGTCCACCATTGCAAGTTTTAATTTTGGTAATCTTAAAATATACATTAATTCAAAGAAAAAACATAACGTTTAATACATACAGATTTAATATGAATATATGAATTTTATTTAAAAAAATTAAGCTTCCCTTCAAACTGCATCGTCAATGTTTTATTAAATTTTAATTTATATTTCAAATTATAATTTAATTTTATTTAATGATTTACGCTTTGAATTTATCATATATTTGGTTATTTACTATAGGAAAAACACGAATGTCAAATAGAACATGGGATCACATAAGCTTATACCGACCGCTTACGGCGCTGTCTTGTTGTATACCAATCCATCAAGAACAATTATTTATATAGTTTTGTTTTTGATTACGCAATAAAATCAAAGGCCTGCTACAATTTTATTTGAAATTTTATGGATATTTAATTGATTTTTTTGGATGAAAAAATAAATTTTCCAATACCGGAGCGCACACAAAACTATCAATTTATCCATTAGCAAGACTACTATTTATAATAATTCCGGATTATTAAATGGAATTGTTACTTGGAATAGTTTATCTCCAAATTTAAAAAATTTAATTCTTTGAACATTTTGAAAAAGTCAATGTTCAAATTGGTTATGCATCATTTTGTTAATAATTAATTTATGTATTGTAAATATTATTTTAATAACATATATACTACGTAAATATTTGTTCTATCATGTGTACATTTATAATTTTTTAATTTTGTTATTTGTTATTATGTTAAGTTGTTGGTGACTTTTTAATCTTGTACTAGTTTGTGTAAATATGTTTGTAGCATAGAAGCTTCGTAATCTATGTGTCTGTTAAATAAATATTATATTATTATTAATTAAGTTTTTGATTTAGACAGTAGCATGTTAATCTAGCAAAAATGCAAATTAGGTAGTAAGCAGCTCAAGCTCATACAGTATAGAAGGTACTGCAAGAAGTGAATACTTACAAACTACATAAAAATATATAAATGAATACATTAACAATACTACAAAAATTATAATACATGACAAAAATAGTACTACATGTATTGTCGCCCAAGCGCGCCTTAGCGTGGCTAAGATTTCCGCGTTCTGTGTCTTCTTTCGTCACACGGTTTATTCTATTTGGTAGTTTGGTATCATAACCTGTTGTTGATATCATATAAAGCTCAATAAACATAATTTATAATATTTAAGTGAGTTAACTTTTGAATTGAATGTAACCTAAATAATGAGAAAATAAGCATTGACACGAGTCGTGGGAGAAGTTCGGAAACTAGACTGCGCCTAATATGGCTAAGCCAATTCTGTACGATTATGATCAACTTTTATTTGTTGTGTGGATTTGAAATTCTAACACGAATTTTTGAGTTTTTCTGAATATTTTATCTTACCAAATAGAATTTGATTTAGCTTAATAAAACTCGATCATTTCACATGAAAAGATGGGGTAGACTTTCTAGTCACAATTCTCGATTAAAATTATGTTTGTTTTTTGCAATTACAAATAATGAGACAACTGTATAGATGAGGTGCAATACCGACAACTACTCAATACTACTTAGTGCAATATATTAAGTAATATAAATAATAATATAAAGGGTGTGCAATATAAAAAACCATCTACTGGTTTTTTTAAGCTAAAAAAAAATATTTACTATGTGGTAGAAACCCGAAACAGGCCTGCATCCGAACATCAAAATTGTCGATGACTTTTTCCAATAAAAGCGGAACAATGACCTCAATTTCAGCTCGAATATTGTTTGAAAGTTATTGAATTGTTTGTGGATGATTAGCATACACCTTACCTTCAAAATAACTCCCCAAAAAATAATCAAATGGGGTTAAAAACGGATTTCTTGGTGGCCAAGAAACTTCACATAATTTCATAATTTATGAAAAATAAGCAAATTTTGTTGACAATATACATGGATTGTTGCACGACTTGCGTGGAATGTTGCTCTTGTTGAAACCAAAGGTCATTGGCACCCAATTCATTCAATTTGGGCCACACAAAAAACAGTTAACATGTTGCGATCACGTTCCCCCTTCACTGTAAGGGCATCTTCCTGTTCGTTTTCAAAGAAAAACGGCCCAAAAATGCCACCAGCCCATAAACCACACCAAACAATGACTCTTGGAGGATGCACTTCTGTTTTGTGAATAACATATGGATTCCCCGCTCCCCAAATTCGACAATTTTGCTTATTGACGTACCCATTAAGATGAAAAAGAGCTTTGATGAAATTGTTTGATGAAAAGCCTTAATTTTGTGCAAGCATCCAGTTAACAAAACGACGACGATTTCAATGGTCTGGTGGCTTCAATTTTTAGTAGTTAGTTTTTAGTTAGTCGAATTTTGGATGGATGCAAATCAAATGAAGATCAACATGCAAAATGCGACGTAATGAGGTTCGTGCAATGTTTACTTCTTGTGAACGATGCCTGTTTGATGTGCTTGGTTCATTACGAACACTTTTACTAACAGATTCCACTGCATCCGGAGTACGAACTGGATGGACATGTTGATACGGTCTACGACCTTCCACTGAACCAGTTTCTTCAAAACGATAATAATTTTGCCAATTGCACGATCAGTTGGGCGCCCATGTCGACTAAAACTCTCACGTAATTTACGAAATGTTGTTTTTTGTGAACGATTAGTTTCATAATAAATTTGGAAAATCAAAATGCGTTGTTGTGTTGTTACCGACTACATGATGATGAATGGCATATTTTTGACTTTTCATATGCGCTTCATCGGTCATTATACTTTTTTTCATAAAATCATTTTTCATGAATCTCCCAAACGTTGTGTCTAATACTGAAAAAAAAAAGAGAAAAAGAAATACAAAATAAAAAAATTATATCCAAAATACTATGTTCAGTGACGTAAGGCCCACCCTGCATTTACGATAAAAGATGGACTATAAAACTTTGGAAATAATCTTCTCGCGCCAAAGAATTTTTTAGAACAGATAACATTACGTACTAAAATTCATCGATTGAAAAAAGGACCAACAGATGGCCCGCCCTGTTTTAAAGGTCAAAAACTATGCCATTTTTAGTAATGTGTTCCTTTACAACACAACAACACATTTTGTAAATTACGTGTGATTGTAGTCATCATGGTCGTCCTACAGGGCCTGGAATTCGCAAAATTCTTTGAAGAAATTCGCAAAATTGTTTGAACATTTTGAAGAAACTGGTTCATTTGCAGGTCGTCGAGTAACACGGTACACAGTATACAGTAACACTTAATAAACACATTAAGTGTTAACTTATTTATTATTTCGCAAAAAACTTTTTTTTTAAATTTGTTCAAAATGTTTAAAAAATTACTCGATCGATTTCGACTTGTTAGGTCATCATCAGGAGTATCTACTGATTTGTAGAAATAAAAATTTAGTTATATATAGTAGAAATAAGCAAAAGAAAATAAAAGAAGGAGGGACAAAAAATAGGCAATAAAATTAATCTATTGATCGTTCCAACCATCTATTGTTTACACGGAAAAATTACAAATAAAAAAGGGAGGTGGGATAGCAGGTAGCGATTAGTCATCGGTTGAGTAACAAAATTCAAGGTATATTGAAGTACATTTAATTACCCGACGTATTAGTCATATTATTAAGAGCGTGAGAATAGAACAGGGCTGGATCCGTAATTGGTGAGAAACGGGTTTCTCTCTGTTCGTTAAGGATATTTTGGTTAAAGGAATATGAATTTTCGAATTTTATAAGATTCTAAGGTATCTAAACGTTTACTTTTGGGTTGTATACGTAATATGTCTAAACTGTTTAAGCTAGCTGTATGATTTTCTAAAGTTAAATGATTATGGAATGTTGATTGATTGCAACCAGATAAATGTTCTTTAGCTCTAACTCTAAAATTGCGCCCAGTCTGTCCAATATAGGAGAAACTATAATCATTGCAATTAATCCTATAAACACCAGACTTCGGAGCTTTCGAGACGTCGGAGGTGACACCTATCGATAGGCACCCTATAAAGAAGCGTCGGACAGCCCTAAATAAATCACCATTACGCAAGTTGTCAAAATAATCTTCTTGTACTTCTAACCTCCATTCGACCTGCAGAGATGCTTCAACAAAACAAAAAATCAAAACTTATTAAAATATTATTTTTCGAATTCCCTAACCTTCGTGTCATTCATTATTCATTCATAATTCGCTCAATCCAACCTGGGTTTCAGTTAAGCCAATAATATCTAGAAAAACATCACATAAAAAGAAGGTTCATTGAGTCCTCTCATATTTTATAAACAAACCGCGAACAATAAATTTCAAAACCGATACCAAAAATGTTAATACCACGTGTTATTAACGTATTAAGAAGATAATTCTAAACAATATAAATTCATAAAACCTCACTACAAAACAAAAGTACTTCATTCCATATACAAAAAATTGATCAATATTTTCCTATCCATTTCTTAAATTACCTCTCTAAGATGAACTCACATACTAGTGACGGAATTTTGTGCAAAAGTAGTAAATAAATCCAATAGAAACGAGATCTTACAGGGTTGTAGTACTACTTGAAGACAGTATTTTAGAAAAAAAAACCTCCTATAAAGATTGAGCCAACCCTGTAATCAGAATTGAAATAACCATTTTAGGTGTTCAGAAAAATTAAAATAATTTCTGAACGGTACACAGCACAAACTCGAAGAATAGCTCATATGACGGAGAATTTAATAGTGCACATATTGTGTAACATTATTTTTAAATTTATGGTCGTTAAGTTGGTCAAATTTGAGCTAATTGTTGAAAGCATGACTTATTTAAAAAACAGTTTTCCATAACACTATGCAAGATTGAATTTGTCGTCGCTTGAGCTAATTGGCAGGCTTGTGCGATATACCGTTTACGAAATACCTTAATTTTATTATGAAACCAACCTTTAAAAAATCCAAAATAAAAAAATTAAAAAATGAATGCCAATATTTTATTACTTCAAACTATTATTTATTCTTAGTATAATACATCAGTTTTCTTGTTCAGTCAGTTGGAATGGGCAGCAAACTACTTTTGACAGATTTCCATCCCCAATCGGTTGGTAGCAAAGTATTTCCCAGACATGCTTGAACTTGATGGTATCCCCGAAATGAATGCCAATCTGTAGCTGCTTTTGTTCGTCCTCAGTTCTGCATTGGCCTGCAAAAGCTTGAATGCTTTTAGTTTTCCTTTCCTGTACAATGCTAAGGTTGTATCGCATCCGGTAAAAGCATGAAGAACTTGAAGCAGGTCGCTTAATGAAGACACCCGTATCCTCTCTGCTGCTATATCATACACAATCTTCGATTTGGTGCAAAGAAGCCAAATTGTTTGACGTGTTGGTGAACATAAAAACACACAGCACGAGGATATCCGAGTCCTCTGCAGGAACCACCACCTGATCCCCACGATTTGCAAAGCTCACAGCTATATTTGCCATAGAGGTATCTGGGTCATCTTCCGCCTGATGTGTTGGTATGTTCAAACAATGTAGATGTTGCTTCAGTTTGCCGATGAATTTCGATTTATTATGGGTGTTTTCGAGAAATTCGCGTTGTGAAATTGTGCGCGTCATATTGCTTTCTATTTTGATGTTTGCTGAGATTTTGGCAATGGCTCTTCTCATTTGCTCACCGTTGTGATTCTGCTCTAATGTTTTAAAACATAATCACCATAAATTTATAGAATCGTGCCACATATCGCTGGCTTTGGTCATACTATCGAGTGAAGCAGTGGCTTCCATCTACAACATATGTGCAACTCTTTTAAATATGGTTTTAATGCTCGATTTTTTCCCTTTCGTAGGAGGCCGTCGTTAAAAAAGGAAGGTGGAGGTAAAGCCAATTCATATTTCAAATAAGACTGCAACTCTTTCGGACTTTTGACGACACAAACAATTCGATGAAATAACAGCAGCGAGTTTATAACGAAAGTTTCGTTATTTATTTTTATTCCCTGAACCTGAGCTGCAATTGGAATCACTTTGTGTTTTCTTGTGTAAACGACATCCGTAAAACTCTTACCCAATGTATTATGCAGCAGCATTTCACCTATATCCAAAGCACTATCACAAGTGATGTTGGAATCAGCAACAAGTCCAGTTGACAAACTGACAAGATCAGCAGCTCGATTACGAAATGGGTTATGTTGTTCAGCCATGAAATACATTTGTGTTTGTCCAGATTATCTCTTGCTTTCCTACTGCCTCGGAGTTCAACATGTTGTTCGGAAGTAGTTGATGATGGTCCTGTAAAAGTTTCCATCGCGGATATCACAAGCATGTTAACGGGCGTAGAAATAATCCATTTTGAAACGGTGTCACCGGTAATGTCTGGACCTCGTCTTCATTGATCGTATAAGTGATCGTTCTATGCACATGTCTGTCCAAATACCGCTTCATTGGACACTTTTCTTCTTATCGAAAAGTACTTTTAACACTATGGGCCGTAGCTACTTGATGAAACACATTAACACTTAATAAACACATTATAACACTTGTTTATTATTTAGCAAACAATTTTTCTAAAAAATTTGTTCGAAATGTTTAAAAAATTACTCGATCAATCAATCATCGACTTGTTAGGTCATCATCAGGAGTATCTACTAATTTGTAAAAATAAAAATTTAGTTATATATAGTAGAAGCAAAATAAAATAAAAGAAGGAAGGACCAAAAAATAGGCAATAAAAGTTAATCTATTGATCGTTCCAACCATCTGTTGTTGTTGTTTCCGTGTAAAAATTACTAATAAAGTTATCGAAAAGTATTTCTCTGGATTTTTTTTGTACTCTTCATCGGTCACCTTGGCTAGCAACTCCTTCATTTCCTGTAAATATATATGAGCAGATTATATATAGCATATGCCAGTTGCCAGTTATCTCAGCTTGGATATACTGCAGCACAATCATAACTTACTCAAAATATTTGAGCCAAAGTTTGCATGTTCTGTTTGTTGTTCTTAGTTTGTGATGTTACTTTTAAAGCAGCTCTCCAGGTTGCGTACTACTTCCGAATCATGAGACACAGCCGGTGACATGCTGTTTTCTATCAGTTTCTGATACGTTTACATGACTTCAGCAGATTTCATTACAGATTTCAAATCTTCTGAATTGTCCATAATCAAATAATTTAATACGGATACCGTCAGTATAAGTGCTCGCAAAGCACGCGAAAAAGCATGTCCAGTGAGCATGTGTTTGACAAACTGTTTCCCATAATTATTCTAGTCCGCTTCCTTTCATGGTATATCCAATTGTACCAAGATACGACATGAGTAGATGAAATCCTCCGAGGCGTACAATTATTCCAGATATATCACTGTTTTGCGCCGTAGACTTAACCATTTCAATTGACTTCATAAAGAGAGGTTGATTAAAAGTAACTATGCACATCTGTCCATGTTTCTTGCTTTCGCAAGCTGCATAAATTAAAGCTGGGGTATAACGTCGTCAAGTCACTTACACTTACATTGTTGAACGGCACTGGGTTCTGGGAAATTACTATAAGTATCTGATATATTCATTTATATTAATTAATTAGTCTTACCTTGCTAACGCGTTCTTTTGAAGCAACAAAATACTACTTTTCCTCGTGTAATTTTTCCGACATTCTGTAAGCAATAAAATTTCTTCGACGTTCCTTAACTCTTTCCACAAATCATCATTTCTTGAATTTGAAGCTTCGATTAAGCTACCAATTCCATTTTTCACCACTGTAGAGTCCTTTTTCTGTATACATTTATTACAAATAATACAAATATATTTATTTTTCTGACAACTTTACTCTTTGATATTCAAAATTACACTGAATAACGATAATAACAATATTGTTCGTTTTATAATTCGCGCGGTATCACACCTAATAATTATGAAATCGGTTTTATTTACTGAAAGTAACCCATAAAATATTAGAAAGGTCTCTTTTCAAACACACAAAGGAGAGACCTGGAATGAAATATCTGAAATATCTCAGTTGATAAACGATGAATTGTAAGATCGATTAGTCGGAAATTATATGAGTTCATGTTAGTGTACTTCAAGTACCTGTGACAGTACTAGGTACAAAAAAGGTGTGTTAAATTAATATGTTTTCGTATATGTTTTATTTATTTAATAATTTATTTAATATGTTAAACAATTCATTGTGAATTAAATTCATATTATTTTAATAACTCTTTATGTTAAATATTAATTAAGTTTTAATTACAATAATGTTAAAGTAGACGTCCCAATAGTATCATAAAAATTTATTTTAATGTACAACTATCACATAGGCCTCTTTTTACGAATAGCTTCGCGCAAACGACGCATAACACTCAAATAGTATTCCTTGTTGACAGTTTGGCCGGTCGGAAGGAATTCGGAGTGCACCACACCTCGATAATCGAAGAAATCTGTCAACATCACCTTGATTTTTGACTTGCTTTGACGTGTTTTTTTCGGCTTCGGCTCACCTTTGGCACGATATTCGGCCGATTGATCGTCTGTTTCCGGGTCGTAGGCATAGATCCAAGACTCATCGCCAGTTATAAGACGTTTCATGACATCCTGGTAGTCGGAAAGCATTGTTTCACAGACGTCAACGCGACGATGTTTTTCCAAAAAATTGAGTGATTTTGGAACCAATCGTGCTTTCACTTTTCTTCCAATATTTCAACGATGCCAGTAAGGTCTCTGACTGTTAATCATCGATTCTCGAGCACCAATTCCTTGATTTTATTAACGTGTTGATCTTCAGTTGATGTTGATGGCCGTCCTAGACGTGGTTCGTCGTCAACACGTTCTCGACCCTCTTTGAACAATTTGTACCAATCAAAAACACTTGCTCGCGACATACAATTATCACCGAAGGTCTTTTGCAACATTCTGAACGTTTCGGCACCACAAAATTGATTCCGCACACAAAATTTAATGGAAATTCTTTGTTGAATAATTTCACTCATTGTAAAAATCGCCGAATGCACTTTTTGTACTTCAGAAAGACAAGCGTATACTAAACACTAATGATTATTTTGATGTGACATTTGGCACAGACGTTACTGACAGTCATACCAACATAGAAAAAAACGAATGGTTTTCCGCTCGAAATTTAAATTAAAAAGTCTTACTACTTTTTGCCCACAGTGCCCATATTACTATAATTGACATTTGGTGAAACTAAATTGTTTATGCCATCATCACATTAGTTGTCATCATCAAATTCAGTAAACCAAGAAAAATCCAGACAACACACAGCTAGCCAATCACACAGGTTGCAAATTCACATTTGATGTTCTTATAGAGGAGTTGGGTGTGGACGTAAGATGCAGTATCCATTAAATTCAAATTTACTTCATTAGAAGCTTCATCGGACGTTATAAACCATGTGTAATTCATATTTTACACAAAATAATGATATCATCGCCTGTATTTCTAATAAAGCAATGAACCATACCGCAATCGCGAAAAATATTTTTACTTAAATTTCAACATTTATGGATAAAAAACGGAACATTTTTTTTATAAACATGAAAAGGCTAAGGTGCATAAAATCGCTAGGCGAGATGATCTACCAAACTGAAGTAGATATTAGGGGAATCATAACGAACTGATTAAATCAAACAATTTAGGTTTAATTAAAAACAAGATAGTTTTATTAAATATATAGGACCACAAATTAAAATAATTAAATATTTATTAGGTTTGCAAGTAGAAACTTTGCTTTTTTGGTCAAATTCAACTTTATTGAAAACATATTTGTTAAAAAGATTAATTATCGAAATATACGCGATTACTATCTATGGTCTTTTGCCATTTACCAGGTCGATGATAAATGCCCTCGCGAAAGAAACTTGGTGGTTTCGAAGCAAAATAGTCATCGAGCCATTTTTGCACAACTTTCGTGAACCGCTCATCATTCAAATATGATGACATCGATCTGAATAAGTGGTAGTCAAGTCTGGAGAATACGCCGAATCCCGTAAAACTTCTCAGGGGTCATCCATAAACTACGTCACGCTGTTCAGGGGGGGGGAGGGGGTATAGGCTGACGTGACGATGTGTGATGTTGGGGGGAGAGGATTATAAAATGTGACGTCATATATATAATTAAAACGGTTTTAAAGGCTAAATATAAGTACGTATTTCATATTTATATATTTTATTTAACGCACAGGTATATACAGTTTTGTGACGAGTCGTAACAAAGAGGGGAGGGGTAAAAATCATTCAATAATAGCGTGACACAGTTTATGAATGGCCCCTCAGCATAAAGAAAATTGACTTCCTAGGTTGATTTTACTGTATGTGGACGAGCGTTGTCAAATGTTATGAGCAATATTGTTGTCAGCAATATCACCTTCCGCCTTCTTTGGCCCATAAATAGTCTTTTTTCCTTCAAGACATCACTTAATTTGATCAATTGGGTCTGGTAACGTTCATCTGTAACAGTTTGACCAGGTTCCAGAAGCTCGTAGTAAATGACTCCTTTCCAATCCCATCAGACACACAGTAACAATTTTTTGGCATGAATATCCATTTTTGCAACTAATGTTGATGGCTGGCCTGGATGAACACCCCTGCGTTTAGGATTATCATTCAAAATCCACTTTTCATCATCCGTAATGATTTTGTGGAAAAAATTCTTTCTTTTGTACCGAGAAAGCAAATTCACGCAGATGTCAACTCTTCGATTTTTGTTTTCTTCGGTCAGTTTTTGACGAACCCATTTTCCTTCCTTCTGTATTTTTTCCATTGCACGTAATCGAAGTGGTATTGCTTAGTGAGTAACTCCTAACGCTGCAAACTCTTTTAAGTTTGACACGGATTTTCATCTAGTAAAACTTGTTCTTCATCTTCAAATTGTTTTACTTCATTTGGACGTGGATCGTCCTCAAAACCATAGCTTGAGCTGCATTTTTTTCATTGGAAAACAGAATATAATGCAATGAAGTAAATGTTGCTTATTGACATCTATCTCTTAAAATTGATGCACACGGAACGATAGCTCGTAAATGACTGAAACTTATGTCATAAAAATAGCAACGACTAAGCTACATATATCCATAGTGGCGGGCAATTGAGATGCGTTTAAGTATATTTTAATGCAACCAACTTCAGAGCCGAGTTTCTACTTCCACACCTAATATTTCATAAATAATTTAAGCAAAATATGTTTTAATGTAAATAGCTTAGCTCTTAATATCTATGGGCATTGGTATTGAATGTAACATTAATTAATTTTTGTTCTTCATTTAGCTTATCGTCTGAAAACTTTCTCAATACGTACACTGGCGCTTGCCCTATTTCGTGAGGGATGTATTTACATAAAACCAACGATAATATTTTTAATTAATATTAAACTCATAACACATAAAATACACAACTTAACAAATTATATAACAGTTCATTAAAAAGCATAGTATTTCTTATTGTCATTTCACGACATGCGGTTAATTTATTGATAGAAATTAATAATTATTCAGATGACACAAATTGATCCGATTGAAAAAATAAATAATATTATTATGCAAAATATCAAACATTACACTGATGGTAGCATCTATTTGGTGATGTACTAGTATTAGTGACCGAAACTTGATAGGCCGAAAGGGAAAACAAATTTTTTAATTTCGTTTTTCAGTAATAATCTGTAAATTGCTATAAACTCAAAGTTACGTTGTTTTGAACAAAATTAAAAGAGACCATTCAACACGAGTAACTGAAGAAACTAATGCAATTATTAAACCATATTTGGCCACACTTGACATTTGGCGTGACATTCGTAAAAAAATAAGGTTTTAAAAAAAATTAAACGTAATCCTAGTAACGCTGCTCTTAAATCCGAATTAGTACGTGTATCTAAATTGTTAGCTTCTAAAAAATATTATGGTAAAAAATGTTACTTTAGTAATATGTTAACAAATTTAAATCAGAGCGATTTATGGAAGAACGTGAACTTATTTTTTAATAAAAATCTCGAATCTTTTAAATTTGATAAAATTTTCTTTAATGGCCGATACGTAAGTGATTCTTTTGAGATAGCTAATCTTTTCAATTGCTTCTTTGTTAATACAGGTTACTTAATCAATGAATCTATTACCTCCGACAGAGACATACACAGGTTTGGAACTACATATTAAATGGATTTCAGATGGCCTGTATCTATCACCAATCACACCTGCTGAAGTTTGTAATGTTACCTGTTCGCTTAGTAATAGCAAAGGTGGAGGTCCGCAAAAAATTAATAGTATTCTAAAGAATGGAGATTCTTCTTTACTTAATAGTTATAGGCCTATTTCTACTCTTTCTATATTCGATAAAATTCTTCAAAAATTGATATTTTCGCATTTAATAACGTTTTTAAATTATAATAATATTTTTTATTACTACCAATATCGTTTAAGAAAAGGTTTAGGAACTGAATTGGCATTGGCAGAAATTGGGAGTATGATATATACTGCTTTTGATTCCAAAAAAAATGTTGGAGCGCTTTTCTTGGATTTACAGAAAGCATTTGATTGTAATCATCATCAGTTACTTCTAAATAAATTGTACTGTTAAGGCGTACGTAGAATTGCTTACAACTTATTGAAAATTTATTTATCAAATCGAAAATAGTATGTGATGTTTAATGGAGTAGGAAGTGAATTGTTAGATATCAAATGTGGTGTCTCTCAGGGTAGTGTTTTAGGAACACGTTTGTTTCTCATTTATATTAACGATATTTCCTATTTGCCGCTCAAGGGTCATATTAGAATATTTGCAGATGATACTGCTTTATTTTATGAAACCCATGATCCTGACAGTATATCGATTGATATGAAATATGACCTTAGTATACTTTTAGAATATTTTAATTGCAATTTAATAGCTCTCAATATATCTAAAACCAAATATATGGTATTTCATTCCCCATATAAATCGATGACTAGTTCACCTCTACATGAAGTTAGTAACATTAATATTGAGAGAGTTAGTTCATTCAAATATTTGGGAGTTACACTTGATGAACATATGTTTTGGGATGATCACATCAATATCACAAATAAGAAAGTTGCTCCACTTGTTGGGTTACTCAGAAAATTATCTTTCTTTGTTCCTACTAGGGTATTACTTATGATTTATTTCTCGTTTATTCATTCGCGACTTCGTTATGGCCTTTTCGTATACGGATCAGCTACCTTAACCAGGATGAAGAAATTGCAAGTTCTGCAAAACAAAAGTGTAAAAGCAGTATACAGATTGCCAATTCTATTTTCTACCAGGTTATTATACAGCAAAGATGATATTATGATATTGCCCATAAATGTCTTATATAAGTTTCAATTAACCCTTTATATGTACAAACGCCTAAATGTATCTTCATTTATGTCTAATATAAACTTTAATTACGCTCATCATGTGTATTCAACTCGAAATTGTAACAGAATTGATTCGCATCATATTAGAACCGAATTTGGAAGAAAATCGATCACGTTTATGGGTCCATTTATTTATAATCAAGTACCTGAATTTTTAAAGGAATCTGAAAACTACTTACGATTTTAAAAAAATATTAAAAATTATTTTAAATCGAATATTTTATTATTTTGGAACTAAATTTCCGTTATCTTTAATTTTTATAATATTTATATATCTATGTAAGTTTGTAACTTTTGTATATTGATGTAAAGGGTTGTTAAATTTTAAGAGCCGATGTTGATTTTGAATAAAACACAAATTATTTAGGAAATTATTGTCAATTCTTTTTATTATGATAATATGGTATGGTTCAATTATGTATGGAACAAAATATCGGCCAAATGGCCGCTGCGACCTCGGCGGCACACCTCGACCCGATGGTCCAAATTTTCGATGACGCTTAGGCATAATTGAGGTTCTATGCCGTTAATGTGCCGGATTATCTCATCCGTTAGCTCTTGAATTGTTGCTGACTTATCGACGTACACCTTTTTTTTCAAATAACCCCAAAGAAAGAAGTCCAACGGTGTCAAATCACATGATCTTGGCGGCCAATTGACATCACCACCACGTGAGATAACACGGCCATTGAATTTGTCGCGCAAAAGAGCCATTATTTCGTTAGCTGTGTGGCAAGCGGCACCGTCCTGTTGAAACCACATATCGTCCACATCCATATCTTCCAATTCGGGCCATAAAAAGTTCGTTATCATCTCACGATAGCGAACACCATTCACAGTAACTGCCTGACCGGCCTCATTTTGGAAAAAATACGGCCCGATGATGCCGCCAGCCCATAAACCGCACCAAACAGTCACTCTTTGTGGGTGCATTGGTTTTTCGACAATCACTCTTGGATTATGATTTGCCCAAATGCGGCAATTCTGCTTATTGACGAATCCACTGAGGTGAAAATGTGCCTCATCACTGAAGATGATTTTCTTCGAAAATTGATCATCCACTGTTGCCATTTCTTGCCACCATTCTGATCATTGACGACGTTTGGAATGGTCAAGAGGCTTTAGTTCTTGAGTCAATTGCACCTTATAAGCGTGTAAATGCAAGTCTTTATGCATAATGTTCATCAACGACGAGCGTGAGAGGTGCAATTGTTGGGCACGACGACGAGTTGAAGTGGACGGCTCTTCAGCCACACTATCGCGAACAGCAGCAATATTTTCTGCTGTACGAGCAGTACGAGCATGCACTGGTGTTTTAAAATCTCCTACAGACCCGGTTTGCTCAAAAGTGGACGATATGCATTTTGATTTGAACGCCCATTTTCATAATATGCCTGAATAACTTTAACGCGTTGCTCGATTGTGTATCTTTCCATGGTTCAAAGTGAGTTAGTCTGAAATTGAGAAATGTCAAATTAAATGCAGAAAAAAACATGACGTTTAGGTGTGGTTCACATTCAACGTCGGCCCTTAAAATTTAACCATCCTTTATAACAACTTGGATTATCCTTAAAGGAACGTTAAAATCACTGGATAATCCGCCGTTGTTATAGCATGAGAATGAATAATAAAATAAAAAGTAAAAAATATTTATGGTTATAGATTTGCTTTGTAGTAAGCAAAACATATTACGAGGAGATACTACAATCTATGCGTCAACACCAGACTTCAAATGGTGGTTTCATCTTCGTTTCTTTCCCCCTTTAAGCCTCAATGCTTTATGCCCCGCCTACTAGATCCACACTCGAGTAAAAATAGTTTTATTTTTGAAGGCGCCTTCATCGAGCGGGATTATTTTTAATCCAACTAAGCCCCGCCCAATTTAATCCAGGTTTAATTGAAAAATTTCCATCTTTTGAGCAAATAATCTTGGTCGTACCAACATAACAAAAAATAAACTGAAATGTGAGCAATGATTGTGCTCATATATTTGTTGTTGTTGTTTATTTATGGCATTTGTCCATACTTCCTAAAATTGTTGTCGCCATTTCATTACAATAATTCTCGATCGTGTTAGTGAATAAATCTATTTCTGTTAAACAATTGGGACACGGTGTGTGTCCCAATTGTTTCCAACTGATATTTTCGACTAATCCGATTACAGGAATGCCCCATGTTATACAGCGATACATTTTCGCACCTCGATTTGTCACCTGTATCGCTGCTGTTTGTGCTGACTAGCACAACGCCAGTTACCGGAACATTTTGGGCTGTGTATCCACGAATAATATCTCAAGTTCATCCCAAAATGTTCTCTTTAATAGCCGCTCTAGTGCAGACATAATTAATGGTCCTCGTCAAACAACCGGTTTTTCAGAAATTAATAATTCCATTGACAACCATTTAACCTCATAATTTATTATAGGTATCATATTGTTAGAATTGTTCACTCAAGGTTCTTCATGGATATTCATCACGGAGGGGCCAAATATGTCATCATCTAATAAACCGACCTTTTTACCTAAACCACCTAGTGTTACTGCTAAATTATCAGCCGTTGTTGGTTTACCAACATCGCCTTTATCGGAGGCAACAACTACAATACCCGTACTATCAACGCCGTCTAATGGTTTTCGTTTTGGTAATCCATGGGCTACAAGTTTGGTCTGCCGTGTATCCACTTCCCTTGCATAATTTGTCTAAAATAATTTAAATTAAAAGAACATTTTATTTATTATATAGAATATTGAAATTTTCGCTATTATACCAAAGAATTTTTGAAGTTTCTAGGTGGTGAGAACGAACAATTTTATTTTGCCACAACTGTTGGGCTACAAATTCTTATAAATTAATTAATATATAAAATCGAATATTGTATATGTAATCCACAGACATACGTTTATTCGATTAAGTTAAAATAAAGCTCCAACTTTGCGATTAACCAAGCAGAAATTGAAAGTAAACAACAATAACTACAAATCAACAGAAAACATATGACTCGCATGACAGTCGTAGACGAATTTTTTGAGCAAATCTAATGTGTGACTATGTTCAAGTCGGTAAAAAAATAAACCAACTTTATAATCTCGTCCTGTCAAGACTGCAGAAGACTGCATGAGCAAACGAATGTCTCAGGCTTCCCAACCAAAAACTACAAATAGATCTAAATTTAGTCCTCATTGTAAGCCGACATTTTTATTTTTGCTATATATTTGACAGAAAATATAGATATGTTTGCAAAAAAATTTCATGTGCTTGAAATTTTTTTTTGTCACCTGCAATTTGTACAAAAATTTTTGTCGGTTGCAAAAATTTTCAGCTCTCGATATGGTAGCAGAAAGTTTGCGGCCTGGTATAAAATGGACCAAGCAAATTTCGTGCAAGCTCAAATACTGGATAAGGAATAGTTTGGAAAGAATAGTTTGTATGAAATCAAGGAAACATTGTTCCGAATCAAGAATGATCTAACAACTGATATTAATAATCGTAAGAAGACGAATGTGATGACCGCAAAAGATAATTGTGTAACAAACGGCACTAGTAAAATTGATTATACGGTAATGGTTTTTTAAATCATTTTTTCAGTAACAGTTTAATGTATAATTTTATAATTTTATACAATATTTGCTCTTCAAACGGAACTACAAGTACTGTTAGGTCAAAATACAGGATTGATTGAAATAAAATGATTTGTCATGACGTGTCCCTGGCCGATCCAGTGAACAAAAAAGAGAGAGGAAATTTACGGAAGCAACGTAAAAACGAAACGGAAATTACAATTAGTTCCGAATGATAACACATGTTCGCTGACACCCTGATTACACCATCATCCCCATCGAATGATTCAGGCACATCAACTAGACTACTCATCTAGTCAACTAGTTCATCGGTTAGTATACAAATTCAACCAACTCCATCATCGTCATTCGTCGAATACAGTGTGCCTGAACGAAATTTTCTTCAGAACGGAATGAGCATCAGCTTATAAACCGATCACGGCAAGCATATTCGGCAAATACGCCACTATTTTCTATTACTGCATGAGATTCGGGGCAATCATTAGTTGTGTCCGGTAAATATGGTACCCTAATGTTGTTACGAACTATCCCAATTTAACGAAGAGGACGTCATCTAGACTCATCATCACGCGGTAACAACTATAGCGCTGAAGGGGCTGTAGTTGATATGAAGTAGCAAATAAAAACTTATAACTCAAAACTTTTTATTAAAAAATAATTTATTTAAAACATTTTAAGAGGATAAACAATTGCGTGGCTCATTCTTTGATTGCATTGTTGGTGTAGGTATAGCTTCGTATGTCGAATAGCACTGTTCTAGTACTTTAAATCCATTGCTGCAACAGGGACTCACCGATACAGAGAAATTTATTATTGCAAAATCAATTCGGGCCACAACATCATTAACTGAATTGGAATTAATCCAAAAACACGGGCTTATTGAATTTATATCAGAACCTGCATGCTATTCAGTACATCCTAATATATGGATTAGACACTAATTCGTTTTCCGGAAATTGGAGAGTTTATTAAGCACAGTACGAGGAAATGGGTACTTCTCTTCGCAATGTAAGTGAGCAAATAACTTATACGTGGACTTACAAAATGAATTGGATTGTATTTCATAATTAATAAAAATTATTTAAGATAATTTTTATGTAAAAAGCGATTTATTATTTATTTTATTCTTTCGAACCCTGATGCATGTGGAATGCATATAACTTTCGGTTGTGATTAGTTTAATATATCATTGTGGCTGGTGATGTATTTGAAATGTACGTCGTAGTGGACGTATCAGCACCACCAGCGCGATTTAATTGTTTTTGCGGTAATATATTTACAACCTTGTTTACCGTTACCCTGTTTACTGACCGGAGACTGTTCTAAACCCGTTATCGATTTAATCAGGATCATATTGGATTTGTGTATCACGAAGTCTGTCTTAGACCGAGTGGATTAATTAGGCAACTTGTTGCAAATTCTTGGATTTAATCCATAACATAAAGTTTCACCAAAAAAAATAAAGTACGCAATGGCGGTTCTGGTTATAAAGGGTGATTTTTTTGTGGTTAGGATTTTCATGCATTAGTATTTGACAGATCACGCGGGATTTCAGACAAGGTGTCAAAGAGAAAGATGCTCAGTATGCTTTGACATTTCATAATGAATAGACTTACTAACGAGCAACGCTTGCAAATAATTGAATTATATTACAAAAATCAGTGTTCGGTTCGAAAAGTGTTTCGCGATTTACGTCCGATTTATGGTCTACATAATCGACCAAGTGAGCAAACAATTAATGCGATTGTGACCAAGTTTCGCACTCAGTTTACTTTATTGGACACTAAACCAACCACACGAATGCGTACAGTGCGTACAGAAGAGAATATTGCGTCTGTTTCTGAGAGTGTTGCTGAAGACCGTGAAATGTCGATTCGTCGCCGTTCGCAGCAATTGGGTTTGTGTTATTCGACGACATGGAAGATTTTACGCAAAGATCTTGGTGTAAAACCGTATAAAATACAGCTCCTGCAAGAACTGAAGCCGAACGATCTGCCACAACGTCGAATTTTCAGTGAATGGGCCCTAGAAAAGTTGGCAGAAAATCCGCTTTTTTATCGACAAATTTTGTTCAGCGGTGAGGCTCATTTCTGGTTGAATGGCTACGTAAATAAGCAAAATTGCCGCATTTGGAGTGAAGAGCAACCAGAAGCCGTTCAAGAACTGCCCATGCATCCCGAAAAATGCACTGTTTGGTGTGGTTTGTACGCTGGTGGAATCATTGGACCGTATTTTTTCAAAGATGCTGTTGGACGCAACGTTACGGTGAATGGCGATCGCTATCGTTCGATGCTAACAAACTTTTTGTTGCCAAAAATGGAAGAACTGAACTTAGTTGACATGTGGTTTCAACAAGATGGCGCTACATGCCACACAGCTCGCGATCCTATGGCCATTTTGAGGGAAAACTTCGGAGAACAATTCATCTCAAGAAATGGCCCGGTAAGTTGGGCACCAAGATCATGCGATTTGACGCCTTTAGACTATTTTTTGTGGGGCTACGTCAAGTCTAAAGTCTACAGAAATAAGCCAGCAACTATTCCAGTTTTGGAAGACAACATTTCCGAAGAAATTCGGGCTATTCCGGCCGAAATGCTCGAAAAAGTTGCCCAAAATTGGACTTTCCGAATGGACCACCTAAGACGCAGCCGCGGTCAACATTTAAATGAAATTATCTTCAAAAAGTAAATGTCATGGACCAATCTAACGTTTCAAATAAAGAACCGATGAGATTTTGCAAATTTTATGCGTTTTTTTTTAAAAAAAAGTTCTCAAGCTCTTAAAAAATCACCCGTTACCTATTCTGTGTCTAAAAATACATTTAATGAAATAAATAAATAATTATTTTAGAAATTTACGAATTACACGTGCGGCCATTCTTAGAAAAAGTTTTCACTACTGTGTGAGTGTGTGCTGAACATGGTGTGATTTGCAATGTTTTTTTTTTGCTACACAGCCAAAGCCAAGCGCAAATACCAAATTGAAATGAAAAATTTGACAAACAAATTGACGTATCAAATAGACTAATATTTTGAGCAAAAACCAACAGTGCCTAGCTTCAACTGAATACTGCAGAATTTGTGCCGCACTCGCTTCCGCAAATATGTACGAACAGTAACACAAACAAAAATGAAATTAAAAAAAATTCAAGGCCCTTTTGGCATGTATATTTTAGTTTAAATTTGATTTTCGAGAGAGCAGTAATACAAATATATAAAAAATTGTGTTTAAATATAAAATAAAGGTTTTAAAGTAGTAATAAAAACAAGTAACTAATTTTTGTGTGAAATAGCTACATATGTATGAAATAAACGTTTCAAAGAAGTAAAAAATTCTCAAGTACATTTTTGGCTTGTATTTTTTAATTATAATTAATTATTTTTATTTATAATTTATAATATTTTTGTGCGAACTATGCTAAGACATTTTAAAAACTATTTATTTTGACAATTTTTTACACATACATAGACATTTATGGATGACGACTTATTTTGAAGCAAGAAGCCTTGTGTGGAACAATGCCTCCTAAACTACAGGCCTCACACAATCTCATTTTATAGCATATGACGTCAATTTATGTCTACAACCAGATGGCAGCATAATTAAGTGAAGAGATTACACTATTCCCTCTCTTTACGGTGGAAACGAGTGCCAAAATCAGTAATTCGTTTTGATACTATCCAGAAGATATAACAGAAAAATAAAAAATATTGCGAATTATATTGCGAAAATTTCAATGAAATTTTTAAGAACATTGCTAATTTATCCAACGTAATACGAGGACGTAGTGTATTTGTATTGTCAAAAACTATCGATATTTGAGAGAGAAGAGAAATAAACGAAGTTTTCTTGTTTACACATCAGTGCTCTAATTCTCTAAGCAGTAAGATAATTTGTAAACGTGTAAACAATAATTTATCTTGCATTTTTACAATATTCGCATTCTCTAATTGCACTCCAAGATAAAATTTAAAACGATTACGATAAATAAATGTCAAAATTTAACACACTCTTATGAGTTATGTAGATTCATATTTAACCTTTGAGGGCCCATAACTGCCGTTCCCATTTAAATTTCAATAATAATTTTATGGATACAAGTTATTCTAAATAGCATCTATTCACAAGCAATAGTTAAAGTTGTTAAGGGTTGTGATATGGGTAATTTTACAGGTGAAAATTATCTTAGCATTTTCAAATCGTATTCTCTAAACATTTTTATCACCCAAAATAAAAATATTGACATCAAGCGAACAAGATCACATTAAACGTCAAATCGAAATTTTAATTAATTTATATCCTTAATAACTCAAAAAATACAATCTCTAGAAATGTAAATTCTTGCATGTACATCAAGCCATTTAGAATCATACATAGCCGCAAAAATCATATTGAAAAATTGCCGGAGTCGGGAGTTATTTGATATAAAAAATAAGATACGGTTTGATAATCATATAACACATGTTAAATATTTGAAAAGAACATTGCACATTGCATTTTATCTGGGTTTTTAGAGAGTTAGGACACAGGTATGTTAATAACATTAGAGTTTCGCTACAAAATTATAAAAAAAAAATATAAAATAAGTTAAATATTTGTGAAAATGTAAAATTTTACATTACTAATTGACACTAATAATTTAATGTAGTATATCAAAATATTAAAAAATGGTTTAAATTTAATAACGAAAAAACGGAAAACTCAGTTGCTAATATTAACTTGTAGTAAAATTAATTTGTTGTGCAGATATTATTAAAACTATAATAAAATTTAATCTTTGTGTGTTTTTTATTCACGATTGGAAAATCTTTTCATTGAAAATACTTCAAAAAAGTATTTCTAGATATTTTGCAATGAAATTTCTGTAGTTCTGATTGGAGAATAATGATGATGACACAAATTTAAAAACACAAATACAAACAATACAAATTTATTGTTAAGTTATGAGATAGTTGCAACGAATAATTTTGAAACTCGTTCTAAATCAGTAAATATAGTTGACCATGTTCTTTGTGGGTTTAATGGGTTGCAGAAGGTTGTGAATTCAACTATATTCTCTGACATTATTGATCACAATTTTATTACTTCACATTTCTCGTATAAAATAAAAAAGTTAATAAACGATTAGAAAAGAAAATAATTGATTACATTCGAGTAAATACTGAATTTGAAAACTATTTGACAAATCTGGATGTAAATTGTTTTGAACCTGGTATAATTTTGTCTCACATTACAGAGAAATATGAAGAGCTAATAACCAATTACACACGCATTATTAAAAAATCTGTAAAATTAAAAAAATCGTATTGCCCTTGGATCACGTACCCTTTATGGCAATTAATTAATAAAAAGGAATCAATTTTAAAGACATGCAAGCGGCAACTCTGTAATATTTCAATAGCTAACTCAAATGAAAACGATTATAACCAAAGACTTATCGTAATTGATAAAGTAATTAAACGTGAAAAATATTTCGCCAAAAAGAGATATTTTGAAAAGGTCTTTGGGGTGATTCTCAACCAACGTAACTTGTGGTCTAATATAAATGGTTTGATGGGTAGAACTAATAGTAAAAATCATAGACTTGTTATTGACAATGGTGGGGAAATAATATCTAACGGATACAGAATTGCATCCTTATTTAACAACTACTTTGCGAATGATGGTGAAGATCTGGCTGGTCAGATTAATAGTTCCAAAAATATTTTTAAATTTAATACTTGTAACCCTGTTAACCAAACTATTTTAATTTAATTGTTGATTTGGAATCCAAGAAAGGAGGTGGACCATATTTGTTCAATAGTTGTGTTCTAGAACTACACATCAAGATTTTCTAGGGATTTTATCCAGCATATTTAATAAAGTTTTTGAAACTGGAATATATCCAAAGTGTTTAAAATTATCTAAAGTTATTCCAGTTTCCAAAAATGGCGATACAACTAAATTAACGAATTACAGACCAATATCTACATTATCTATTATAGATAAATGGTTAGAAAAATTGTTAGCATTGCGGCTTAATTCGGTTTTAGAGACTCATAATTTACTATATAACTTTCAATATGGCTTCCGAAAATGTTCAGGAACTGATGTTGCTCTAGTTGAAACAATTGACATGATTAATAGTTCAATAAATGATAAATTCTATGTATGTGCTTTATTTTTAGATCTAAAGAAAGCGTTTGACACGAAAGCGATTTAGAGAGAAATCCCAAGATATAGTAAAAAATTATCTCTCGAATAGCAAACAATTCGTTTTTGTTAATGGCGCTACTAGTAAGTGTAGCCTGGTGACGCACGGTGTACCTCAAGGCAGTGTACTCGGCCCTATTTTATTTTTATTATTAATAAATGACATGGGTAATCTCCCATTGAAAGGAAAACTTAGGTTAATTGCAGATGACTCTGCACTATTTTATGAGGTTAGGGACCCAATTGACGGACTTCAGCTTATCTCACATGATCTTGGTATTTTGCTTGACTTTTTTAATGAGAATATCTTTAAACTTGGCTAAGACTAAATACATGGTATTCCGTTCAATCTGTAAACCTCTTCCTACATTATCTAGTCTTGCTGTAGCAAATGACAATATTGAGCTTGTTGAAACTTATAAATGTTTAGGAATAATTTGCGACTCGTATCTTAATTGACAGCATCATATTGACACGGTTTGCTCAAAAGTTTCTCCAATTATTGGTTTTACGCGTAAGGCCTCTCATTATATACCAACGAAAATACTTCGATGCTTATACTTTGCCTTCATTCTTTCTAGAATTAGTTATGGGCTCGTTGTTTATGGGAACTCATCCCAATCACGTTTGAGAAAGCTACAAATTTTACAGAACCGCTGCATCAAAGCTATATATAAATTACCAATTCTGTATTCTTCGAGAGATTTATATGCTCTAAAGTAGTATAGGATAAGAAATGATACTTTAAGCGTGTGTAATATTAATTTAAACCTGTATAATCACCAATATCATACGCGCAATAAAAATTACCTGAAACCTTGTACTATTGCTAAAGAGTATCTTCGCAAACGAATTAGTTTCATAGGCCCTAAAATGTATAACGAAATCCCTGTTGAAATTAAACAGCAAAATTATGTGAATTTTAAAAAAGGAGTAGTTAATTTTTTAAAAGCGCTTATTAATAAATATATTATTTAAATATGTATCAATACAAACATCATAGAAGTCTTTATTTATGTTTTATCATTGAATTATGTTATTTTGTAGAGTATAGAATTGTTGAATATTGTTGTATGCAATTCGCTTTAAGGGATTCTGAATCTAGTGCGAACTGCATCCAACAATATATATGTTTAAGTATGTAGTTAAATATTTTGTAAAATAAGTCTTTTATTATTTATTATTATTTTATAAATAGTTATAAAACGTTAATATATATAATATATATAAAAAAAATAAATCAAAATTTGACAGACTAGAAGGAAAATATTTCTATTTTTATTGACATTTGAATATTGTTTGTGTAAATTGTGTGGTAAAAATGTTAGTATAAAGTTAACTTGTAAGTCGTATCTGATTAAAAAATTTAGGTGCGATACATTTCTAAGCTATAATTGGTTAAAAATTTTAAATCCAACGAAAATTAAATCTGGACAATTTTATTCACAATTAAAATTTATTACACATTTCTTTTATAGAAAGAAATAAGTAATAAATATTGATTGATTGATTGATTGATTTAAATGTACGACCAAGTTCTTACACTTGAGTTCCCGGATGACGCCGGGTCCACCGTACACCCTTTTTACACATAACAAAACCGAAGGATTGGATAGGTTAGTTAAGTGGGACAGAATCGGCCCGGTTACAGACACCTAGTTATAGCCGATAGTTAGTAACACAAAGACAACACAATTCTAATCTACTAGAGGAAGGATAAAGGCTTAATTAGTTAATGGATAACGATGGTATTGGTCTTCAACAATTGCTTCTTTAAAACAGCAACCTATGAAAAAAATATTATTATTTCACATGCATCTGATATTTTCCTGAAATTTAATTCTAAATTAATACTTTCCCGCTTCCTGATCAAAATTGAATGGTTAAATCGGCTCGGTTACAGACACCTAGGTAAAGTCAATAGTTAGTGACACGCAATAACAACACAATTCTAGTCTACACAATCAGTAATTACTGTTACAAAAAATCTTATTCCTCAAGCATCTGTAGATTTCCTGAAATTTAATTCTGAATTAATATTTTCCAGCTTCCTAAATAATATGAAAATTTATTAATTTAATCCCCCTGCAGCTCCACTACAATAACATTTCCTGAAACCATAATTAGTTGAATTATATTCAAATATATAGAAAAAATATGTGTGCGGGCAATGGTTCCCGGAAAACTATCAATGTTATTCAATACCGGATTGGATATTTCAAACAAATTTAGCTTATTTCGCAAAAATTTCAAATGTTTTATTAATTTTGGCCACCAAAGAATATTCATTTAATTCCCAAATATAACTACACAACACAGGACATATAATGGAACTTTATGGTACCAATGAAGGTATGGAGGATAAATTGACACTCTGACGTAATCCTCAATGGAACTAGGCCATCTCTCAACAAATGATGGTTAAATTCGGTGTGCAAAGCTGAATTTAACGAAAGTTTGGGATTCTACTATAATAAATGGAATTGTTCTAACCGAAAATTATCCATTCTGGATTTATTTGAGAGAGCTGGGCTAGGTTTGTAATAAACTAACTCAACTTGCATTTTCACTCGCATTGTCAACTGGCATTTTGACTTTAAAAAAATGGGCGGTTGAGATATGTTTGTGCCTAATCTCAACCATTATGTGTTCCATCCTTGTCAAGGGGAGTGCTAACTAGCTCTCCTTTCAAATGACACAGAAAGAAATAAGTAATAAATATAAGACTAAATATAACTTTTCAAATGAATGTTACCAATAGTGTGTCAAATTTTTGCAAAATTTACCAAAACTGATAAAAACATATGATATTTAAATTTGGAAATTTAATGATTCTGTTGATAAATAATGCTTTAACTAATTTACACTTATTACACAAATATTTCACAACATATACAGGCAAATAATTACATATTATTTGTACATACCTCAATTTTAAATTACAGGTGCCATCGAAAATGTTTTAAATATTTTTTTACGAAAACACACGTTTTCATACAAAAATATTTAAAACATTTTCGGTGGCACAATTACACTAATACAAAAATACACTAATACAATTCACATCGATATATAATCAAATTTAATAAAATATACAAAAAAAAATTTAATTCAAATATTTAATATTAGAAAAACAACAACTCTCTCAACGAAAATAAAACTATTTTAAATAATAAATACTTGTTTTAAGGCTGTATGTCACTCAAATGTCAAAAACGATGTTTAGTAAAAATAGGTTTTTGACCATAAAATATTACCAATTGACCTAATTCTATCTTTTGCATAAACTCGATGTATAATTGAGGGATTAATACATCAACCTCCAAATAAAATGTTTAGTTTGTCTATGGTAAAGTTTTAAAGTTTATCGTTTTTTTGAAACTCATAAATCAATTTTTTCAATATCTAAAAATTTAGTTTAAAAATATTTAAAATTAAAGTTAGTTTAGTTTAAAAAAATTTAGATTGATATAAAGATCGAAAAATTACATGAAACGATAAGTGTTTGTTTTTACGCCGCAATGACGATTATTATGGAAAATTTACTGACGTTAGAAGGCAAATCACGAAATAAAAAGTGTGTCCAAGATATGTGGTTATTAATTTATTAAATATGCAATGTTTAGATCAGCAATAATGAAAAATAATAAATTTATTAATAATTTTACACATATAAAAAATATAAGTAAAGTTTAGTAAGCAAATTATACAAAAAATGGTACTCAAAATTCTTAAAAACACATCATTTGGATACAATTACGGGCATTTAAATATCGATACTAAAACAGAAATTTGTTTTTTTCAGTACCATACAGCCTTAAGAGAAACTAAACCTATTTTATTGTTGTAAAATGGAAAAAAGATATAACAAGTTAAACTTTAGATATAGCTGTGTGAAGTCGTAGTAGATATTAATTAACAGAGCAAGGTGGGTATGGAATTTGTAGAGGAAGAATCCACCTTTCAAACACCAAAATTGTGACTCGAGTCTATAATTCAAATTTTAGGTATAGCCGTGTGAAGTCGTAGTCGATATTAATTAACAGAGCAAGACTTTATTAGAAATTTAGCTTTAGAATTTTCAACCGTTGGGCTATTTGTATTGTTACAATAATTGTTATACTTACTAATAACAAGAATGCTTGATTTTTCATTTTTGAATTAACCTTACCAGTAAATTATTTGTTATTAAATTAATTTTTCGTGATATAAATTTCTGCGCTTCAATATTTTTGTTGGTTTCGGAATGGTACGAACATCTGTCGCGACTTGAACGCGACTGAAATTTGCTCTTTTTCGGGATAACAAAGAAAAATGTCACGATAGTAAAAATGAGATGACAGTAAAAAATTTCGGGATGACATTCAAAACTAGCGTAATATAGTAAATTTTACGGGATGACACTGAAAAATGTCGCGATATTCGTTTTATAGTGTTGCCATTGCATTTGTTCGGGATATTTTTCGGGCTAACTTCACAGACATGAAAATTATTGGATAGATTTTCACGTATGTGAAGTTATCCCAAAATTCTATCCCAGAAAATGAAAATATTTAATCAGGCAACACTAACATATCAATAACCAATTTGCTCTTATGTGAAGTTAGCTCAGCCCAGAATTTTGATCAATTTTAATGAAAAAACGAAACCTTATCAAATTTATTAAATTTGATTTGTTTACATATAATAAAAAAATTAAAAAATAAAGTACCAAAAAACAGTAGACTTCTGAATTGCATATAGTAAAGGAAAATTACAGGCAATGTTAAAAAAGTTCGATCCGTGACGAGATCCCGAAAATGAACTCTGAGCTGGGAATTTCATTGATTTTTATGTAATTTTTCGTCCCACTCGATAAATCTAAAATTATTTCGCCAAAACTAAAAATGTCTCGGATCAGGGCTATTTGATTCTATTTGTATGAAATAAACTTCACAACAAATATTATTGTTAGAAAAACACGTATTTTCCTTTAGATTTTTATTTAAATTATATTCATAATATAAATATTGTAAGAAAAATTACATTACATACAATTCATGTTACAAAATTTACAGTGTAAATATAATTTGAATAAAAATCGATAACATTTTAGAATACTTGCTTATATATATATATATATATCGAGCGGGACGAAAAATTATATAAAAATCAATGAAATTCCCAGCCCAGAGTTCATTTTCGGGATCTTGCTACGGAACGATTTTCTTTTATCTCAGCTTAAAGTTAGCTACTAGTGTATACATTTCAAAATCATATAGCCCTGATCCGAGACATTTTTAGTTTTGGCGAAATAATTTTAGATTTATCGAGTGGGACGAAAAATTATGTAAAAACCAATGACATTCCCAGCCCAGATCTTGCCACGGAACGATTTTCTTCTAACTCAGCTAAAAATTAGCTACTAGTGTATACATTTCAAAATCATAGAGCCCTGATCCGAGACATTTTTAGTTTTGGCGAAATCATTTTAGATTTATCGAGTGGGACGAAAAATTATATAAAAATCAATGAAATTCCCAGCCCAGAATTCATTTTCGGGATCTTGCCACTTAACGATTTTCTTCTAACTCAGCTAAAACTTAGCTAATAGTGTATACATTTCAAAATTATATAGCCTTGGTCCGAGACATTTTTAGTTTTGGCGAAATAATTTTAGATTTATCGAGTGGGACGAAAAATTATATAAAAACCAATGACATTCCCAGCCCAGAGTTCATTTTCGGGATCTTGCCACGGAACGATTTTCTTCTAACTCAGCTAAAACTTAGCTATTAGTGTATATATTTCAAAATCATATAGCCCTGATCCGAGACATTTTTAGTTTTGGCGAAATAATTTTAGATTTATCGAGTAGGACTAAAAATTGCATAAAAATCAATGAAATTCCCAGCTCAGAGTTCATTTTCGGGATCTCGTCACGGATCGAACTTTTTTAACATTGCCTGTAATTTTCCTTTACTATATGCAATTCAGAAGTCTACTGTTTTTTGGTACTTTATTTTTTAATTTTTTTATTATATGTAAACAAATCAAATTTAATAAATTTGATAAGGTTTCGTTTTTTCATTAAAATTGATCAAAATTCTGGGCTGAGCTAACTTCACAAATATAGTATATTTGAATGAAATGAATTAAAAGCTGGGCTGGGATAACTTCACACAAGAGCAAATTGGTTATTAATATGTTAGTGTTGCCTGATTAAATATTTTCATTTTCTGGGATAGAATTCTGGGATAACTTCACTTACGTTAGATTTTCTTAATTTATTCGGATATCGTATGAGTTTCACTTAGATAGGTTAATTGTTTTGTATTCATAAACTTATTTAAATGGAATCATCCAAAAAAAAGGGGAAAAATACGATTGCTTATTTTGGAGCAAATATTAGGTACACAACAAGTAGAAAATTGCCGTTCACAATGAATTTGGTTTATAGCCCGATTTCTAAACCAATTAAAATAAATTTATGAAATAGGGTTAATTCCCGCAGACAGTAAGGCAGAATTATTTTTGGATTCCGGTCGAAATTGCATATTTTAAAACGGCATTTCTCGAAACTGCATTTTTCAAAACGGCATAAGGTACAAAACGACATAGGTAAAAAACGGCATTTTTATAAACGGCATTTTTCACAACGGCATTTTTCAAAACGGCATTTCACAAAATTGCATTTTTCAAAACGGCATTTTTCAAAATTGCATATTTCAAAACGACATAGGTACAAAACGGCATTTTTCAAAACGGCGTGTCACAAAATAGCATTTTTCAAAACGGCATTCCTTAAAACTACATTTTTCAAAAAGACATTTTTCGAAACAGCATTTTCCAAAATTGAATATTTCAAAACGACGTATAGGTACAAAACGGCATTTTTCATAACGACATTTATCGTTTATTCAGATTCTTTTTATACAGGGTTTTTCAATAAGAGCACTTCAACTTTTTTTTTGAATAAAACACAAACTGTTCGACTTTTGAACTAACCTTTTTTTTATTAACGAATTTGAACATATACATTTAAGTATGAAACTCGTTTTCTTTTGCATGACCACCGCGTGCACGTTTTACGAAGTCCAATCTTTGAACCCAATTTTCGACCAGTCTTTCGCATAAATCGGCCGAAATTCCAGCAATTTCAAGGCTCTGAGCTCTTGCAACGTCGCCGGCTTATTGGCATAGACCAATGACTTCACATAACCCCAAAGAAAATAATCTAGAGGTGTGAAATCACACGAGCGCGGCGGCCACTGGACGGGCCCATTTCGCGAAATAACACGCTCATCGAACTTAGTCTTCAATAACGCGATTGTATCGTGTGCTGTGTGACATGTGGCCCCGTCCTGTTGAAACCACATGTCGTCCAAGTCCATTCCATTTAATTGCGGCCAAAAAAATCGTTTATCATATCGCGGTATCGATTTCCATTAACAGTAACGTGGCGATCGTTATCGTCGATGAAAAAATATTGCCCAATGACGCCGCCGGCATGTAATCCGCACCAAACAGTGACTTTTTCGGGATGCAACGGTGCCTCATGAATCACGTGTGGGTTGCTTCCTGCCCAGTAACGCATATTTTGCTTGTTGACAATCCATTTAGCCAAAAGTGAGCCTCATCGCTGAAGATGATTTTTCGGTGAAAATCTGCATCATTTTCGATTTGCTCTTGAGCCCAATTCACGAATCGGCGTCGCTTCAAATGGTCAAACGGCTTTAGTTGTTGTGTCAGCTTGATCTTATACGGATGTAGGCCAAGATCTTTACGTAAAATTCGCCACAATGATGTCAAAGGCCCAATTGTTGCGAACGTCGTGTGAGCGACACATTCGCGTCTCCTTGAACTGAAGCCCTGGCGGCTGCGATGTTTTCAACACTTCGAGCTCTTCTTGATCTCGAGGGCACCGGAACATTATGTAGCGAAAACGTAGATTCAAATTTTGCCACTATACGGTTGATTGTCGAACGGGCTGGCTTGTTAAATGGACCGTAAAATGGCCGTAATGCTCTTAAAGTAGCAGCAACAGAACGATTATTTTGATAAAAAATTTGCACGATTTGCAATCGCTGTTCACGTGTGTAGCGTTACATGATGAAATGTATACTAATGAAGTTTCCAAATGACAAAAGATTAATAAAAAATACGGCGTCTTTCGCCGTCCCTATCGGAAAAAAGTTGAAGCGCACCTGTTGAAACACCCGTTACATACATATACATATAAATACATAATAATTCGTTGTTCGTTGCTGCTGAAATATTCAATACATTTAAGTACGTATTTTCGTAGGTATTTAAGTAGGTATTTCCCACTGTTTCTAAGTAACATCAAATTAATAAAACTATTACAAACCGTTTTTGACATAATATTTATATATACCAGGTGTAATATGTATAAATATATACCTGAGCTTCGATGTAGTATATATGATATTCTGATGTAAACGATGCTATACACCGTATTATATAGGTGCGATAAACATAAAATTGTTGTGATTTCTTAAAAATGTACTATCTTGGGCAGGACCATAAATAGGAAAAACCCTCAGACAAAAAATTGTAGTGGCGACGTACGTTAATAACGCGACATATCTTGAAACTAATATCTTTGAATCGAATTTTTCGATAAACCCGATAAATTAAGAAACAGCTTGCATGAGATGTATTCCAATATGGAGTAATCTGGTACGACCATGCAATTGTAGTAGCTACCTAGAACTTCGAAGCTCTATATAAAAATTTAGGTGAAGGGGAATATTATATGCATAATTGCTTATTTTATTTAAATTTTCTATATTGAAAAACGTTTTGGTTAGGTAGGGCAACACGGATTCATCAACATATCCATATTGCGCTACTTAGTCCCCATGTTGCATTCGTATCCGAAGTTAATTGTATTGTTAATGTATAGATTACAAACTTAGAATAGAGATTTTGTTTAGGGTTTGCTCCTGTTGATCCACCTTATTCAGCTTCAGCAAAAAACCGGGTCACCTCGGGTAGAGTGTGGTGGTATGCAACGTAACGTACGATGGTCCTCTGTCGGCAGAGGTTAAAGGTATAACCTGCGAGATCTAATATAATATTTTAATTTTACTCGACCCAACATTTATTAATAGATAACGAAGCAAAGAGCACGTAGTCTAGGACGAATGCAATGTTTCCGTATTAGTAATATAAACACAAAACACCTCGGGAATCAAAAGAGCGGGATCAAAATAACAGCCATAACATTGCGCGCAATGTAAAGTCACAAATACAATCAAGCCATTGGAATTATCACAAATATTTTACTCAACTCATTTCTATCTCTCGATTTATAAAAATGAGAATTCTATGGTAAACTTATTTTTCTATGATTATATTTATATTAATGTGAAGCCGGCGAAATTTTATGATTGATTGATTGGACTGTACGACCAAGTACTGAACAAATGTCCCGGATAACGCCGGGCCTATTCCTACAGCCTGGTTACACATAACAATAGGAAGGATAGGAAAGTTTTTTTTTTGGGACGGAACAATCCGGTTTCAGACACCTGGCAGCGACCGCCATTTGTTTTTATTACACCGGTACAACCCCGCAACTGATGTGCAAAAAATTGGTCAAGCAATTATTTTATTTTACGCCTTCCGTTCTTGGCCGTCATTAGGGTGCAGATGTTTTATTGCCTGCATTTTTACATATTTTGTTAGATTAAGTTATTCTTTAAGTAATCCTAGTCAAATAAAGAATAAAGTACAATTTTAGTTAAAAAAATTGATAAAAGTTAGTAAGCAGTGTAAAAGCAATATTTTGATTTTGATGCGAGAAAATTTAAACACGCGTGAAATAGCAGAAAGATTAAACATTCCTAAAAGTACTGTCGCGTGGAATATTAAAAAAATGCGAGAGATGGGCAGTACACAAAGAAAAAAAGGCTCTGGAAGGCCCAGAAAGACAACGCCAGAGGACGATCGTTTCGTAATATTACAATATCGTCGGAAACGTTTTCAAACTTCATCGGACATAAGACGGGATGTTGAGCGAGCAACGGAAAAACTCAGCCAGCTTAGTCAGAAAAAGACTTGTTAAAGCTGGTTTGAGAGCACTAAAACCAGTCCAGACGGCTGAGTTCACATTACTAGTGAAAAAAACATTTGCTATGGGCCCAGGAGTATGTTTCTTGTACTCCAGAGATGCGGAATGATGTGATTTTCTCCGATGAATCAAAATGCAAGCTGCATGTTGGAGATGGAAGAATTCTCGTAAGAAGAAAACCGGGCGAGAGGCTTAGCAACGAATGTATTTTAAGACTTCCACCGAAAAATGAAGGAGTTATGGTTTGGGGATACTTTTCTGGAAATGAAATCGGTCGATTGTGCTTCCTTAGTTCCAGCATTACAGCAGCTGTTTATCTGCAGGTCCTACATAACGATTTTGAGACTTCTGTGTTAAAGCTTTTTGGCGTGACTTACAAATTTATTTTTCAACAGGACAACGCTCCACGCCATACCGCCAAAGTTGTGAGTTATTTATTTTGAATTGTAGATAGAAAAATTGCCTTTCAGATAAACATAAAAAATTTTTTTTGAATTTTTTTGACTTATAGATTGGCTAATGTGTAAGAATCACAACAATCAGTTTCGAACAAATGAGACTATTGATTTGAAAAAATCAGTCTTCTCATCAGGTCGCGACGACTGATGTTGTATTACTACATTGGAATATTGTCTATATATATAGAACATAACATGTAGTTGTACTCTACTAGCGAATTACTGCATGGCGTACGAAATTTGATTCTTTCACATTTCCATCTATATTTTATCAACTAACTTTTCGCATTCACGAATTTTATTATTTACTTTGGTTTAGAATTTCCTACGATTTGTGAATTTAATTCGAGAGTGCTGAAATATACCAATATACAGAACAATCACAATAACACCATTACAATTGCAAAAACCAAAAATAAAAAATTTGTTAAAAACTTGATTTTTTTCTTATCTCTTCATTTAAAGGTAAAAAAAGTATTTCGTAGAAAGAAGTATCGATGTGTTGAGCTAGCCCCCGTATAGTCCAGACATAAATCCCATCGAAAATATTTGGTCTATAATGAAGCTAGAAGTAGCAAGAAAGCGCCCAGAATCGATTCAAGCTTTAAAAAGTTTGTTGATGACGGTTTGGGAATCCATACCTCCTACGACTTTTAAAAATTTATCAAATTCAATTAATCGGAGGTGTATCGCTGTAATAAAAGCAAATGGCAGTCCAACAAAATATTAATATTAAAGATAGAACTTCTATAAATTAATAAAAAACAAAAAAAAAAATAAAAAATAGGTGTTTAATTTATTCCATTACTTTAACTCCAATCAACGTATTTTGAATATTTTGGCATTTTTCGAGGGTTTTGCCCCTAAATTGCAGGTAAATTTTTGTTTGCCCAATTTTTTTTCCAGGCACTGTATGTATATACATATATTAGGGCGATCCATTTTTGTATGGAGGAAATCTTTTCTCCTTTTTTCTATCGGGCTCAGGGCTAAACATATTCAGTTTCTATTACAAATGACATTATGCAAATTTTCAGGTCCATCGGACCACGTTTAGGGGTCGTTCAAATTGATTTTTTGCTAAAAAAAAACACTAAAACGACTCGTAGTGACGTTTTCTCCTCTCTTTCACTTCAGCTCGTTCAAGTAATGCCGGTTTAATATTTTCTAAGTATTTTTGAGTATGCCGAAACCAATGAAATGATAAAAAAGGTGGTTGGCGTAGTATAAAATTTGTTTTTGAGCTCTTTCTTTTAAAAAAATTAAAATTTGTGAGTTTCGGCTAATTTTTAAAATAGTGCCGATTATATTTGACTAAATTTCACCTTTTGTGGCTATAGAGCAAAGAATTATGAAAAAATGAGACATTGCACGTCAACATAGCTAAAAAAATTAACAATTTTATATTTGAAAAACGCCCAAAAGGTCGTTTTGCCGTGCATACGTATCTGCGCATCTCTATTTTAGTGGGTTTGTACTCATTAAGTGTATTTCTGTGGAGATAAATGAAGTGCAATTAAACACATGTAGTCTTATTTTATATGTACGCCTAGTTTTATGATATTACTTTCAGATGACTAGGATCAGTTTAGTTTAAACAATGACTATTCTTTGAGAAGTTGAACCAGAAACTCTTTATTCGAATAATAAAATAAGTTTTATAAAATTTTAATTGTTTTGTATTTTTGAATTTTAAGTTTGAAAATTTTACTTAGCTCTGTGAGTAATTAAGTTGTGCGTCTTTATTCCAAAACTTAACTTCCCAAACCAAAATGTTGGCGGTATTTAAACAAAATTCTATTGATCGATCGAGAAGGAAGGGGGAAGTGTTAGTACAAGAAATGCACTTCTTTCTCCATCAAAAAGTATTACAAAATAATTACTTGGAGAATTTACATGTGCCTTGAAAATTGCAACTTTACCTATAACAATTTTTACCTATAGGTCGTTCAATTACCTCTAGGTAGAACGATTGCTTTTCGTAACACAAAACAAAACATACGCAATCAAATTACAAAACATATACCTACACTTACTCTCTTGCATTTATAATCATTACATTATAATATATTGACTGAGTGACGTAGGCCTGCAATTTAATCGCATAAACAAGAAATATATTATGTTTGTCGTATTGCATATTACACCCATTTTACGTATACGAATGCAACAACAAACGTAAAGAAGGCTGTGGAATTCCGGCATGACTAAATATTTAATGAATTTTTGTGAAGATGAGATTTTCAAGGTCATGGCGAATTACCTGGATAACAGAAATAATGTGGATTTGGGTGCTTGAAGTGATAACGGAATAAAATTCCGTTACAACCATTTTACACTGCTCTATGCCTGTTCCTGTATAAGTATTGGAACTTCTAACAAGAGGTTCCGGTTACCATAACCGGATACTATAACGCACAGTCGGTCAACCATTGTTTTCTCTGCTATATATGTATTCTAACATTTTACATCCCAATGTACGGTTAGAATAGAATCAGAACTGAAAGACTTAAATATATTTATTTATATTTATTTCATCACTGATTTCCTTCCTCAGCCGTTGTCGATGGCGACGTATGGTCTCTTTGCAAACTGCAATTGATTGCAGTGGTGGCGATTAGAAGAGCAGCTCTTGAATTGCTTATTTTCGATCGATCCAACGCACCTACTATATTCTTATCAGTCACGTTCTTCATAGGTAGCGATGAGTGGAGATGAAGCGGAATGTTTTGTTTACTTTAGTTTCTTTTCTAGTGGTGCTTGAAATTCACTGCCGCTAGAAGACAATGTAAGTAAGCTGGTGTCCGAAATGATTAAGTTTATATCTGTTTCTTGAGATCTACTCACTCAAAAAAATAATTCTGTTTTTTTCACAAATTTTACATCGTAATTTTTTTTTTCGTAAATTTAACAAAATTTTTGTAAAGTTTCGTAAAATTTTCGTTGAAAATTTATCAAAGCATTGTAAATAAAACAAATTTCATTTCGTAATTCCGGTTTCTGTGCAAATTCACTTTTACAAAGAAATTTAGTATTGTTTGCGGGAGAATTTGTAACATACTTTTACAAGTTTCTCTGTAAAATTAACGGAGTGTACCTGATTCATTTTTTTGTGTTATTTTTACAAACTTGGCATCGTAAAAAAATTGTAAATTTAACAAGATTTTCGTTAATTTAACACCAGCTTCGTAAGGTGTTGATTGTAGAATTTACGGATAATTCGTAAATAGAACAAATTTTACTACTTAATTTCAATTACTTTACAAAGTCAAATTAACAGTGAAATGTACGTGATATTTAACTTATAGCTGCATAGATGTTAACTGGATTACCTCATAAGAGACACCATAGTATGAAATTACCGTGTTATAAATAATTCTTGTAATGTTTATTAAACGCAATGTGGACTGTGGAGTACAAATGTTAATAATAAGAACGAATTTCTATTACTTAGGTTTAACCGCTTGTCGCCTAAAATGTATTGTATAGTTGAAATTTCCGTAGCCACATGCTAAAAGAAAGTTTACATACCTATTGGATTTCGCATTCTAAGGTTTAAGGAGCTTTTAAATGTATTATAGTTAATATTCTTATAGTGTGTAGTGAATAAAATAATTTTATTTATTACGCACTTGAGGTTCAAGATATATAAATAGAGCACAAAAATTTAATTATTTCGCTTATGAGCAGCGGTCCAGATCGGTTCCAAAGAAACACATCTTTTGAGTATAGTTATTTACAAATTAATTGAAAGAAATATATTATATATATATATATATATATATATATATATATATATATATATATATATATATATATATATATATATATATATATATATATATATATATAATTTAACAAGTATTCTTCATAACCTACCTTTGTTACTTTGTAAATATTACACCCAATTTTGTTAATTTTACAAACTAGAATCGTAACTTTTATAGTGCCCAATGATAATTCAACGAACACGGCTAGGAAAATCTACAGAAACCTTAGTTAATATACTAAGTAAATTTGTTAATAATGTAACATACTTTTGTTAAATTCACCGGACAGTTTCGTAAATTCTACAAGTTAGTTGAACTAATCAAAAGCGTAAATTCATCAATCAATAACTGTAAATATAACATCTGCTTTCGTATATTTAACTACTCTAGTTATTAAATCAACAAATCGGACTTGTAAGTGTTACACTAATCTTCTAAAAATAATTGTAAATTGTACAAATATCTTTGTAATTTCAATTAATCTAGCCCCCAATGCGCGTAGCGATTCACGGTTAATATCTTCAATTGACTCAAAACGGTTTCCCCGGATCGGTCGTTTGAGTTTGATGAACAGCCAGAAGTCACACGGTGCTAAATCAGGCGAATACGGTGGTTGCGGAACGATATAGGTGGAATTTTTGGCGAAAAATCACGTAAAACCAATGCTACATCATCTTGATTTTTGACATGCTTTGACGTGGTTTTTTCGGCTTCGTCTTACCTTTGGCACGATATTCGGCCGATTGATCGTCTGTTTCCGGGTCGTAAGCATGGGTCTATGCTTACGTCTAGACTCATCGCCAGTTATAAGACGTTTCATGATATCCTGGTAGTCGGAAAGCATTGTTTCACAGGCATCAACGCGACGCTGTTTTTCCAAAAAATTGAGTGATTTTGGAACCAATCGTGCTTTCTCTTTTCTTAGGCTTAAATGATCTTTCAAAATGGTTTTCACTGATCCTTTCGATATTTCAACGATGCCAGTAAGGTCTCTGACTGTTAATCGTCGATTCTCGAGCACCAATTTCTTAATTTTATTAACGTGTTGATCATCAGTTGATGTTGATGGCCGTCCTAGACGTGGTTCGTCGTCAACACGTTCTCGATCCTCTTTAAACAATTTCTACCAATCAAAAACACTTGCTCGCGACATACAATTATCACCGAAGGTCTTTTGCAACATTCTGAACGCTTCGGCACCACAAAATTGATTCCGCACACAAAATTTAATGGAACTTCTTTGTTGAATAATTTCACTCATTGTAAAAATCGCCGAATGCACTTTTTGTACTTCAGAAAGACAAGCGTATACTAAACACTAATGATTATTTTGATGTGACATTTGGCACAGATGTCACTGACAGTCATACCAACATAGAAAAACAAATATTTCGACGAATGGTTTTCCGCGTGAAATTTAAATTAAAAAGTCTTACTACTTTTTGCCCACCGTAGTATGTTATCTGTTCCTAGCTCAACCCATATATTGGAACATAGAATTAGACATCTGATTGCTGACAAACTGATAATAAATCAATTATTTTTCTGTTTTATAAATTTTATTCACGAACTATTCAATTTATCAAATTACTTAGCTTATTTTAGGCCGATTTTGATGACATTCTTTTGCGCGGTAGAATTAAAAATTGGTTTTTACCTCTCAGACAGTCTCGCCACTTTAACGCACTAACTCAATAGAGCAAATGTTAAATTATATGAAAGTAGATTCGAATTAATAAAGTTGACGGAATCGAAGCATTAGATCAAAAGACCGGTGACTTACCATATTTGTGAATCTTTTTAACAAATATTTAGTAATACAATTTACGAAAGTGAGTGCGCGATCAATTCCTAACTGAGTAACTATGAATGGGATTATTAACAGACGTATCAACAAATTATCAACAAAAACTTCAATTTCAGATATGTCTAAGCGTAATCAATATTATATATGAAATAGAGGCACTCAGGCATATCTAAATTGTTATGTGTTATTCCAATAAAAAGGGTTAGGCTCATGTGATGATATTCTAGATATCGAATAGTTAATATTCATATATTATTGGGAATAGAATTGCTCACACATCATACTGAGTTGACTCAAGCCTATCTAAATTGGTAAGTATTTTTTCAACAAAGAGGGTTGGTTCGGTTGAAGGTTTTTTAAAAAATCGCTTAATGTGTAATATTACGAATGGAATTTCCCACATGTCATCGCTTAATCGGCCTCAGTACACAGCGTTGTGAACAATTACATTCGCAATATTATATAAATACTATTTGATATCAAGAATATCATCAGACGAGAATTTTTATTGGAATAACACATTACAGTTCAGTTAGGTCTGAGTATCGCGTAACGCACACATCACTTGAGTAAATTATAAATTAATATTTTTTTTAAAAATAAACATGTTAAGAATTTCACATCGGTCTTGTCTAATAAGTCGGTCCCGTCGACTTTGTCAATTCGAATCTATTTTCACATCATTTAACTTTTGTGCTACTAAGTTAGTGGGTTAGGACGTCGAGACTGTACGGAGCATAAAATCACACTTTGAAATTTCATTTCTACTGCGCAAAATAATTCTATCATAATCAGTCTATAGAACATATGTATATGTAAATACGAATGGGTTACCCCCGTGCAATTCGACAAATTGAATTGCTTGTTAACAAAATTTATAAAATGCAAAAGTGATCGATTTTCTATTCCGTTGTTTAATTGTTCATTTCAATAAGACATTTTCCGAGAATAATCTTGAGCGAGAAGTAGATGACAATATATCTATTCAATGTATTTAATAATGAATTGATGAAATAAATACTTGAAAGTGGATTTTTAACAAAATATTATCCGATCAGTAATGATTGAATAACAAAATTTTACCGAGTGAATAATAACTCCAAATTTATAATGCCACCTTATTTCCAGAAATGTTGAATGGATCTTGACAGAATTTATTTTTTTTAATAGAGAAAGTATTAATTGCCAATGGAACTGTTGTTATTTTAAAAAAATAAGGTAATATGGCAGCTTTTCTTATTCACTTATACATAATCCATTCACCTCAATAAACCCCACAAACTCAATAAACTAAACGTTGGAGCTTCAAATCAACCTATACGTGGATATAGAAAGGGTTGACGTTGAGTTTTGCACGTTTATTAATGTCGCTTGAAAATTCCTAAGTAGTCTATTTACTCCCACTCCACAAAGAAATCACAAGTCTAACACGAGCAACATAAATGCCTGGCAAACTTCTCCTTCATCTATTAGACCATCAAGTTTCTTGAAGAACAACAAATGCAAACCAATATTCCTTATAATTACATTTTTCACCTCGCCTGATTTTGTAAGATATTGCACATATATGTCAATCCCAAATATCTTGGCTGGATTCTTAAGCGAGAGTCCTGCTATAGTTAATCGGTTACGAACTTTTTGTTAATAGGTATTATCTATGCAAATAAAATCAACTCAGATATGAGATCTCATAGGCACGAAATTAAATAAATAAAGTGGGCTAGCTAAATAAATTTAATAATTATAAATAAATTGATTTGCATGCTTAATTAAACATTATCACACAAAAAATCGTATCAATAAATAACCACTAGTCGATATATGTATATATTTTTGAAATTTTCAAAAAAAAAATGCTTGTTTATACTTGAGAAATTTGGGGTGGTTTTAATGCATGGTTTAAATTTGCAGTGTACTTGTAATGCGAGCTTGTACATCAATTGACCACAACCAACAATGTGGCAGTTTATAATGGGACTACGTGAACTCATAATTTTATATAACCCAGTCGATTTACATTTTATATTTTATATAAATCAGTAGTGAGCGACAGAAGCAACAAACTACTGAAAGCTGTAGAAAGCTTCAAGAAATCGGGCTACGCAACGTTGCCATCGGATTCGCTTCACCGATGGAAATTGGGCAAGGAGCGTTGTAGTTAAAGCAAATATATTCGCAACATTTTGTTCAGGTATTTGTTACAAATGAGAATAATGGACAGTCGGAGTTGCTGCCTGAAGAAGGCGAAGCTTCAGAATTTTAACCATTTAAATATAAATGACGTGAAATATAAATAATGATTAGAGAACATTTAAACCCCCTAAAGACAATTGGTCATAAAGATCCAATTGGTAGAAAAATACTTATAGAACTCCCCGATATTCGGATCCAATTAATTAACATTTTCAATGCTGTAATTAAAACTATCATTTTTCGAGAAATTTCGAAAATTTTTCCTGGTACAGAAAAAACAAAAGTAGACCCGTATCGTTCAATCAGTTTACTGAAATCGGCACTCATTACATTCACTCTCCTTAAGCAGACTTGTCCTCCGGTCAAGCTAAATAACATTAATCTATCCCAATGCTAAGTCATTGAATACCTAGGTCTACATCTAGATAGAATATTGTCATGGAATAACATATCGAAACAAAACGCCAACATACCAACTTCAAAAGTATTAATATAAATTGGCTAATCGGAAAACATTTCAATTTAACTCTAGAAAAATTTGAATACATCTTGTGAGTTTCATAAGCTGGGAAAGATTCAAAAATAAAGCGAAAGGGAGTTTAAGAAAAATGTTTTTTTTAAGTACAGATCGACATACATAATGTATACTATGCACACTATGCACATTGCACTTGTTTAACACTGCGACCTTTAAAAAACAACGGCAACAGAAAAATAAATTTTTTCTTAATGATAAGTTTTTGATTTTTTCGTATCCTATGCCTATCATCCTCAAACAATTTTATCCTAAAATGTTTCATTTACATTTCATGTTGCACACCAAAACATTATATTCAATGTAGCTACATACACCTAAACAGATTCAATCCTTGTCATAACGTATTTAATTTTTATATAGCTAAACGAAAACGAATTTCGATCGTGTACACATACTATTTCAAATAGTATATGTATATAGGAGTATATATGTACATAATACGAGCGTGTGGGTTTTCATTTCATTATGTATAAATCATACGTAATGAAGCATTGTTTATTTTTTTCGTTTGTTACCTTTTGCTTATAGTAAAAACACGATACTCGTACACTACTTTCATAGTAGAATAAAAATAAAAAACTAATTTTGAAGAAAATTTGGGTGCTGTACTTTACAAACAAATATAATATTTTTATTTGTACGTGCGCGTATTGAAAAAATATTACTGTGGGCACAAAATATTAAGACTTTGTTCGTAATTTTAAAATTCGTTATTTATTTCTCCAAATCTATTTCGTCCTCCTCAAAGTAATTGCCCCCCCCCCCCGGCCTCAATACACGTGTGCCAACGTTTTTTCCAATCCTCGAAACAGTTGTTAAAGTCAATTTCCGGAATAGCTCCGGTAGTAACTATATTGAGCGAGAAATGTGTATGTTGAGCAAATACACCAAAATGGGGTTTGAGGTTTAGCTAAGCATTTCTATAAACAGCCGCTAGAGATATTTTTTCATTTGTAACGACATCGTGAATTTGATTTAACAATGAATTTTCCTTCCGTTTAGGTACCTGATTGGGTTTTATTTACTGTGCTTAAACTAAACTGATCCTTTTATACAGAATTTCATCCTTCGTTATCAATTCGTTATTCATCATGAGTCATCTGAAAGTAATATCATAAAACTAGGCGTACACATAAAATAAGACTACATGTGTTTAGTTGCACTTCATTTATCTCCACAGAAATACACTTAATGAGTACAAATCCACTAAAATACTCGTAGATGTGTTCTCGCAGATACGTATGCACGGCAAAACGACCTTTAGAGCGTTTTTCAAATATAAAATTGTTAATTTTTTTAGTTATGTTGACGTGCAATGTCTCATTTTTCATAATTCTTTGCTCTATAGCCACAAATAGTGAAATTTAGTCAAATATAATCGGCACCATTTTAAAAATTAGCCGAAACTCACAAATTTTAATTTTTTTGAAAGAAAGAGCTCAAAATAAATTTTATACTACGCCAACCACCTTTTTTTATCATTTCATTGGTTTCGGCATACTCAAAAATACTTAGAAAATATTAAACCGGCATTACTTGAACGAGCTGAAGTGAAAGAGAGGAGAAAACATCACTACGAGTCGTTTTAGTGTTTTTTTAGCAAAAAATATTCCAATTCAACTTGTGAATGAAAGTTGAATTGAAGAACTCATCGGATAGGCACTTCACACTCAACCGACTGCCCAATGGTGCTTGCAACCACGATGCGACCACCGATGACAAACACATGACAAAAAATCAAACTTCAGATACCGGCTAAAAGCAACCAATCAGAATGCTAAACCGAAAGCCCCGTTATCAACCAAGTAAAATAAAGAATAAAAGCACCCCGTCTAACAATACCGTCACTCTCGAAGCGGGGCAAGTAGAGCGCCCGCTCCGTCAGTCGAGGATCCCGGCGACTCCCTATTGCCCCAACACATCAGTAGGCTCCTTGAAAAAGTAGTCAAATGATTCCTTGATGATTCTGACCCACTAATAAAATCTATCTCAAAATTTGGTGGTGTCGTTATGTTCCAAACATAAGATCTAGAAGGTGAAAGAGATGGTATTCATTCATTTACATTTTTGGTGTGCGCCTTGTATATGTTTTGCCTCAAGCTGTCTTCACTGTAACTTTGTCGTTCTTTCCTACTGTTTCGATGGATAGATCGTAGATTGGTTTGTTGAGAGATTTGGATTTTTTTGCATTACGTAATAATAATTTTTACGACAATTTATCACTTTTGAATTTTTTGTTACAAATACGGAACGGCGCATTCAAAATTCAAATCGAATCCTAATCCAGTTCGGTTATGAAGTGGGTCCCAGATTGGTTATGAAATGGACTAGTTCAATTTATCAAATGAGTGAACTGCGATTAATATTTACATTAGAATTATAATATAATTCATGATTTAAATCATATTTGGATAAAATTTAAAATTTAAAATTCGACTACCTCCAACTTTGTTCAAAATTTATATAAGAATTCCAACATAAATTATCGAGTTCCATTTATGTAAAAGATGCCAAAAGACGTACATTTTTAATCGCTCCTTTGAGTGGAATATGGCATTCTAAGCGAGAGTCTGGAAAAGCGAGAATTTCAAACACAGACGAATAGATCTCAATTTCAACATCCAATATTCTAAAGTTATGTCGAGAAATCATTTAAAAATTTAAATGATATCGTCGGGCTTATATATATTTGAAGCACAATCGAATCGGAATTCGCCTAAAGACCACATTAACGTCCTATAGCAGTATCAAATCGAACTTACGCACCTAGTTTCATCATAATCGGATGATAATTCACTTAATGGCAGTCCAGATGGTCGCAGATTTTCCGGAACTTAGCTCAAAAAATTATTTATTAGAATAATGGAATACAATAAAATTAACTTTATTCCGTCCATGTTGGCCCTATCACAATTGGATGAGAATAGCATTAGTTGCATTCTAGTTGTTGATATTTCAGAACTACATGAACGCAAACAATAGTTGCGTTTGAAGTGGTGTCGAAGTGGTTTTCTTCTTACCTCTTTGTTCTACTTGTCTCCTATTCTCTGTAATCTTAACTGAAATCAGAGAAACACCTGCTTTTCAACAATGGAAGTTTCACAGAATGTAGAAAATATCATCCTTAAAAATAATGCCAGATAAATAATAAAGCAATCGTATAAAACCAATAATCTGCAAAGCATCGTCTTCGAATTAATATCGTCAATCACAGGTAGACGGTTTCGCATTAGTTTCCAGATTGTTCTGGTTAATTAATCGCAGGCCGAGCAGTTCCCTTGAATGACAGTTTACAGTTTCTCCGTGTGAGAACTAACACAAAAAATGAATACATTTTGGATATGGCCGATACACTCTTCATTCTCTAAGTTCAAAAACGATGGAATCTTCACTTTAATTTGGAACGTACACTTATCAGTTATTTTTTCACAAATATTTGATGAATGGCATTTCGCTGTATAATGTGATTCAAAAATATCGATTACGATGCGTGCTATGTCTTCATAAATCGGTGTCAGTCCTTCTTAATGCTTCTTATTTAGACATTTCTTTTTTAAAAAATTTCTCATGTAGGAATTCTTCGGTTACAGTAATTGTGACTTCTTCACCATGGTTTAATAAATTTTTAGTACAATCCTTACATGTTATTGTTTCTAGAACAATACAGAATATCTAAAGGAACAGGAAAAGCAAAACCTGCGACTAGGTTTCAGTGGTTGCTTACTGCACACTTAGGCCAATTTTTAGGCCCATTGTGATACCACTCATTCACTCCACATCATTAACCCACCTACTTCACCTACTCACACAACTACAGTATACCACCTGCACATTGCAAGCTCCATGTCAACCTGTACATTGACATGGAAGGTGGGTCGGCGCGTGACACGGAATTCTGCACTCCATCAGAGGGTCTTAGTTGTATTTATTAGCATCACCGATCGTAACCGATGATGAAAATTCGATTTGCATCTAGCCTCTGATGGGATTCGAACCCAGCACCTCCCGGTCCAAGTGCCGAAGTTTTAACCACTGCACCACCTGTCCGGTAAAAAAAAAACCTGCGACTAACAAGAGATTGATTGATTATCTTTAACCAAAATACGGACACGAAAGATGTATTTCTGCCTCGTCTACATAAAGCGTTTGCCCCAAACTAAAAAACACGTGGGTTTAAATCATTTTCTCTCTTTGGATAACCCTATAACCGTCTCTCAAAATGAACAAAAAAAGGTCAGGAGGAACTACAGCCCATTGTATCTGTAGCGGCTCAAAATCCTTTTCACTTCGTGGCACTCCTCGTAGCAAAACTATTTATACACCACGCCGCTTAATTACAAGGCATAGCTCGTTTTGCTGAATAGAGCTATATCGCCATTTTCATTCGCGAATCTCGAGATTTATCGATTATCGATAAATATCGAGAATTCAAATATTTACACGAGAAAAGAAATGGAAAACGAAAAAGGACAGCCGGGTTTGAAAAGTTAAATGAGACACAATCTCATAATATAAAAAGTGAAAGTGTCGCGAACAATCGTTCACAAACAGCAACAATCTTTGTGAACATAGTAAAACAATATGTATAGTGAAAATTTATAATTAGTTTAAAAATTTATAAATAAATAAATAATTGGTAATAATAAAATATAGTGAGTGTATTAAATCATTAAACCCGCTATCCTCACAATATACCATCTTGATTGGAATAGCTGGTGCTTAGATTATATATAGGTAAATCCGGTGCAGCTCAAAATCGTCTTCATTGCATACCCAATATTATTGTATTGATAAAGTAATACATTTCAGAATACCAAATTGAACACACTGCTTAAGAATTCACTTAATTCCATTCCAGGATGGCATATTTCAGCATATCGCCCATATTCAAAAGTCATCGTATCTACCGGTGTGAAGTTTTTAAAGTCAAGTGTAGCTACACAAATTAATGAAAAGTGTAGTTACACAAATTAACGAAAAGTGTAACATCTAAAAAGTGTAGAAATTAAAAGTGTAAATAACACACCTACTAAAAAAAGACCACCAAAAATGTATACTTCATGCAAATACCGGGATCAAATTTTATCACAATAATTCTAGTCTAAAAGTTGGGGTTATTACAAGTAAAAAAAATAATTCTTTAAATGTTTGAAATGATATACATATCCGAAACTATGGTTGATTAAAAAAAACTCAGAGATGATTCCAATTGTTGGCATATAACGACCAATAGTACACAACTTAAGCTGTTCAGAACAGTTAACTAAATTAAAATAAATTCTTTTGAAATGGATTCACACAAGAATTAGGATATACATTTCATAAAAATTCAAATATTTTTCAAAACACTTGCTACACTTTGGCCAATTCAGGAAAACTCAGAGATGTTACCAAGTGTGGGCATATATTTTCTGAAAGTGGATGAATCGTATTGTTCAAAACAGTTAACGACGTCAAAATAAAAAGATTTGGGATTGCTTCACGACAATTTTAATTCGGTAAATTTAATGAATATTCTAGTATTCGTCAAAATATCTACTACACTATGGCCGATTACAATAATTGGAACAACAACAATAAAATTTATGGCATTTGTCTAGGAACCATATGTCCCTTTAAGCTGCATTTACCTAATTTTATTTACTAGAGAATTGGTACGATTTCAAAAGTAGTTTGTACTAAAATTTCAATTTACTGTACTAATCGATTTACCTGAGAATTGGTCCACAGCCATTATAATACGAGTATTTGAATTTCGATAATTGACCAAAAAATGTATAAATCAGTGATTGATGTTCTCCTTGTTATAATAATATATACTTGCAGGTCGTGGGCTCTTCCAGCCCGCCAAAATAATTTTTTTTAATTGTCCTAAAAATGTCTCTGTTTGCTTCAGTTCAGTTTCAGTAGTTCAATAACTCATCCTAGGCCTTTCAAACCAACGATTTTAATTTAGTACATGAGCTACCGCGCTGTACGAAAATTCCTAATGGATTTAACATATAACAAATTTTGAAAGATTGGTTTTGTTCGAGAAATACACGATGACTTACGGCAAATTGAATCGAATGTAAACGCCTCCAATCCAATCCGTACAATACAATATTTGGTTCGGATAGGTTGAGCGGTTTATAATATCACAATGAACAAATTAAACATACTTTTGTCATTGATGTTTCGATGTAGATGATTGCGTTTTGTGATTAAGCTTTTCATAAGAGAACATTATTTTTATTATATTTATATTTTTAATCAAATCGAAATTATTTCTGTTCCAATATAGCTTTTAAGTAATGAATGGGCACTTTCAGGTCCCTATCTTGATTAGTGAAATCATAGCAAATTTGATTTGAAAATTTCGTAGTGCTAAATATTTTCATAGCTTTGGCCGTGATTTTACTCAACATGTTCCCAACTACTGGGTGCCCTGAAAGCGCGCAATGTTACTTTCCTAGTCTGTCCAAATTGTAATTTTTCACATTATCAGCATTATTATTACTAGCAGTATTATAACTTTGTTATTAAAATTTAATCGTGTGTTATACCTGTTCACACCATAGTTACTTTCGTAGTATAATACCTTTTTTACTAGTAAAGTATAATATCTCTTCCGTTTACAGCACAAGTGGTGTAAACCCATAGTATAATACTTTATTATTATTGAAAAGTTTTTAAATTTTCATTAAAATATCAAAAATGTATTTTATTTTAAAATATTGCAAATGAAAATGTACACATACACGAAATGCCTTTACATGAATGGCACTGGAAAAAGTAAATAAACTACACAAAATTAAAGTATTAGAGTATTAGAATAGTGTTGATACCACAATATAATACCTTACCTTTTTACCATATCAAATAAGTACGTGATAAAGTAATAAAGTATTAAACTTCGGGTTGGTGTACAACATACTTTTTTGTTATCTACTTTTATTCTACTGGTGTAAACGTGGTATTAATCATTAGTTTGTAGTAACGTTATATACAGAAAGGGATTGGCTCTTATAGGAAGAAATGTTAAAGAGTTGAAATCAAGTGTGGTGTATTCGAGAAGTGAAGGCATACATTCGTGGTAAATGAAACTCGGGTGTTGGCCAGAACTGCCAGATTATATTCACCTCTCCATTTTTTGTAATTTGTTTGCTTCTAACTTTTAATGCACATATCACTCAATAAGTGCCGAGGCTGGTGCATAGATCGCTCACCTAAAGAACAAATTATAAGATTTTTTTAAAGTACCAACCTTCAAACAATATGTTTCAACATTTTATGACAATCCGACCATAACAAGTTACAATTTTTCAGTAACGCTCGCTTATTATAAAAAAAATACCGTTCAAGCAATGTAATGGCTTAATAAGTATTATAGGGGCACTTGCTCCAATGAAAGCAACCGTCTAACACCGATGATGCGCTCGAATTCAGCGCAGGTATTCCATAACAGATAAAAAGTGAACAAAATCGTTTTGGAAGAACGCAAAGTGAAATTGTGTGAGATAGCTGACACATTAAAGGTATCAGAAGACGGTGTATATAATATTACAATGTTAATTCGGTATAGTATATTACATCAAAACATTCGAAGTTTAAGAGCAAACTTTGATTTATTTAGTACGTTTATAGCCAGTCTGAAAACACAACCAGATTTAATTTTTGTTTCGGAAATTTGGATTTATTCTAATGAAAGTACCGAATTCTTTTTGCCTAATTACAATTTTAATGCATGCTGTAACGATAATTACCGTGCCGGTGGTGTTGGTGTATTTATAAATAAAAATCTAATAACTGGATCATGTTATAATTGTAATTGGAGTTCAGCTGATGTTCTTCGGTTGGACATTCAACTAGATAAAACTGTTTGGACTTTTCTATGTTTCTACCGTTTTTGCAATAGTGACGTTAATGTTTTTTGTAACGACTTGGATAACTTGCTCGAAACAATCAACAATAACAATATAGTTATCTTGGGTGATCTCAATATCAACTTGTTCAATGTTAGCAGTTTTAACTACCAAACATTGCTTGCATCATATGGATTCGTCAGTATTTCTAATAATCCAACCAGGAATTTATCATGTCTAGATCATGTGTTTGTTAAATCCAGTAATACATACAATTTTACGACTGATAACTTACCAATTCAATTTTCGGATCATAATTTAATTACACTATATATCTGGGCGGCTTCAAATAGCCAAGTAAAATGCAATAGTGAGTATTTCTCGAAAGTAAATTATGGCAAGCTTAGGGATCGCCTCTTAGCTGAAAAATGGGACCTTGTTTATAGTGAAAAGGATTGTAACATAGCATTCAACAATTTCTTGAAAATTTTCAATTCTCATATTGATTTCTGCAAAGATAGAATTACTTCTCAAAATAACAAGAAATTAAAACCTTTGATGAAATCATATCTTCTAGGCCAAATCAATAAACTTAAAAAAATTTCTAAGAAACTAAGAATGCATCCAAATAACGCTCGATTAGCTAATTATGTCGCAAAACTTTCTAAATACGTGAATAATAATGTTAAACGGGTTAAAAGGTTATATTACAAAGATAAGTTTGAATCAGTAGGAAACAATTCTAAGCTTATGTGGAAGGAAATCGATATCATTTTGGGCAGAAATTCATACACAAACCAATTAACGCAAATTTATAAAAATAAATCTGACCATGTTCTCTCGGATAAGCGACTCATTTGTGATGAATTTAATAATTTTTTTATCAATGTCTCAACCGAATTAACTTCCGATCTTATTCAAAATAGTACTTATAACAGTGAAGAGTACAAACGGCATATTTTGGGAAACCGGGATAACTATTGCACTTCTTGCTACTTCGACGAAATCAATTCTTTTGAGATTCTACTCGAAATTAAGAAATTAAAAAACAAATACTCTAAAGGTTTCGACGGTATCGACAATGTGATTATTAAAAATTGTACTTGGTATCTGGTTGACGTATTGAAGTTTCTTTTTAATTTAAGTTTAAAGAGCGGAATTTTTCCAGATACTTTAAAAACAGCTGTTATTCCAGTTTTTAAAAAGGGTGATGCTTTACAACTTAATAATTACAGGCCAATTTCGCTATTGAGTCCATTTTCCAAATTATTTGAAAAATTAATAAAACGAAGATTGGTTTCGTATCTTGGTAAAATTAAATTTCTCAATGACCACCAATTTGGTTTTACAGCTGGAAAATCTACTGAAGAAGCTCTCCTGCATTTCCTTAGTAATATATACCTAGCTATTAACGACTCTAAGAAATGCTCAGCTGTTTTTATGGACATTTCGAAAGCATTTGACACTGTTAACCACGATATACTACTTACAAAATTATCAAGTATCGGAATAAGAGGCAAGTTGTTAGATTGGTTTACCAGCTACCTCCGAAACCGAAGTCAAATTGTTAGAGTTAATAAGGTGAATAGCTGTCCAGGCCAACTTAAATGTGGTGTTCCTCAAGGCTCAGTTCTGGGACCTTTGTTGTTTTTAATTTATTTTAATTCAGTTTTTGAAATTAATCTTACTGGCTGCGCTACAGCGTTCGCAGATGATTTGGCATTAACCTATGCGTCCAACGGTTACATTGAAATTCAACGTTTTATTGAAAGTGACTTATGCATTCTACGTAAATGGTTTTTCTATCACCGACTTGTAGCTAGTGAAAAGTCTAGAGTTATGCATTTTAGGCGTCCTGACACAACATTTGATCAAATCTTTATCAAGTATCATGTACTTTGATCTACTTTGCGTGAATGAATTTAAATATCTAGGTGTTACAATTGATTCTCAGCTTAATTGGACGTCCCACCTAAATAATATCAGGAAAATTGTGATTACTGCAGTGTATAAATTTTATAATCTTCGAACTTTGTGTCCTTCTTATGTTTTGCGAAGGTTATATCATGCTCTTGTAGAATCAATCATAATGTATGGGATTATTAGTTGGGGTGGAATTTACTTTGCTAATATTGTTGATCTTTTTATAGCGCAAAAAAGAATTGTTAAATTAATTTACGCTCGTCCGACAGTTACACCCACAATTCCGCTTTTTCGTGAGTTGAATTTGTTGCCTCTGAGGTATCTATATGTGTTTAAAGTATTGAAAATGTTTTTTGTTCGCAGCAATAGTTACCATAGTCGCATATATCACGCGTATAATACGAGAAATCCAAACAATTTTGTCGGGCTTCGTTGTAATAATGAAAAATTTAGAAGATTTTATTTATACATGGCACCGTATTGGTTCCATCTCTTACCGAATCACATTAAAATGCTTCCATTGGAGCGGAAACACAAATTTCTGAGAGAAATTCGGATTTGGCTGCTTGGCATCGATGATATCGAGCAATATTTTTAGTAGTGAAATTAACTGTTTATATGATATCCAAATGATTCGTAGAGTAAACTTAGAATAATAACAAATCTAAACTGAGCTTGTATATGGTATATGTGGAAATTGTATTATTATTATTTTTATGTCAATTATAAATTCTCTTTGCTCCACTACAGACATAATGTCTAAAGGAGCTGTACTTTAGTTCAAATTTTAAATTGTATATTTATATTTTCACTTTTTATTACCTTTTGTAATTTGAAATAAAGATAATAATAATAATAATAATAATAATACTAATATACTTTGTGCATGAACATTTGCCCATGAGGAATCTCTGTTCAAAGTGAGTGCCGCGCTTGTTCACATTGAGTCAAAATCAGTAACGCGTCGATGATTCAGAGCGTCGTTTGGAGTTGTTTATTTATAATAAACAGGACGATATGCGCCGTTATATGACAATGGATAAATAATCAGTCAGCTGGGTGGCGACCAAAAACGTAAAAGTTGACCAGTAAGGTTTTGACCTCCGCATTTTGGGATGCGAAACGCATTGAGGTTCGAATCGCTTCCCCATCTACGGTATTCTCCAGATCTAGCTCCCAGCGACTACTATCTACTGCACACCTCAAATAAATGCTCAAGGAAAAGAGATTTGTGCGTTATGCTTATGATGCTGGCAAAAATTATCGAAATGTTAGAAAGCATTGGAATGAATGAAACTACTAGCGTTGGGACTTAGTGAGTGACGTGATATTTTAAATTTCTTTAATAAACTTTAATAAATAAACAAAGTAAGCTAATTTGCGGTTAATGTTGTTGTTCATATTAACTCGAATTTATATAAGTCACATATTCCTCCGTATGCTTTAATAAAATCTTAATTAATTTAAAAAATCGTAAGATTAATCATATCGGAAGTGCAATCCGTTATACCAATCTCTTGTCCGTTCACAACTTGAATATGCGGCATGTGTATGGTGTCCGTGTTATATTAATCATGTGAATAGAATTAAGGCAGTTCAGAAATCATTGTTAGTTTAGAAGACAGGAAAACTATTGGGTTTGATCATCGGGGAATGTTGTGGGAAAATGTTAAGAGCCTCTCACCATCCTACTAAACGCGGAAATAATAAATTCGTATTTATTATTGAACATTAAATTGTATGTCTTTATGAACTCGAGTTCTTTTGAAATGGGATTTTCACAGAAGTGATTCTCAAACGTAAATAAAAAGTAATGTGCCACAAAATTTCTTCCAAATTTTAATTAAAGTGTTGAAGCGTTGTTTTAAAAACTGTATCAAAAATTCAATACGAGTATATTATTGGAAAAGATGTTTTCGGAAATTGAATTATATAATTGAATTTCTTAACTTTGAGTGATACCGTGAAACTTAACTAAACAATATATTTGAGATGATACATGTGATAGTGACAAGTTTCACTGTTAGGTGTTATAAAAATTCAAGAGTCGTCTCCTACCTGAAACTTAAGGAAGGTTTACATTTGCTTTACATTTTCAATCTAATCAAATTTTTGATATAGAATTGTTAATTTTATTTCGATCGAGTATGCGGTTTGCTTTTAGCTCTAGAAAGTAGTGGGAATAATAGATTATGTATCAGCGGAGTGAACTAGGACATTAATGGTCGAGTGAAGAAATTATTATCCGAAGGCGGACGAAGGCGGTATTTTACCAAACGGTAAATTATTAAAATTAATTTCCAACAACGTATGCTGTGAAGAAGACGGATATTACATATCGAATATGAAAGTTTCAGCAGGTCTAAGTGTGCGGAAACCGCAGACTACCAGCACAATATTTTGACAGTAAACAAAGTATTGCGAGGCATTATTTAGCTCTTAATTTCATGCTGATTAATCTCGATGGATAATGTATAAATCAAACATAATAACCCGATTAATTTATTTACTTAAACCAGAACAGACAAACAGAAAACTGGTTTCGACTTTTAAAATGTATACAATAGCAATGATATCAAAAAATAATAAATTATAATAAAAATCATTTAATCACACAGTCTTTACATAAACAATAATACAACTAATAGTAGAATTGTTAGATATATAATAGTAATAATGCAATTCAAAATAATAATGTAAATAATACTTTTTAGACAAAACACTAAAATTGTTCATTCATCTTTTAGAGCAATTTAAATTTGACCTTTAAGTTTGAATGTAGAACCAAAGAATAAATTACGCAATAAACTTTAATTCACGTTATAGTGAAATTTTAACATTAGAAGACGCCTTGTAATACGAATTGTTAGTTTAATAACTACAATATTTAATCAGTTTTATTTTAATTGCGAATTCATACTCTTTGTCACATTTCGTATCAACCGATACTCAATTTGCTCTCAAATCAAAATGTAAATGAAATCCAAAATAAATCATTATCAACAAGTTACATCACAGAATTTTTTAAAAATTCGAAAACACAAAATAAAAGTAAATTAATTTTAAGTGCGGCTAAAACCATTGACTAAAAACAACATCTCAAGACAAAAAATAAAAATGAACCACGTTTGCTTACAGAATTGACGTAATATGTATTATGATGATTCAAACATATTTTTAATACAAATCCTGTTTAAATTTGCGTATACATATCTATACAATGTGCAAATATATGAGTATACATATTGTGAAGCAAATTCATTTGGCATACGACAAATTCGTATGAGTCGTTTGTATTATCCTTACTTGTACGATTAGTCATATACTATATATACATAAAGTAATATCTGACCACAAATATAAAAAATACTTGCTTGTATGATTAATTATTTCTTTTTACTTTACCTTTAACATTATTAGTTTAGCTTAAGATGAAACGTTGATAAATTTACAACTGACTTGGTCTCAAAATGTTGTTAAACTCTCGTGCATCAGTTAACTTCTAATTAAGTAACAGGAATATGTTTTCAGTGTGCCTTCAAGTCAAATTTTTGGTTTTTCCCAAGTTTGATATTTAAATCCGGAAAAAATATTTCAATAAACGCGTCAGTATCAAAACAAAGTGTATTGCTAGGCATTGTGTGCCATTCAACTCATGCACAATTGGATTAAGAAATAATTTTTTTATTTTTAAGCACACAATTTTCTCACGTTTTCAATTTTAATTTTTAAGTTAATATAACTATGAATAAATAAGTAAAAACAAATTCAGTAATTATTTTTAATCATTTGTATATGAATAATTCATTCAATTGTAATTACATACTGTATGTATAAATAATTCGCGAAAAACTAAAATTAAATGCAAAACTGTTGGAAAATTTTACCTCGTGTAAATGCTTTAAAAGTGTATGCACAAAACCAATTTTTTATTTATTATATTACGTGCAAAAGTTGTTTGGCAATTTAACTAGAAATTAAATAAATTAATAATCGAAATAAAAATGATCAAGCCAAATGATCTCAAATGGCAACAACAAAATTTAATAAGATGACTGTGTATCTGTAAGTTTAGTATTTGTGAGATGAGTACGCGAATATACACACAGCAAAAACTATATATTTTTAAAATTTATGTGGAGAGAATCAAGCCGCGAACGAACCGTAATACACAAAATGTTTAACATCCTCGCGCACACATGAAAATTCCGGCTATATAAAGTCAAATTAAAGCAATCCGTTCTCATTGTTAAATCGATCGTTCTATGGTGAACGTTAAAAAATTAAATCGCGTTTAATTTTTTTAATAATCATATTATTAATTTTAAGTTGTTTATTTTGTGTGTGCGTTATTTAAATTAATTAAAGATCAGTTTTGTGATTTTAAAGTGATTTTTGCAAGGAACGTGTTAAACAACACACAATTTGGATACAGTGAATATTTTTCTGTGATTATTTTTAACTTGTATTAGACAAATAAAATAAAAGTAAGAACAAGAAATGTGTTTAGATATTATTAAATAATTATTACAACAAAATAAAATCATAAATTGTTATTAAACAAATAAATTTACGGGTTGATGGCACGTGTGGTACCTACGATTTGTGAAGTTTCTTGTTTATTTGTGTAATAATAATAAAAATAAAAATAAAATTAGAATTTAATATACATTTCAATAAAAGGGCTTAATATTATATGAAGTGAAATTTATTATTTTTATTTATTTATAGAAAATGAAATTAATACGGCCCGGGTTCATTAACCTTTTATGTGTTGGAATCGCTATTGCATATAATTGTGATTATCCAGGACATGATCATTCAGTGCAGGGTTCGGCTAGTCAACAATCGTTTCAATCAGCAAACGGATTACAAGGTGGTCAATATGTTTCAAATTTTGGTACAGGTTTTAAAACAAATAACAATAATTTTAACTCGGGTGTTCACGGTTCAGGTACAATACAAACCAGTTCACAAATTCATTCGGCAGGCGGATTACAAAACGAAGTACAAGATAATCCACCGTATTGGTGGATGAATAATCAATCACCGTTTAATATTGGAGAGGCTCTTGGTTGTGGTCCAAATATCGACTGCAAAACTAGTAATACCGTTCAAATTAAAGATCAGACAATGGATTTAACAAAAAATATATTTATTAATGGTGGATATGCAGCCGGTGTAGATAAAACAAAATTTGTGACGAGCTCACTACAAGGTACAACTGGCGATGCCAGTGCTTCATTCCATTTAAACAGTAATAAACAAAATAACGAAATTAACTTATTCAATAATCCATTCCTTAATGGTGGTGCATCACTTGCACTCCACACTCCATCTCATAACACCCAAACATTCCAAAGTGGTTATAATTTACATAGTCCCCCATTAACCGATTTGAATATAGAACAGAAACAAGGGTTTGGCACAGTTAATACACAAAGTCATATACACTACCAACATCAAACACTACCACACCAAAGTACACAATTTACGACCAGCGGCGTGAATAATGGTTTACAAACATATGGGCAAAAGGTGGAAACAATACCTAACGGTTTGGTTAAAGGTCAAAATATTAACAATAAACAAGTCACAGAAAATTTTTCATCAGCAAATCACGATCAATCGAAACCTAATTTCTCGGGCAATCCGTTCCTAAGCGGCCAAAATCAATTTTCTGGTTCTGCTTCCTCAATTTCAGGATCTGGTACAACCATCGATCAAGTAAATACAAATAATCCTTTATTCAATGGTATTCCAAATCCAGCAAATCCATCCTCAAGTTTTGCTTCATCAACCGGAGTTATTTCCACAACCGGTGACAAACAACATTTTCAAAGTAATGCAATAACAAGTGGTTTTGTAGGTCAAACCGATTTTGCAACACAAAATGTGAATTATGGTCATGTGAATGTAGATCGCGGTTATTTACCACCAACAAGTGTTCCAGAAACAATCGCATGCCGCACCGGACCAAGTACTGTCTGTGCACCAAAACAAGTCTGTCCAAACGGTGTCATCACTGATCAACAAGCAGCAGCCAATCGCCTTTCAAATCAGGTATTGCAAAATTTTTTTTAACCAAAATAAAATTTACTTACTCTTTTTATGACTCTTAAAGAGGCTCAATCATTTCGAAAAAATTTCATAACTATTTACATAATAGCACTAATAATAAACATCTTCAGTTAAATAAACTGCACAAAACCAGCGAAAATATATGTACAGAAAACATAGCTAAACTTTTTTATGTGCTTCATACTGGTATTTCGTAATGGACTAGAAAATTTCCTTACTTAAATTGTGGTTTGTGTTTGCTTACAGAATCAAAATTGCAAAGTTGGTGTAGAAGTATGCTGTCGTGTTGAAGCCTCACCAACACGTCCACCAGTACGCAGCCCTCCACCATCACCTCCGACATCACCTCCAACACGTCCACCAGTACGTGGACCACCACGTGAACCAACTCGACCATCACTACCACTATCACCACCAACTGTACCTGTTTCACGACCGACACCATCACCGCCAAGACCACAAACTACACCATGCGGTCAAGCGAAAAACCAGAAATGTGTATCTCCTGGTCTGTGTAACAACGGCGTTATTAGTAATCAAGCACCGCAAAGTGTGCTCTACAATCAAGGCCCATTGGTAAGTTGATCACAACTAATATAACATTATCCATAAGTAAGTGCGTATTTAGTCAATCAACGTCAAGGTCACATAATATTTATATAACCAAGATAACAGTAGATTTACATAATGGAAACGTAGGAAAGCAAATGTAGCGCAATTTTACATAACCCGTTAAGTAATTCAACAATAGCATAAACGGTCAAGTGGATAAAGAAAAAGTATCTTAAAAAAAATTTAAAAATATCAATTTATTATTTATCATCGTCATCGTCTTCGCATCTTCTTTACCATCGCGCGCATCATTTAACTTTTCACATATTTTTTTTTATTACGATTGCATAATTTTAATAACAATTATATAACGTTATATAATGATTTTTATCGTTATAACCCGTAAAGAAGCCGACTGAAAATTAATAAAGGTTGATGAACATCCTTTAATAATATATTCACTCGTTAATAGTATATTCAAATATTAATTCGATAAATTAGTTACGTTTAAATTTCAAAAGTAAAACACTAATATCTGATGTATTGCGTCGTTATTATCGATCACCGTCTAATCAATATATAATTATAAATATAAAATTTAGTTCCTAGATTACGAAGTTTTTAAAGCGCGTGCAGTATCACACACTTAATATTAACACCTCTTTTCGGCGTATTATGTCATAGTTAAATATAAACAAAATAGATGACACTTTTTTAGATAACTAATTTTAAATTTACATACGTATGCACATATATATCATTTATATACTTGAATTTATTTAAATGTTTATGAGTATATATATATATATATATATATATATATATATATATATATATATATATATATATATATATATATATATATATATATATATATATATATATATATATATATAGATAGATATTTATATAAGCGACCCCGCAACTCTAGTGTATCTCATCTTGTCGATAATATATCTAGCTTTTATAATCCAGAATAACTCAACATTTCACATATACTTTAAGCTCAAGAAAATGCGAGATTACAAAAAGCGTTAAAAATTTTTTAGAGGTTTATTATAATCGCTAAATTGAAATGTTGGTACAGTGGTATGTGTATTCAAAAAATGACCTGTTTAATTTTTGTACTACAGCGTGGTGAGACTTCCTACCAACTCTTGTCAATTTCATCTCGCCGCTAAAGAATTTATTTTTTTATACTAGAATACACTGGAATAACCCAACAATTATTTGATGATAAATTGTACGATTGAGTTAACTATAACAAAATATATGTAATCGATAATATTTTAAATATGACGTTCGGTTTGTGAAAAAATTCCAAAAATGTATTGAAACTAAAACATATTTAGCTAGCTAATATTATTTACTTGGATATAACAACGAATTCCAGAACTTAAGTAATCAGGTCGATGTTTGATTACAATTGTCGTTGAGATATTCAAAAACAAGAGGTTGAAATTTAATTTATTGCTTTCTTATCAAACTTCTGCAATTCACTCAAGTTACTTGTACGGTTTAAAGATCAGCGTAATAAATTGGCTGTCGGCTCAATAATTAATATACGCAGCTGCGCTTAATTAACGTAGTTGTTTAGATATAAAAACTATCTGGCACGACCTTCCAATATGATATGCATACTCAAACGTACATAATATAATTTCATGCATAATGACGAATTACATAATTATATAAAAAATCATTTTTTATGCAAAACTCGCGAGATTGGTTCTTTATATCGTTAACATTAATTAGCGAGAAAATTAGCATACAATAAAAACATAGGGCGATTTATTTTCACCCTAAACTAGTCGTTTATATAATTAATTCATGTAAATTGCTTCAATTTTTCAAAATGCGAATTGTTTATTATTTATAAATAAGAATATCAAAATCGAATGGTCATTTCTTACTAGTTAGTGTAGTGTAGAATTTTAACAATATCTAGATGATTACTCGAAGTGCCTGATTTTATCTAGCCTCGTAATTTATTTAAATATCATCTTGTTGTGTCCTTCAATAAATACGGCCGACATTTATCACTAATAGACAATTTCAAGATAACTATGATCTTGACTTTACTATTAAACTGGGGTTCTATTATATCAAGGACAATGTGTAAAGAAAGCTCATAAAAGCTGTAAAATTGAACCGCCTCTTCACATAAAAAAAATTCATTTTAATTATCACAGTCTTAATTATAGAAATAATTAAACTTAAAAAGAGAAATAATATGTGTCAATTACCAATTTTATTTAGCGTATAAATCAACAAAACCTACTCTTGGGTATAAAATCAAAACATCTTAGGTTATTTTTTGTCTATTAAATCCGGGTATCATCTTTTCAAGTCTAAATTTATTATCATAATAACATGAAAATGTATGACGAATTATTGTTAGATCCAGTGGGACCGGAACTACAACTTTATAGAAATACAAGATTTCAACATTTTAATATCCGTAAAGGTTACAAGATTTTAATATCCTGATAAACTGGACCTAGTCTCAAATGTTGTATCTCATCTTTTGATAAGCGTGGCATCGCACACAACTTTCAAGCTGCATACGTAATTTGAAATGACATCATTCACAAAAATAAATTTCAAAATTAATTATGTATTTCTTAAATAAATTTTAAGTTTGTTGACATAAACTTGAATAATTTTAATTAAATAAACAGATAGATCACTACGACAGCCAGCGTTAGGTTCCAGGAAGCGATCATACTTTATTAAATGGTAATATAATGAGCTTTGAGCGCGTGTCACATATTCAAATTAAGCGGATGTACATGACATTGAATCGAGACTACAAAAAATATTTTTATATAAGAAATGTTTATTCGACAGCATCAATTTAAATGATGTGGTAGTGGTAGGTACGAGTATCTCGTTTTAAATACCATCATAAATGGATTAGCACGTTGTCGCCTATTATTTATATACTTAGAGATAAATAATTTACCAACAGCAATAATACGACATATAAAAAATCGTACGTAACATTTTGCTAAGTGAATAGGTCAAATATTTTTTTGTAAATTAGAAGCAACAAGTATTTAAATGTCATTTTAATCAATTTTATCCATGCACCTTTAATGAAAAAGATCTTTTATAACACAATCGTACTTATAATGATTTCATAATTAAGAATGATTTTTGACATTTCCCTTCACACTTTATGCAATTATATGGTCCGGCATCTTGATTAATTATTTGGGTTTTAAGAAAACTCAATTTCTTGGTACATTTATGGAGTGAAAATTACTAATGTGTTCTTTAAATTTAAAACTCACAATCTTACTGCAGAGCTTGGTTTGATATTGCTGCGTTTGAAAAAAAAATCGTATGTTAAATACAAGTCGAAATAATATTTACTGACTCTGACTAATTTACTAAATCAATATTTCCTCTACAATATTGGTTTTTCTCGAACAGGTGTTAAATTATCGAGGTTTTTGTGACAACTGTAAATAAAACCTAAAATATCCCCAATTTACTCCAAACAAATCGGAAATCATTTACACTGTAACACTGAAACAGAATAAAATAATTCAAAATAATCATGAATATTTTCGCCCTATAAATTGTATGGAAATTTTTATTTAGGCGTTTAGATAAAATTGGCAGTTCCCATTTATTAAGATGAATATCGGTCCACCAGAAATAACAAATTTCATAGGAAATATTATATGGTTTGCAAAATGTTCAGTAAATTATAGCATTTACCACAACAATTTTATCATTATTATGCTTTATTCAAACCACTTTCTCGAGGTGTAAGCTTAGCAGTCAACTAAACACCTAGATGATAAAAATTAATTTAAAAATTAGAAATTTACCAAATTAAAGAAAACTGTGTTACTTAATAGATTTCCAAATTAAAAATTTGAATATTTAAAAATTGAAATTTATTTGAACCATAAAGTCCAAATCGCATGTCAACGAAAAATCTAAAAGAATAAAATACTCTTCCATAAAACAAAAACGCAATAGATTCTATGGGAATTCTCTTTGCGAAATTAATAAAATGGCTTGTTGTAGATATTGTGGTCAAACGCCGATCTATTTTACCATGAAAGTACGTACGTAAATTGGTAATAACCGCACTTCATTACCATGGCGAGTAAAAGTCATTAATTCTGTTTTGATTTTTTGAATTTAGTTCTTAAGCAGCTCAATGTAACATTTTCATATCAACCTCCATATTTTGATGACGTGTTGTTTCCTTACTCAATTCCCGCAAAAATTGTCATGTGTTGTGTATGTAAGTGTATATTTCGCATTCTCATTATCTCAAGCCGTAGTTGTCAGCCTTGCTCTAAAATAATAAAAAATAAAACAAAATAATTTTTATTTCGAAAACAAGTTTTTCTAAAATGAAAATAAACTTTCGTCGAATTTATAGTTTTTTTTTCAAATTGGGAGAATTTGGAATTCTTAATCGATTTTTCGTAACTATTTGTTTATAAAATTATAGCATAAACCGCAAAGCTTCTATGGATGCAACTCAAATTTCACTGGAATCTCCCAATTTATAAATCTGTAAAGATGTATGTGTCGTGGCCAACTCCGTCTTTTTCACGATGAATGTACATAAATCTCAAATACATCACACTTGATTTTGAAAGCGAAAATGAAACTAAGCAAAACTTTGATGAACCTGTCATATTTTCGCCGTTCCCGATTAAATTTCAGAAAAACAACAAGGACAACCCTTTTTGAAAATTTAATATTTAATCCATTATAATATTTCAATCCTTTTTTAATCTTCGCTAAAATTACAAAAGCTTCTACGAAAGCTTCTACGGAAGCTGCCACTTCCGACAAATTTCAATAAGATTTCTCAATTTATGGAAGAAAAACTAACGTTTGAAACGTAAAGATAACGAAACTTGATGAAATAAAAGTATTTTTCGAAAAACATTTTGAATAGTTTTATTCTTAATGGTTTTTTCGTAAATACTATATTTTACAAAATATTTCAAATACTAATAAAACAAGAGAAAACTTTCCATCCGGTACAGAGGTTTCCTTCACAATTCAGTAGGATCTTGACTTTATGGAAGACCCAAAGTCTGAAGTTCCATCCCAAACAGTCAATCCGTCTAGGCTGTAAAGAGGCTTAGTGTTCGATTTTATAACTCGTCAATTCCGCTAAAATTTTTCGAATAATGATCTGAACAAACTTTATTGGACATTTCGAATCCTTTTGTCATAATAGTTTTTTCGTAAATGAAATTACAAAATTAACAAGAACTTCTTTTGTTGCAAATTTAATTTATAATTGTTTATACCTAATCCTTTTGTAAATGTTTTACTTAGCTATTTGCAAAAAATGAAAAGCTCTGGGTTGTAGAGAGGCCGATTTTTGTGAAAAGTGTTTTGTAAAAGATCGGCATTTCCGCTTAAGTTTTGTTAAACATAGTTTCTTTCTCACAAATGATATTATCTTCAAAATATTTTAAAAAAGATCCTATGGAAACTTCGGACTACAGCAATAGAGCGAATGGCAAATCCGCTAAAATCTCGAGGTCGAAAATTTCCACCAATACCAGAATTTAATTTGCTTCGTAAAAGAAAAAGAGTTAAAGTGAAGTTCATACTGATCGGTCAACCTGTTTGGGCTGTAGAGACGCCGAATTTTGTTAAAATATATTTTTCGAAATCCTTAGAAAGCTTTCATTTTTGGTACACCAATTTGGAAAAGCTGAATTTGGTTATTGAAAGTCGTCATTTGCGTTTAAATTTCCGCTTCAAAAGTTGTCCTGAAGTTGATTGTGAATTCGATGTAATATTCTGCGGAAAATTACTGTTATTGAATAACGAATTAAGTGCTTTAATTTAAACAAAATATGATTTGCTGCATTATTCTATATTAGATACCAGACAAATTAGTTGTACGAGTAATTAGTTCATCGTCGATGAATCATTGATCTAGTTAGTAAGGTATAAGCGATTACTAAAACAGCTTATTACAAAGAATGTATCGTGTCTACTAACTGCTGGTGTTCTTTGATATCGTTCACACTGTAACAAAGTAGCCCCGTAGCTAACCACATACTTTTGAAGTTTATACGGCCATCTGGCGTACACCCTCTTCTTACAGTCTTTCACTTTTCAATATTGAACTGAGAATTTGCCTCTGGTCTTGGTCATTCCTTGATGCGGTTTTTAGTATTTCCGATGTCTGTTTCTCTCGGTAATTTGCTGTTTCAGTGTACACACCATACCTGAAATGTGGGCGCCTACGGTACCCATGGTATTGGAACTCGCACCTCACCAAAAATGCCTACCTTGCCCGACAGTTAGGAAAACTTTTAAATACAAATTAAAAACTAAACAATGCTAACGTAACTATCGTTGAGATTATCTTCTTCTCCTATCTTCTTCTAAGAATACCGCAGGCAGTTTTCATCATAACGAAGACATTTTATCTGCAGAAGCGGTAGTGTTACACGTTACTCTGACCAGGGCACCAAGATACTAATGGCCCCATTACATTATGAATTTTGCTATATGACGTCATTTTAAGTTATGGTTTCAATCATTGACACAAGATGGCAGTATAATCGAATACATGATTCGAGTTTTTCTAAAAAATTTTTTCGTGAAACTTCAGTAAAAAACAATAAAATCTACAATAATGTAAATTTGAAGTTAATTTATTATGTTATTATTAAATTATGCATTCAACATTTCGTTAAACCGCTAAATCTCAAGAAATTTTCACGAACATTATTGCCATTTACAGTTTATAAAAGAAACTGTCGAAATCAGTACATATCAAGCAGTACTGCCTAGACGCTATGATCAAATATTAATTTCTCTTTGCCCTACTATTTAGAAGACTACAAACACATGTTCAAAAACATAGCCCAGCGTGTTCTCATTAAATTGTTTTACAATTCTATCTCACTGTCGAGATGACTTATACTTGTGCCAGTTTACGACTGTTGTTGATCTCTTGTTGACGCTACCACAATTTCCGCACCCACGCTGTTGCTGTCATAAGGATAGTTGCGAACTCTTCATCTATTATTTTACCTTATGTTGTAATCGATTAGAGTCTTATTTACATAAGGTAAATAGTTATCTATAGTTATGTTTATTGTTATTTTTAAACGTTTCACCACTGTACATGTTTAGGTAACTAATTACCAATCTGAATCGAATTTCTGCTATACGCGATTGAGTACTTCACGTTGGTCAAAACTGTTGAAGTTAATTTTTTAAAGGGGATAAATGTCTTAGGCATTTTAACATTTATCATCTTCCATACATTTAAAAAAATATAGTTATAGAACTACTTTTTTGCACAAGCAATATTTTTTTCTATTTAACTTTTAACATCCGACAGGTCAGCAATATATGTCTCCCTTTGTGATTATTTAATTTCTATTGGTAAAACACTTATCCCGGCTGAGTTAACCTTAAATTGATATTTATATTTTTATCGCTATTGTGATATTTTACTAATATTTTTAAGTAGAGTACCACCAAAATTTAGTCTAATTTCATAGTATCTAATAGTATGACAGTGTGTTAGAGAATGAAAATTTCCCACAATTGTGATTATTATATTTAACAATGAAGGTTAATCATAAATTATATTGCTAAAAGTAACTTTGTTTTTATTATACTTTAAAGGTTGACAAATGTTACGCACCTGAAGTATGTTGTCGTTTACCGGATATTACAGCACAACCCAATGTAAACGTACCAACTCGAGAGTACCTACCACAAGCTGAATCACGTCCCAATCCAAATATTGAACCAGCTGATAAGGATAAAAATCGAAACCCTGTTAAAGCAGGTAATCGACCAACACAACCACCACCATTCCAAGGGCAAGGATATGTACCACCAAATAAGGATAATCAAGGTGCTCCATCAAATAATCAACCAAATGTATTGGCGCCAACCAAAGGAGGACGAGAGCCAACATTCCCAAACCAAGAAACAGCACCTGCCAATGAAATACCATCAATACTGTTGCCAAATAACAGGGTGGATGAATATGTGCCTCCACCAGCGGGATGTGCAGCTGCCTTAAAATGTGTCCGTACCGAATTTTGTACACGCGAGGGCGTTATGTCAAAATCACCGGTAATTTTAACACCAGAACAAGCATTGTTCCGCGTCCCAGTGACCGCTTGTCGCAATACCGAGGAAAACTTTATTGGAAGTTGTTGCCGTGATCCAGACTACGTCGATCCTTGGCCAGTAGGTCAGTTAGGTTTTTATAATCCAGAAATTCTTGGTTTTGATACTGGCGCATACAAACCTGATAGAGCTGGACAATATGTACCACAAGGAACTTACGGAACATGTCAACCCGTCTATCGCGACAGAGTATGTCAACCTGACTATATTTTATTCAAAATTCCTTTATTAAAGTAATATATTTACAGAGATCACAACCAAGAGGAGCTGGCCCAATTGATACCGGTTTCGCAGAAATTCCATGGCAGGCAATGGTATTGTTAGACTCAAAACGCACTCTTCTTTGTGGTGGTTCAATTATTGCTGATGATGCCGTAATCACTGCAGCTAGTTGTGTCCACAAGTATCCTGCAACAGATATTATGATTAAAGGCGGTGAATGGCGTTTGGGAGTCGACGAGGAACCAAAAACATTCCAAATTATTCGTGTCAAAAACGTGACAATTGAGCCCAGATGGAAACCAAACAGTCATGATTATGATGTTGCCATTTTACATTTAGAAGATCGTCTCAAATTTGATACACATATACAACCAATTTGTATTGAAGATCCTCTATGGCCCGCCAAAGAAGAAGATGAAGAATGTATTTCAACTGGTTGGGGTAAAGAAGTTCTTAAAAGTAAGTGAATCTTTATAAAATCAGCTTCAATTCTTAAGTACTACTAACTACTTCCTTTTTTATAGTTCATATCCAAAACGCTCTAATGCATGTTATCAATGTAACCTCATTGCCACAAGATACATGCGAATCAAGTCTTGGTGGTTCATACAATAAAAATGCCTCATTCTGCGGCAGTCCAAAGGCTGACGTTTGCTTAACAGATGATGGTAGCGGTCTCGCTTGTAACATTGGAAACGACTATTATTATCTTCGAGGCGTTTATGCCACTGAGAATGTTTGTGGAGAAAATACCGCGCAATTTGGGGTTTTCTCAAAAATTGACATTTCCTGGGTATACGCGGCATTTAATCAACCTGGTCTTAAAGGTGAAGATTATCTCCTACAACAACAAGCGCTGGGCAGTGCGCCATTACCAAATTTTAAACGTAATTTTAGATCGACAAATCAACAACAAAGGCGCGTTGCACCACAACGGCACTAATTTAATTTAAAAATATTAATATAAAAAAATCAATATTTAATTACATAAATAAAAATCGTAGAAATTAAACAATAAACCCTATTATTTAATCAAAATATTGTTTCCAATGAACTTAATTAAGAAAATTGCAGCTCCTTAACTATAAAATTTTATAATGTCAACGTATATCGCATTCCTTCCTATATCTAGCTACCCCAATTATTATTTTATTTTTATTTGTAAATTAAGATTTAGTAATTTAAACGATAATTATTAATTTTAATTTGTTAGTTAGTAATTTTTACTATTAATATCAAATAATTATTTAATTTCCTTGTAGAATTTTAATACACGAAGCACGACAAATTTATAATAATTTTGTATTTTATTTAATTAATCGACTTGAGAGCATTCCTCCAATTTCCTCCACATTTTCACAGAAAATTTCCAAATTAAGATGATACTGTTTTCAAAAGTATTTCTATATAACAAGTACAGGTAATTAGGGTCAATTGCGAAATTGGTTAAATCTTTACATGTTTAACTTTTTGTTTTTACATCGAGGAGTTACTGCATTAACGCTTATTCACAGCACAGATTTTATTTATTTATAATATTCGATCAATTAAAATATCATCATTATATTATTAGTAACTGTGTTTATGACTGACCAACAAACTGAAAATGCGATTAAACTGAACTTACTCATTAATAGTTTATTATCTAACAAACATGCAATGTAAAGATAAGCTATAATTATACTTTAGAACATATTTTATAAATTGCAGTATTTACTATGTACATACAACACAAAGCACATCACGCTTTAATGAGTGACGTAAATTTATGTATATTCTAAGTACATGAAATCTACTTGTTAAAAAACTCATTCCTATTGATTGCTTAAAGGAGTTTGAATTCAATGGGTATTTCCAGCACATTGAGGTCTCACTAAAAGCAATGAAATATTTCATTTAAAATTGAGTGAGGTCTCACTAAAAAGAGTGGCAATCTCAGTGTTGGATACCACCAACAATTGTAAATAATAGTATACTATTCAACTAGCATATAATTATAGCTGTTATTCACTATGATGAAATGAACACGCGAACCGTTATGCGAACAACAGAAATTATTTGTCCACGGCAGTGAAATATGTTTCATAATTTCATATTTTGCACGTTGTTGAAGTACAATTAAATTTTTGGAAATGATATTTACCGGCAGCTACGGTCTTTTGTAATCATATTATTCATTTAATCTAATAGTCTTTTCTTAAATACTACATTAAGCCGTGATGCAATAATGTATCAGGTCTACTGGTTATTGAATGAGACTCTCGATATCACACGTGACAAAGGACAGTGACACCAAATTCACTAGAAAGACGCGCAATGTTAGGTTTCATACTATTTTTTTGTTGTTGTACTCATGAAAAATTTAAATTTTTGAGTTGTCACTGTTCTTTGTCAGGCGCGATATGTATAAACAAATATACACACATAGGGTTTGTGCATTACAACTATATTTGTTGGTGATTAAATGCATGGCGATTATTTTTGAATTGGTATTTTTGGATTGTATGGGCGGCAAAAAATAGAAAACTAAATACAAAATTGTTGACTGTTAAATACAAATAGATTGACGCATATGACAAAAAATGTGAAGGTGGAATAAGAAACCATTTATTCACTGCATTTTATGGTAGACGATTGACGCTGGAAACTTCTAAACTGGAAGAATATTGTTAGATCAATATCGCATAGCAACGCAACAAGTTCGTTTTCTCTATTTAACTGTTGTTCTTCGTGTTTGTTCTCAATGTCGAACCGTTTTTCTTGTTTCCATTTCGTTATATGATATTCTTTGGACTTTTTGAAAAGAGTTACCAGTTTTTTTTTGTAAAAGAACATAAAAAAAGTTAACTAACTTTTGGATACGGCACATTTCATAACATGATGAGCTAAAACGGAACCCATACGGTACGGCAGATTTCACAACAGGATCAGCTAAGACGGATGTCACAAAACAGGATATCACAAAACAGTACGTGGTACACTACAATACATAGTATAGAACAGGACCGATGAAAACAGTACATCACAAAACAGTACATGATACACTAAAGTACATGATACGGAACAGGACAGATTAAAGGAGAACATCTTTTGTTGTACGGCGTAACATTAATTTTTTTTACAAAATCATTTAAGACTATGAAAGATTTTAGCAATTCTAAATTTTTTTAAATAATTTTCATATTGTAAATCATCTAATTTTTGTGAAACATGGGTGTCGGTTCGAAATGTCAGCGACAAGTGGGCATTTATAATCAACAAATAAAAAATTGTTAGTGTAAAAAAGCAATTATGTTTTATAATCGGTATTTCAACCAGAGTTTTTGTTCGACTTCACCAATTTGTTTAACTTTTTAACGTAGTAAATGTCCCACATATATTTTCCTTGTTTATTCGCTTATTTTTGCTCATTTGTCTTTAAATCTGTTTTAATGTGTTTCATAAAACAATATTTAACCGTTATATAATGGACTTGGTTACACTGTCATTTTATATCAAAAATTACAGTTGGACAAAAAACATATGGAAAATCATACAAATACATGATCAACTTGCAATGTTCATCTTTGTTTTACAACCGACAGAAATTGTGTTACCGAGTACCATTGTTAAAAACTTGGACCGGGAGGTACTGGGTTCGAATACCAGAGGCTTGGATGCAAAGCGAAATTTCGTCATCGATTACGATCCGTGATGTTAATAAACACAACAACGACCCTCTGTTGGAGAAGAGAATTCAGCGCCGACCCACCGCCCATGCCAGTATACAGTTGAATGATGAATTTTCATGAATTTCCTCGAACAAATGATTTTATCAAACAACAATCCTTATTTTTGTCATATAATCTTTTGATATAGATATGTTGATGACATACTATGCCTATGGAATGAAACTGATAGACTGTTAAACTCATTCCTTACTTGGTTAAATTCTCAATATCCCACCATTGATTTTACGTTGGAAAGAGAAGAAAATAAATGTATTAATTTTCTAGATATAACAATAACCAGGATTAATTCTTCTTTAGACTTCAAAATTTATCGGAAACCCACGTATACAGACGCTATTATATAGTTCTTCAAACCATCTTCTATAGATAGACTAATAAACATCCCTTTGACAAATTCAAACTATAAACATAGAGCTACGAGGGCGGATCGAAAATGAAACTACCTAGCGCTAGATGGCAGCACAAACACAAAATTTTTTGATTTTTAGAAATTGCGATCTGTCAAAACAAACAACAAACGTCAGCTGTTAAACAATTAATGGTCCAACACATAGTTTATCGTCATTTTTGGGTAATATTTTAAAATTTAGTGTTGGTAATACAAGTTCTAACATTCTAAATTCGGAAGATTTTAAATAAAAAATTCAGAATGTCATGCTTCCCAAAATTACCTTCTAGTTTCTTTGGATGTTACGTCTTTGTTCACTAATGTTGATAATAGACGTGTTACCAACATTGTGAAAGAAAACTGGAGGAGCATAAAACAAAATACAAAAACTAAATTTACTAAAGTTCAATTTATGTCGGCATTACAAATTATCTTGACTAATTCTGATTTTTCTTTCGGCAATGAAATTTATAAATAAACTCTTGGTTCTCCTACGGGTTTTCCAATTAGTCCCATAATCGTAAATTTAATGATGGAATTTTTGGAAAAAATAGGTTTAAATTCTTTGGATTTTCAACCTTTATTTTATTTTCGTTATGTAGACGATATTATTACAACAATCCCTGAAGACAAAATTGAAATTTTTCTGGAGGTTTTTAACTCTTTAGATAATAGAATCAAATTTACTGTTGAAAAAGAAATTGATCACAAAATTTCATTTTTAGATTTCACTTCTAATTCATGAACCGGATGGAAAAATTTCTTTTGACTATCACCATAAAAATACTTGGTCTGGTCGTTATCTAAATTTTACTTCTTTGCTTCCTATTTCTTACAAAATTAATACAACAAAAATTTTGACTCAAAAAATTCTAAAATTGTCCGATACTAAATTTCATTACAATAACTTTAAACTTTTGGAAAACACTTTGATAAATAATCATTATCCTAAAAAATTAATAAATAAAATGATTTGAAAACAGAGAAATTATTACCAAAATTATAGAATAAATCCTGAAATTGAAAGTACAAATTATTTATCATTAGCTTACATAAAAAATCTTTTCGAAAAATTAAAACATTTATTTGAAAATTATAATTTCAAAATTATTGGTCGTTCAGCTACCAATTTAAATGATATTTTGTTTTCAAAATTAAAAGATCCGATCCCATTAAAGGAAGAGTTCAATTTGATCTATCAAATAAAATGTAATGATTGGAACGTAATTTGCACGGGACAAGCGGGGCCAGCATATGCATGGTGCCGCCGGGGGTTCGGGTCGGATGGGTGCGCTTTCGGAGCTTGTTAGAGATGCCACTATAATTTATAATATAAAAGCTCATTAAACAATTTTAAATTGAATATTTTGTTTATATTTTTAAATATTTTTACAATCTTCTTGTGCGATCGCCTGTATTGAGAGCTGATTATTAGCAAATGGCAATGGCAAGGTAGGTGGGGTAGGTATCGTGGCCTATAGTTGATTTCTTGGTACAGTTGTGGATCTCGTTCAGTTCAGCAGCGGTCATTGTTGTGGTGGTGGTGGTATTCTCTAGTGGTTGCTGGACAGAAGCAGTAATCGTTGCTTGCTCTTGTGTTGCATGCGATGTTTCTTCGGCGACATCTTTTATTATAGATTCGATTTCATAAAGCAATTTTGTATGAAAGCTATGATTTTTTTTAATAGAATGCGTGGTAAGCCATCTACTGTGGTCTCTAGGAAGTGGAGTACATCATTGTGGCTTATGTTTCTGCTGGGGTGTGTTGATCCGTTTTGTTTTCGACTTTTGAATGGTTGTGGTGCTGCTTTTGGTTAAAGCAGTGGGGAGAAAAGTGCGTTTTGGTGAGTGGAACTACCTTTCTTTGTTATAGATGCTCACTATAATGAGGATGAAATGGCAAATGCATATGTACTTCCAGCCTTTGTTTTGATCATTTCTGATCATTCTAGATGTTGATTGGAGTGTTGTCAGATTAATAAAGTTTCATCAATATACGGATATTGGTGTGATGGAGGATTGTTATCTCATTCATATAAATAGATTCTTGTAGAAATATAAATTAATAATTTATTAATTTGAATTTTAGGTTTTAGTGTAAATTTAAAATAAAAATGCTTAAATTTTTTTTTATTCTTATTTTAACGTGATACGAGTAATAATAACTTAACGAATTTTGGAACTCTGGTTTAGGGCATACATAGGTAGGCGGCTGTGATCGATTTGGAATTGTTGGTTTAACTTTAAAATTATACATTTTCGGAAGTATTTAATCTAGATTTACGTTAATTGTTATTTTAGAAAGCAGTTCTATTTTTTTAGTTTACAGTTATTGATTTTATTTGCATAATCTCTAGATTCAGGGAATTTCATTTGGACAAATGGCGACCTCCATCATACTCCCATTGCATTAGAGTATTAATTAGTTTTAGTTTTATGTTCGAAATTTAAATTTATAATGCATACAACAAAACTTTTTATGGGAGCACACAAGTTAGGAATCATAGTGGCTAGTGAGTTTGCTAATAACTTTGATATTTATGCGAATAGTTTTTGGAATTACAGATAGCTTGGAAGCTACGAAATAAATTTGACATGCAGTCAAATATTGCTGTACTTAGATAGTTTTTCGGGGATTATGCACTTTTTAATTAAATTATTTTCTACGTCATTGGTAGTAAGTAAATTCTTAAAGGTTTTGATTAGCTTGTTCTAGGTTGGATAAGTAATTATCGCAGTATGTCGATTATATAATTTATAATTTATTTAATGCTGTTGTAAATAGATATATACAATAGTTAACTATCGTAGATTAATTTTTAATGTCTTATTTTAATAATTTATGATTCATTTATTTTATAATTAAAGCATTGAGCAATTGATTAGGTTATTTGATTATCATGGATCCTACAGATGTGCTAGCTACTTATTATTAATTTTGTCATTTTACAGATTCCTGCGATTACTTTAATAGTTTTATTTTATTTTAGTTTTATTTGTTTTAAGAGAACCAAATTAATTTAGTTAGTACCAATCATTACATTACATTTATTTTATTCAAGTATAATTTTATTATACCGTATATTGTCCTAAATAATCAATTAACTATGGTCTCAGGAAATTCTATTGTAAGTTGTGGAGTTGCAGGAGGAGAGAATTAGATTAATAAATTTTTATATGATTTAGGTAGCAGGAACATATTAATTTAGTATTAGATTTCAGGAAACCTGCAGATGCTTGTGAAATTATATTTCTTTATATTTTTAATTGCTGATAGTGTAGATTAGAATTATATTGTCATTGTGTTACTAACTGTCGACTTTATCTAGGTGTATGTAACCGATCCGATTCAATCAATCAATTTTGTTTAGGAAACCGGAAATTATTAATGCAGAAAAAATTTCAGGAAATTTCTAGATGTACGTGAAATAATAATATATTTTTTCTCAGGTTGCTGATTTAGAGAACCAATTGTTGATGGCCAATACCATCATTATCCATTAAACCTATTAAGCCTTTATCCTTCCTCCAGTAGATTAGAAGTAGAATAGAATTGTGTAGCGTCTTACGATCGCTAGGTGTCTTCCTATTGTGTGTAAACAGGCTGTAGGAATAGGCCCGGCGTTATCCGGGACACTTATCCAGTACTTGGCCCTACAGTCCAACCAATCAATCAATCAATCAATAAATAAATTGATAATAGTACGAGTATAATAATAAATCAATAATCAACGCAATCTAACTGTATTAAAAAATTGCATATCGTAGTCGCTTAATAACAATTTACAACACAAAGTTGGACACAAATACGGAAGATTCCCAAAATACCCAAAAGAATTCTCAACGTGGCACATGGGCATTTTTGGCAACCATATTAAGGTTTTCATTTACATTAATTTTTTTTAATTTTTTTCATTTTTTATTATAATTATTTATATTATATACATATTTTTACTTATTTCCTTATTGAAATATTTTATTATATTAAATTTTTGTTTCTTAGTTTTCGTTTGTTTACTACAATATATTTTTCTCTTTTCTTGATCGGTTAGTTAAGTTAATTTAAGTTAGTTGGTATGACGTCATTTAGTTAAGTAGGGTGATAGGGTAGTACATACAATTTTCATTATGTTCATTTATAAGAATTTTTCATTTTATTTGCAAATAATTTTAGAATTAAAATTTTAATGTAATCTCAATTTTTTAGTTTTGTTTTTGTCTTTATTTGAATTTTCCTTTTCTTTTTTTTTAATTTCGCTCGATTCGCTTTTATTATGAAAAACTAAGGCGTTTTATGAGAATGAGTAGGTAAATTCGATCATAGTTTCTATCATGGTAAGTTGATCCATGCCTGAATCCAGTTCCTTTCCTGTTCCTAAATTTCTTTCTTGTGGTCCACTAGCATTGATTTATCTTTGGCAAAGCCCACCCCAACCCTGAAACCTAGCCAGCACCTGAATTCCGGTTCAATGATAAATGGTAATGGGAAATGGTAATGGTTTTATTTTCGACCAGTCATTTACCATTACCATTAAATTTTCGATTCCGGTTGAACAAATGGGTTTTAACCTGGGAAACATTTAATGAATTACGGTTTTTGGTTCATTGGGCTATATTTTGACAGAAGATTATTATTTTTTCTGTGTTTACAAAATTTATAAAACATATCGTCTTGGAGAAACTAATTAAAGTAAATAAAAATTGGATATTCTTTGAATAAAAATGGATTATGTTATTATTCGTAGAATTAGAAGGAGACGATTAAGTCAAAGGTAAGATTATTGCAATTTTTTACTAAATACTTTTAGCAGTTTATTAATCGAGATCGTTGTATTTTAGATTTCGTCTACTTAAAATACTAATATGCTATCGATTCCCATTTTTTGTTATTGGCTTGTCGACCATTTACAGCTGAAAATCTATAATTAGAATATCAATACAGTCGTTTTGTACATAGAGATGTGAATAAATACATACTGATTGCGCGCCAAGCATAAATCACTTTCCAAATAGTTAATTAGGTATAGTTGTTGTTCTTTACTAGCTTTCTTCCTTTTCTCGGTACTCGCCATCTAAGAAAAAAATGTGCATGGGTAATTAACAAAATCGTATGTAAAATAAAACGAATACATAGTTTTATTACTTACCATTGCCTTTTTTGTATTATAAACCACTAATTTTATATTAAATATTTAATTATTTATTATTTTTAATGGTTCCCACGAAAATTTTTTGTATGGTGTCTTTTGACATTAGTTATGGGTTTTGTTTTCTCAGTCATTTAATAGGAATCGCTTTTCTGGGTTTTTATACCAATTGCATTTTTTCGACTAATAAAAACCATAATGGTAAATTTACCAGCGAACCGGAATTTGGGTGCAGGAAAAACATGACCACGCGTAATGCTCTAAATAGATGAACACATTTTTCAGTGACGAACGGTACTATTATGGAAACAATTCTTTTCGATATCCCATGCTACCCAAACAACGAATTTTCGGATCCGTTACGGTTCATTACAGATGGCGCCCAAGCTACACATGGCTATGGAAGGTAAAAAAAAGGTGGTGGTGAATTACCGTGGAATTTCCGTAACTTTACGTTCTGATTTTTTTAACAAGTAACTGCTACTTCAAAAATCGTTTGACCGATATTTTCTATATTGACTTAATAATTCTCCATTTTTGGATTTGACCCCAAATTGATTAATATGGAAGGTGGTACGGTTGAACTATTAGTTAATAACAATAATGTGTATCGATCACCAGTAGTCCATTTTTGTTGTTTTGAACCTGTTGTACTGTTATACATTATTTGAACATGTTTTAGTTTAATGAATTCATCCAAATCTGTTCTCAGCTATTACGTGTTTTGAACCAAGATTTGATGAACGCAATAAATGGTAAAGTTATTACAACCTTCAGTCCGTTTCCTCTAACCCTTATCCTTTCATTCCCACGGCGGATCAATTTACCAGAAATACTTAATTTAAAAAATGAAACAAACATCGTAATTTAACTTACCGAACCAATTCTCATATTTTTTTTGTATTCTTTTTTGTAAATTATAAGACTTCCAAATTTTGCTAGTTTTTATTTAAGTTTTGTGTATATAATACTTATACTCTTTAAATCAAGCAACCAAAATGAATCCTGAACATTTAGAGCATGATGAGTTTGAATTGGAGTGTGCTGTTCGAGGTATTGCGGATACTAATCCTCTTTCTAAGTTGAAACAACTTTTAAAGCGACTGGAAGATGAAAAGGCTCATCGAGTGTTAGCTCCGAATAGACCCCTTCGTTCTGTGCAGAAAAATCCAAGACGCGCAGTGTGCGAAATTTCATCGAAAATTAATTGGATTCATTCTGATATTAAATATGCTCTGGAAAATAAAACGAATGACATTAATGATACGTGAAATGATAATTTTATTCCAGATTAATTCATATCCATAATCGTTTGCATAGATTAGAATATTCTAAGGTTGCTGCATCTAGTGTGACTGAACTGAAGGAAAGGTGTGACCAATTGGTTGAGTTCATAACCAAACTCAATTCAGAAATAGGTGATCTAAATGAATCCGCCACTGAGCTTAATCCTTTGGGGTCAGAAGTAGATGAAACGATCCAAATTAGCGATGCGAGTAACTATTCCGATGGAGAATCAACAGTGGAATCTGAAAAATCTCAAGTTTCATCCAAAGGACGCAAGAATAATTTTTCTATTCAAAAGAAAAGCACACACCAATGCGGCCCTTCGCAGCCTACCATCGGAAAATCATCCTCCGGATTTAATAATATTCCCAACACTCAGAACCCTCTATTACAGCCTGAATTTCTATTTAAACATGACGAAATTCCACATAGTTCAATATTACACAACCTCCTCCAAATTACAACCCTATGTTTAAGCATAACATTATACCTACTCAAAATCCTACCTACCATCCCTCACAATATTATCACTTACAGCGAGATCCGAGAAAGTGTATTACTATTTCTTACTATTTCTTTTGACGGCATACCAAACGGAACGCCTGCAAAACGATTCATACTAATGGTTGAACATCAAGAGATGATGAACTGCGTTAATCTGCAACAGCTTGCTAACGACTGTAGTTATTTTCTTAAAGGGGTCACTGCGGATTGGTATTGGGATTTAGTTCAGCGATATCGAAACGTAGGCTGGGTATTGCTTAAGACAGAACTAATTAAAAGGTTTGCTGCTAGACGAACTGACTTAGAAATACGACGGGTCATAGCACATTTTACAGCGCCATATTATCTATGTCCTTACAGATGGAAAATCCGTTACCAGATTCCGAGCTAATTTTTATTATAGCTCCAAATATGCGTGCAGGATTACAGGACCGTCTGGCAGTAGTGCAATTTACTATAATTGATGAACTAGTACGTCAATGTGTCGCTTATGAAGACGGGTGGACACGTAATCGTATTGTACCAGAGGTAATCTTGCGAATCACGCAGATTTGTGCAGCATTACAAGGTCCAGTAGTCAAGAACAATTCACACGATTACTTTACTAACCCACACATCGGTTGCTCAACAAGAATTTTACATTCCATCTTCTGAAGCTACTTTGGAGAATCCGATTTATTACCAAACTAAAACACCTAATATGAATGTACCTGCTGTATCTTATCGTACATTAGGAGGTTCCTATATTCAGATAATGGACATTTCTGGGATTATCGTGTCCCTGGTAGCTACGTTAACAATAATAACTCTGTGCATCAACCAATGATCAACGCTATTGCAGCTAATCAAAATAATCAAATCCTAACACCATCAACGTCTTCAAAAATCAACGAATCACTCTTTGTTAAGCATTGTTGGAACAACAGGACACTTCTTTAAAGATTGTAGATCGCATCTCTCGCATATTTTACTTTGGATGTGGTGCACCTGATGTGATAAAAAAATATAGCTCTCATTGTTGTATATGGGGAAAACTTGAAAGAGGGGTGAACGTCCCAAAAATGCTCACCCCGGCTTATCACAAAACACTCACACCGAAAAAACGAGTATCGTTCAATTTTGAAGCACTCATAATTGATAAATATATTATCCCTAAATTTTTGCAAAGTAGGACGAAATTCCCTAAAATAAGACTCATTTTCTCGATCTCTACAATATTTTCGATATAGGAAATCTATTAAATCTCAAATAATCGCGTCTCTCATTACTGATATGTTAGATGGGCGACCTTACGTTGAAATTGAAATTTTGGGTAAGAAGATGCACGGATTGCTGGACAGTGGTGCCAATGTGTCACTTCTGGACAAAAATTGCGCGGAAATTCTTAAAGGTCCCCCCACTGTTTATTTTCGTCAACTTCCATCTTCTACAAAAACCGCAAATGGGAATATTGAACAAATTAGAGGTCATGTGTAGATTCCTGTTGCGTTCGCTGGTAAGACTCATTTTCTTCAAATAAATGTTTCCATTTTCTGCTACACTGGGGCTGGGTAAAACACATCTTGTTGTACACTGGGGCAATAATTTTGGGGAATAATTTTGATTGAAATAATGTTGACGGCTATCTATAGCGCCGATATTTATTTAAGAGTTATTTGTCGAATGTTGTACGACTGTTGTAAATTTAATGTTAAATTAATGTTAAATTGAATGTTTGTTGTTTAATATTTATTATTTGTTGAAAAGAGTGATTGTGATCGATGAATGATTTAATTGACAAGATATATTTTTATGATAGATTTATGGGTGGTGTGATTACATGTTTTATGTTTGTGTTACATGTGAGAAAAAATGTTAATGTTTAAAATCGCACCTCCATGGGTGAATTGGTTAGTATGAGATAAGTTGAACAACGTTCCCATTTCTGATACTATTACTTCTTTAGAAATTGGTGAAAATAACGTTATTTCGGATCTTAATGAAATTGCTATTGTGCTAAATGATCATTTTATTAATATACCAAGCGTCATTCTAAACGAAACACAAGAAAATATGACTGTAGAAAATACTGTTCGAAATAATATGGTTTTGACTCGGTTTAATGGCCCGAATCTATTTTTTCCCCAATTATTGATTGGGAAATTGTCTCAACCGTCTGTGAACTGAAAAATACAAAATCTTGCGGTATTGATGGAATTTCAAATGTAGTGGTCAAAAATTTGATATTTAGTATCGCACCTGTCTTAGCGTTTGTTTTTAATTTATGCCTGGCTAAAGGGGTGTTTCCTGATAAGTTAAAAGTAGGTATCGTGAAACCACTTTTTAAGAAGGGTTCACGTTCTGACCCAAACAATTATCGTCCAATCACCCTATTGAACCCTTTTTCTAAGATTTTTGGAAAATTGTTAAGTCTAGATCATTGAATTTTCTAGGTAAAAAATTATTAAAATTAATTAAAAATTCTTCAACCAAACTGGCTCTCCTTTCATTTTAAATGCCTGTTCATAACAATTTGAATAATAACCTTAAGTTATCCGCTCTTTTTATAGACAACTAAAGCATTCGATACCGTTAATCATAAAGAAGTTATCGCATATTGGTATTAGGGGTGTGGCACTTTCGCTGTTTAAATCCTATTTATATAACCGCGTTCAGAGTGTATGTATTAATCATGTTCGAAGCAATGAAAAAATGGTTAATGTTGGAGTTCCTCAAGGATCTGTGTTGGGACCACTACTTTTTTTGATTTGTTGTAATTCTATTTTTGATCTTGATTTGCGTGGTAATATTGTCGCCTTTGCCGCTGATGTTGCGTTGCAGTATTCAAATTTGAATATGGATTCGTTGAAATATAACGTTAAGTGTTACCTAAAATTACTAAAGAAATGGTTGTACGTTCCTTTCAGGGTTCTTAGCTGCAAGTCTAAAATTATGTACTTCAATATGAGTAGTCCTGTAATTAATTATGACTCAGAGATCTATCACTCATTGTCGTGTAATCTAATTGCATCTAATTGCAGCAATATCTGCGTACTCATTGAAACCGTTAGTTCGTTCAAATAAAGGGTGGTTACATTTTAAGGGCCGATGTTGATTTTGAATAAAACACAAATTATTTAGGAAATTATTGTCAATTCTTTTTATTAGGATCATATGGTATGGTTCAATTATGGGTAGAACAAAATATCGGCCAAATGGCCGCCGCGACCTCGGCGGCACACCTCCACCCGATGATCCAAATTTTCGATGACGCTTAGGCATAATTGAGGTTCTATGCCGTTAATGTGCCGAATTATCTCATCCTTTAGCTCTTGAATTGTTGCTGGCTTATCGACGTACACCTTTTCTTTCAAATAACCCCAAAGAAAGAAGTCCAACGGTGTCAAACCACATGATCTTAGCGGCCAATTGACATCGCCACCACGTGAGATAACACGGCCATTGAATTTGTCGCGCAAAAGAGCCATTGTTTCGTTAGCTATGTGGCAAGTGGCACCGTCCTGTTGAAACCACATATCGTCCACATCCATATCTTCCAATTCGGGCCATAAAAAGTTCGTTATCATCTCACGATAGCGAACACCATTCACAGTAACTGCCTGACCGGCCTCATTTTGGAAAAAATACGGCCCGATGATGCCGCCAGCCGATAAACCGCACCAAACAGTCACTCTTTGTGGGTGCATTGGTTTTTCGACAAACACTCTTGGATTATGATTCGCCCAAATGCGGCAATTCTGCTTATTGACGAATCCACTGAAGTGAAAATGTGCCTCATCACTGAAGATGATTTTCTTCGAAAATTGATCATCCACTGTTGCCATTTCTTGCCACCATTCTGACCATTGACGACGTTTGGAATGGTCAAGAGGCTTTAATTCTTGAGTCAATTGCACCTTACAAGCGTGTAAATGCAAGCCTTTATGCATAATGTTCATCAACGACGAGCGTGAGAGGTGCAATTGTTGGGCACGACGACGAGTTGAAGTGGACGGCTCTTCAGCCACACTATCGCGAACAGCAGCAATATTTTCTGCTGTACGAGCTGTACGAGCATGCACTGGTGTTTTAAAATCTCCTACAGACCCGGTTTGCTCAAATTTTTGCACGATTTTTCCGATTGTACGCACATTTGGACGATTAAATTGACCGAAAAAATCACGAAGTGCACGATATGCATTTTGATTTGAACGCCCATTTAAATAATATGCCTGAATAACTTTAACGCGTTGCTCGTTTGTGTATCTTTCCATGGTTCAAATTGAGTTAGTCTGAAATTGAGAAATGTCAAATTAAATGCAGAAAAAAACTTGACGTTTAGGTGTGGTTCACATTCAACGTCGGCCCTTAAAATTTAACCACCCTTTACTTAGGTTTAAATCTTGATTCATTCTTGAATCATTTACCAAGAACTACACCATCTTTCCTATTGTTTTTAAATTATAAAATATTACCACTGCGGTATCTATACGTATTTAACGTTTTGAAAATGTATTATTTAATAAGGAGGAATCGTGTAATGAATATATTTAGTGAGCCATACTTGTTTCGTAATAGAAATAGAATTAGTATTTCGCAACCTTTTAAAGAGCATTTCAAGAATTTCTTTTCTTACACTGCACCTAAGCTTTATAGCCAGCTACCAACCTATATTGCAACCGCGGGTACTTTTAGTGTATTTATAAAATTGTTGAAATAATGGTTATTCTCAATAAATGACATTGAGGTCTTGTTTAGAACACTATCCTAAATAGTATATTATGCTACTTTTATTTATAAGGAAAGCAAGGGTAAAAATATGTGGCGAATATTCAGACCATGCGCAAATATTGCTTAAAAATTTGTAATTTTTTTATTTTTTTTGTTATGAATCGTGACTCCGTGACATTTTTTAAATCAGGAGTTTGTAACGGAATTTCCTCAAACTCCGTTACTAACCTATCCCAATAAATAGATAAGTTCCTTACAGAATCTTATCAGCATGATGATAATGACCGTGATGATAAATCATCATCTATATCTAAATACAGTAAACGTCATTTCTATTTCCCACATTTCTTTTTGTGCTGTACGGATTAAGTTTCAATTATTTAATTCATGTTAGAATTATTAATAGTAACCTACATTTGTACAAGCATAAATCTACTGTAGTAATTCCATCAACCTTGAAGATATCATCTTCACTAATTTCCATATTTGTCCCAAACCGAATTACTCATTTTTCGTCTGTGTCACTCAATAGTATGTATATTAAACATAGATGCAACGTGTGAACAGACATAGGTATTTAATTTTTCTTGTTGTTTTTACGTATTTTGCGTAATCCAATTCTCTTTTCCGTATGCATATTAAGTGCAAATAAATCCCCTGTATGTAGCATGGTTGACCCTGCTACATGATAAACGGAAAAGTGAAGAGTGTGATCAAGCTTTATACCAACTCGGTTGTACTTTTTGCTGACGCCGAAGTAATATGGTTAGTCGACTGTGAGAATATTTCAATTTAATTTTTTTTGTCCCCCCCATTTCCTCTCACCTAGTCGATTAATTTGGTATAAAGACGGACAAATTTGAGTGAAGAGGGTCAGTCTTTGAAATTAACTATTACGTGAAGTAGCTTGAGCTCGGCTGGTAGTAATTTATAAAGTCAAAATTAAAATAAATTAATCGAGTTTAATATTATAGAAAAAAAAAGAGTGAGTTATTTTTAGTTAGATATTTTTTGGAGATTTGGGGAAACAAGCCGGAAATATTTGGTGAGTATAATTATTAATATATAAGTACTAACATTTTGGGCACCGGCAGTAATCTGTCATCCGACTGTCTCTAGGGACGGAAATTGTTGTTGCTTGCAACTCCCTTTCCTTCTGTCGGGAACATTTTACTGTCTAAAATAAAATTCTTACTAACCTTAACTGAAGTTAGAAGTCCCCAAAATTATTGTATTTAACCTGGCACGGTTGAATACAAAATGATAGTTTAAAACCCCTCCACCATACAATCACGGTTGGTTCAAGCCTCGTCATGGGTTGGTAAGGCCAAATGCACTACTTCGGGGTCCGGCACCCCACTCAACCTTCTTTCATATATGTACCATTTCGATGCGGTAATCAAGTCTGTTACTTGTGCATCCCCATCCCCGCGGCCAAGCATTTACCTCTCCCGACTGAGCTACGGGTCAATGCCGCAGGGGGGTGTAATACAGGTAAGGCAAAATTTCTGTGAAACTGGGTTAGCCCTAGCATAAGGCAAAAGCAAACCCGTTTCAAGTTCACTAGTTAGTTTTATCTTACTAATCTAACAATTGTTTAGTTTAATTTAATTGTATATTATTTTCTAAAATAAAACTATGAAAAAAAAAGTTCTAATCAAGCATAACCTGCATGAGTGTGGATACTGCAACAGAGTCGCTTCTTCCCCACACCCTCTCGCTTTGCCGTGCGAGATTGAGAGATTATGAATCACTAGAACGGTGCCAAGTGGCTAGTAGTAGGAATACTTACCATTGTTATTTGGTTGATGGTTCTCCTTGTATTTTGAAAGAAATTTCTATGATTGGTTGTAATTTATTAACTTTATTTATGATATTAAACTGGATGTTTGTATTGATACTGATTTTAACTGACTTGATTTAAAACTGAACTATGCTACTACCGTCGAGATTCGCCGAGTGACTCGACGAAACCTCTAACGATTCAGTTAAACCAATTAACTGTTACTGGAATACTACTGCTGGAATACTACTGAACTGAACTGAACTGATTTGGTTTAACAATTTTCGAGTCTCAAACAATTCATTTTTGGAAATTCGACAATTTTTAACACGCGCTATATACTATTAATATTTTTTTTTTTTTTGAGAAAGTTTGCATTTCCAAATTAAAAAGCATTTTAATGGTATTTTATTTCGACGAAAAATTGTTGATCTACCATTATTCAAGTTTGTTCCCCTCTTTCTGAAAATTAAATAAATAGCGGTCCGAAATATGAAAAAGGAGCAGTCAGTTTTTTATTTTTACTCGAGTTGTAATTGGTTCAGCGAGTGATTAGTTGTGATAACAAAAAAATAATTTTTTTTTCTGTACTCGTACAAATAAAGAATCCCTGTGATAATAATAAAAAGTAAATGCGCGTGGGGATCGCGTTATTAAAGTGTAGAAAATTTTTTTTGTGTAAAACAAAATACAAAGAGACAGAACAATTAAAGCTATTTACGAACGTTATTGTGTTTTAACAAATTAATTAATTCATTGTGAAAGGATTAAAATTGTTAAATTAAAAACCCGTGTACCGTCGATAAAAACGTGTTCGTTCGTTTGTTGAAATTTCACATAAAAGTAACCTTGTTAAACAAACTGTTTCAATCGGAAAAAAACAATTTTAAAATTTTATCAATTACAATATATTGATTAGCCTGGCGAGAATTCATTGAATCGCCATTTTAAATTATGTGAAAAATATTTAACACTCAACAACGTGTAGTAAGTCTAAGTTACGTATACCTAAAACTAGAACAAAAAAAAAATATTAAAACTGACAAATTGAAATTGTGAAACTAAACCTAAGATATAAAATAGTGCAGTTTTTAAAACATTTCACAAACTTTCGTCAATTCATTATGAAACAGTTAATTGATTTATGGTTAAGATACATTGTTCAAGCCATAGTTAAAAGAAGTCAATTAATAATAATAGTTAAAACAAATAAAACTATCTAGTGTGAACGGGCATCTGCGCTCATACTTTATACACAGAAACACTGGTTTCGCTGACGTGAACCGCAAATTTATATACAAATATGAAGGATAATTATGGATTACATCGAAAATTATACCTTAACCAGATCGAAGGTCGCAGCTACTACCAGATGAGTTGATCGTTTTTATTATTATTATCATTATAAATACTATTAATTATTAATAACAATTTCATATTATTTATTATTTATTTATGTAATAATAAATTATATTCTTTCTTTTGTTATTGAACAGATCTTGTTTACTATATGTATATACCTATTATTATATTATTATTTTTTTGCGATATGTTTTTTTGAATTTATTAATTCATTTTTTGTAATTTATTTAAGTTCTAACCTATCTAACTAAATATTTATAAACCTTCAGGGGTATGCAATTATTCTAGTAATAATTAAGTATTCTGTTGTTGTTTTGATTAAGTGGTTATTTTAGTTAAGACAAAAATATTTAATTGGCGGACCTCCATAATTAGAAATTTTGTTAAGCTTAATTATTGATTAATGAAAATTTTGATGAATTCAGTTATTTCTGTTTTATAATAATTTTATAAGCTATGGAACGCTATGTTGTTTATTAAATATTCTTAAAATTGTTGAGATTTATTTATTTTGTCGTTCTTCGTTTTTTTTGCCGAAATATAAAGCATTAGTTATTCAGTATACCTTAACACTAAAATTATTTGATGTTTTTTTCTCATACAAATGGTTCTATTAAAAGTTTATTAAGTCGAAATGGAATAAACTAAGTATCTTTACGGAAATGCTGAGTGCTTGTTGAATGTTTTGTTGATGTCTCGATACGACTGTCACTATATGCGTGTACTCAAAACCATCGTATGCTTCTGATAATCCCACGCCTATTCACCCTGAGCCTAAGCCGGCTACCTATCACCCTATGCGATAACAGGGTCCCGGTCGAAATTGCATATTTTAAAACGGCATTTTAAAAAACGGCATTTCTCAAAACTGAATTTTTCAAAACGGCATAAGGTACGAAACGGCATAAGGTACAAAATAGCATTTTTCAAAATAGCATATTTCAAAACGGCATAAGGTACAAAACGACAGAGGTACAAAACGGCATTTTTCTAAACGGCATTTTTCAAAACGGCATTTCACAAAATTGCATTTTTCAAAACGACATAGGTACAAAACGGCATTTTTCAAAACGGCATTCCTTAAAACGATATCTTTCAAAACGGCATTTTTCAAAACTGCATTTTTCAAAACGGCATTTTTCAAAACGGCATTTCACAAAACTGCATTTTTCAAAACGACATAGGTACAAAACGGCATTTTTCATAACGACATTTATCGTTTATTCAGGTTCTTTTAATATATGTATACATAATAATTCGTTGTTCGTTGCTACTGAAATATTCGATACATTTTAGTAGGTATTTCCGTTGAACTTCGCCCACTGTTTCTAAGTAACATCAAATTAATAAAACTATTACAAACCGTTTTAACATAATACATACCAGATGTCATGCGTATAAATATATACCTGAGGTTATGTAGTATAGACGATATTCTGATATAAGCGTATGCTATACACCGTAATATATAGGTGCGATAAACATAAAATTGTTGTGATTTCTTAAAAATGTACTATCTTGGGCAGGACCATAAATAGGAAAAACCCTCAGACAAAAAATTGTAGTGGCGACGTACGTTAATAACGCGACATATCTTGAAACTAATATCTTTGAATCGAATTTTTCGATAAACCCGATAAATTAAGAAACAGCTTGCATGAGATGTATTCCAATATGGAGTAATCTGCTACGACCATGCAATTGTAGTAACTAACTAGAACTTCGAAGCTCTATATAAAAATTTAGGTGAAGGAGAATATTATATGCATACTAAATCTTCAAATAATATGTAATTCCAATGAAGGTAAATTTTTCTTATAACATACCTACTAAAGTTTTTATATAAAACATGTAGAAGAAATTTGCCATAATCAATTTCATTTGTAAATTCAAGTCTACCACAGGAACATGTGAAGTTTGATCTTAATCGACTAAGAAATAGACAAGTTCTTATTCATTTGGCTTTATCCTAGAATTTGACCCAAGAATCGTTCAAAAATTTCATTCATGTCAAACTTCATCGTATTCCGTTAATAAATAATCGTACCTGTTGGTCATATTCCAAAAATTAATGAAAAGATAATTCTAGATTCATAATCGATTGAAATATTTCATTTTATCTTGTGCAGTTTTAAAAAATGCCGTTTTGTACCTATGCCGTTTTGAAGTATGCTGTTTTGAAAAATGCAATTTTGGAAACTGTCGTTTTGTACCTATGCCGTTTTAAAATATGCAGTTTTGAAAAATGCCGTTTTGAAAAATGCCCTTTTGAAAAATGCAGTTTTGAAAAATTCCGTTTTGTACCTATGCCGTTTTGAAACTTGCAGTATTGAAAAATGCAATTTTGAAAATTGTCGTTATGAAAAATGCCGTTGTAACCCTTATGCCGTTTTGAAATATGCATTTTTGTAAAATGCAATTTTGTACCTTATGCAGTTTTTAAATATGCAGTTTTGAAAAATGCAATTTTAAATTATGCAGTTCTGAACGGATAACAGATGCTTAACTGCCCATTATCTTAAATAACGCACAGTTTAATTTCGTTACAGCATATAATTAAAAAATTGTATTTCCCAATTTTCCGATCATCAAAACTTATAAGTCGATAATCGATATTTCGTTTGAATACAACAACATAAATGTATATCATATATATATATATATATACATATAGGTCCTATGGAATACCAAAGTAATGTTTATGCTTGGTTTTGCTGTTTCTTACAATGCTTTTTTAATTATTTTTTCGATAATATATGCGGATGTGACAAAATTGATGAATAATATTAATTGGATATACTCAGTGCACCTAGAATACTACAGGCCACACTGCTTTAATAATTTTGCTATATGACGTCAATTTAAGTCGTCAGTTCCTTCTTTAGCTATTGCAGGCAGCACTAAAATTATAAAGATTGTTATGATTTTTTTGTGTTTAAGCTGTCATATTGATAAAAAAAAATTGTAGTCAAACAACAAGAAAAATATGTTAATAATATATTTTAAAATTTAATTAAAAGCTATTAAGTGAGTATTGATTCATAATATTATTATAAAATTATGCATTTTAAATTGTGTTAAATATGTAAACACGTACAAAATGTGTACACATTTCTTGTAATTTAAGGGAAGACATAACCTTACTTTTAGCACTCGTATAAATATTTTATTTTTTCTGTTTATTTTCGTTTATTCTTTTTTCCCCCTGATCTGTGTTCTGGGGCCGAAGCACTCCCTACTCTTTCGCTTATTTACGTCCTTACCTTTACGCCTGTATTGCCCAATTCGAGGACGTACGGATATAGGTCCGATTTTATTACCATCTGCACATTGCATAGCTCCATGCCAGCCTATACTGGCATGGAAGATGGGTCGGCCCATGAGCCCCGCACTCCGACAGGGGGTCATAGATGTGTTCCTTCTCATCCCAAATCGTAATTTGTTGATGAAAATTCCCTTTGCATCCTGCCCTTATCGGGATTCGAACCTGGTACCTCCCGATCCAAACGCCAAAGCTTTAACCACTATGCGATTTGGTCGGTTTATTCTTTTTATGAACATGACTGCCGTCTATAGTTCAAAGAATAAACTGTAGACATAAATTTGATGATATAGAAAGCAGTGTGGCATGTAAAGTTTATATGAAAAAAGTAGTGTATATACGACGTATGTTTTGTTTTGTTGTTGCTTTTATATTTTATGATGTATCGCGTCGATCGCTTACTATGCGTCTTTTGTAAATATATGCGTATATGCGACATTTATTTTGATTGGATTGACATCGTTTATGTTGTCGTAACGATCTTGTATTTATGATGATGGGATTTTGGTTTTACTTTGCGAGATTTGGAAACGAGGTTAATGGGGTTGTGAATATCACAACAATCTGATAAAACACAGAATTGCCGTTGGCGATGCCAAACCGTTTAAGCAGCGCTATTATGCTATATCTCCAGCAGTTGAAGTCGAGATGTTTAAGGAGCTAGATCGAATGTTATCGTTAGGTGTAATCGAAGAAATTGTCAGCTCATGGAGGTCACCGATGGCCATAGTCCGCAAGGCTGACGGCAAAGTCCGATTATGCTTAGACACAAGGAAAGTGAACTCGGTTACAGTGAATGATGCTTACCTTTTGCCTCTCATCGATGGGTTGCTAGGGCGTCTGAACAAGACGAGGTTTATTTCAAGCCTCGACTTGAAAGATGCGTTTTGGCAAATACCATTAGATGAGAGGTCAAGGGATAAGACAGCTTTCACTGTGCCGGGAAGACCACTGTATCATTTTACTGCGATGCCTTTCGGACTCTGTAACGCGCCGCAGACTATGTGCATTGACCTCATGCATCGGGTGATACCCCATGAGCGGCACACTGAGATATTCGTATACGACCAATTGATTGCTGCTGAAACATTCAACGAACACCTGTCCTTGCTGAGAAAAGTGGCGGAATTATTGTAAAAAGCTGGCTTAACGATCAATTTGGCTAAGAGCAAATTCCTGTTGAAAGAAATTCGCTACCTTGGTTACATTGTTGGCGACGGTATACTCAAGGTAGATCCCTCCATAGTTTCTGTAATTACTTCTTATCCTAGTCCTAAGACAGTTTGACAACTCAGGAGATTTCTGGGTATGTTAGGTTGGTACCGGCGATTCACCCACCAATATTCAGATTTGGCAACTCCACTCACTAATATGTTGAGGAAGAATCAGAAATTCAAATGGAACGATGTTATTTTTGTGGAGTTTCCACTTAAATGTTTTTTTAATGGTATTGACCGGGTATCGAACTCCTGATACCGTGAGTACTAACTCACATACACCGCGCACTAACTTGCTGCACTACACAAGATTTAATGTTAGTTAATTATAACTGTTTTTGTGTTTTATTTTACAAATTTTATTTATTTTATTGGCGTTTATGTGCGCCTGTTATTTTTTAGTTAGCGTTGTACGTTTATATGCACTATTTATAGTTTTTTTTCAATTAATTGCACTTTGCAAGAAAAATGAGCTCTTGCGCGGATTTTCGTTAACGGTCGAACTGTCTTTATTTTACCGTTATTCGAGTGTCGGGGTCACCAGTTATTGCGGTGTTACCGTGTTTTATTATTAATAAGGATTACACCCACTATATTATTATTAATAATTATTTATTTATTATTATTTTATTATACAATATTTGTATTATTAGTTCACAAGCTCGGTGTGTGAAGGATTGTTCGTGGCACTTTTCACTGTTTAATTTTAACCGCGATTGTGTGTGGGACTGTGTTTCTTGAAATTCAAAACCCTACTGGTGTTTTCGTTTTTTATTTCTTTTCCCGTGTGAATATTTTTTTTGATTCTCGATATTTATCGATGATCGATAAATATCGAGATTCGCGATTCAGGTGGCGAAATAGCTCTATTCAGCAAAACGAGCTATGCCTCGTAATTAAGCGGCGCGGTGTATAAATAGTTTTGCTACGCGGAGTGCCACGACGTGAAAAGGATTTTTGAGCCGCTACAAAACTCTATATTGATTTCATGGGACCTTACCCGAGATCGAAACAGGGAAACACCTACCTATTTGTAGCTCTCGATCATTTAAGTCGATTTGTCCTACTCGAGCCCGTGCGTGATGCCAACAGCAAAAATGTGGTGAAATTTCTTGAAAACTGAGTTCTGAATATGTACTCAGTTCCAGAGAAAAGTTTGAGTGATAATGCGAACCAGTTCACCTCGAATATTTTCAAAGATTTCTTGAAGAGACATGGTATGACTCAGATCTTAACTCCAAAGAATTCACCTCGGGCGAATGTTTCGGAACGTGTAAACCGTAGCGTATTATCGATCATTCGTTCATACACCAATAATGATCACACTACCTGGGATACGCATGCACATGCTATAGCATCGGCGCTGCGCAAAGTGACGCACGACAGTACAGATAGATCTCCACATTTCCTTATTTTTAGACATCATTACATTTCTCATGGATCGCATTACAAACTACTTCGTCAATTGAACTGTATCGAAGATCATGAAGTTCACTTATCTAATGCAGATAAACTATCTATTTCTCAAAAAATCGTACTAGAGAATTTGCGGAAGTCCCATCAACGCAATGCGCACACGTATAATCTAAGAAGTTGCAATCGAAAGCTGTCCTTAGGTCAGCTAGTCTTCGTTCGTAAAGTTTGCCAAAGTGCGGCATTTCAAAAATGTTCAGCAAAACTTGCGCCGAAATACCGCAAAGGTTTTATAAAGAACCAGTTAGTAACGTAGCTTACAAGCTTGCATCTAAAAGACATTAAATCATATTGGTTGTCGTAAAAATAATTTTGAAGTCCTAACTTAAACTAATTATCGGAACTTCATTTTTTTTACCAGACTAACTTCTAATTAAAACTTATCTTAGAGTTTCAATTCTTTTAAAAGATTTCTTATTTATTTTCATTCCCCGTAAAATCAAACGAACATACGTTCCAGGTTTTAGTTGGTTGCATACCCCTGACTTAACACAACACCTCAACAGACTTATTTATTTTTGAAAGTGTAACTGGATAATCCCGTTCAATATTTCGCTCGTGGTAATTATTGTAATATAATCGGATGAAAATCGAGAAAGAAAAACAAATTTGGAAGTCAAGCTAGGCGGTAAACATAGTCAGTTAGGTCTAAAATTTAATTGCAGACGGTCGTGATAGTCGTGTTTGAAAAAAAGCTGTTCGGTCGAAATTAAATATTCTTTTAGTTTGATTAATAAAACGGGGAATGAAAGAACATTCGATAACTCACGGTTATGTTAAAGAATAAAGCAAATCGTGTGTAACTACACAGTTAAAAAAAGTTGTCATATACAAGTACGTTATTAATTATATCGTATATACATCCAAAACATAATTATAATGTATTTCGAAGTAGTGCTCTTTCGAAAATATTTTCATATTTATTTTATCGAATAACGAAACTATTTGCTATGAAATAAGGTATACAATATATCTTTATAAGGAGCAAGAATTATTGCTTTTGATAATATGTTACTTCGAAAGCCAAAATGTCTAATAACGAAATTAATATCAAACTACACATCATTTTAATTGTTCTTGATACTTTATTGAATATAGCAGTTATTCAATATAATTTATAACTAAATGAAACGCGAGTATTATTTTATTCAATAAATTATATAATTATTTATTAATTTTATACAAAAATTTCAACTTAAGAAATAATTATTAAAAAATAGTTGAAGCAGCATAAATAAGTTTTGCACCGAAGTTAATCAATCTATAAGTATAAATATTCTCAGTTAATCAATATTGTAAATTATATCACAAAAAAAGAATACCTTTATTAGCGTTATTTGATTATTGTCGTAATTCCTTGTAAATTACTGGAATGACGGTAAAAAATGTTGCCCAGTTACTGATCAAATTATTTTCTTCAGCCGGATACTGTAATTTAAAATCAAATAATATCTGAAAATAAATAAAAATTAAAATAAATTAATTGTTGATTTTATATTCATTTATAAATTTTCAAAAAACTCGTAAACGTCAAACCAAGTTAAATCAAAATATGACACGACAAGTTTACAGTCTTAAAAACTAAAAGTATTGTATTTTAACAAAATCAGTATGACGTTTTAAAATATTCCTTAAAATGTACTTACTTCTTCATCGATAAATTTTCCGTCAAAGTTTTTATTTAAATCATTATCTGCAGAAGGATTAGACTCGCAATCATCAGAATAATTTGAATCGGGTTGCGTCACCAATTTTAATAGAAACTGCGGATGTTGGAAATCTTGTAAGAAAATTTGGAAAAATTCCTTTACCTCAATTTGAACATCTAACGTGTCAGTAAAATACTTTATGTCTAAGCAAAACACATTTAACGCCGTTGCAAATACAGAACAAAGTTTGTAAGTAAAGAAAGGAAAAAAAATTGATAAAAATTATTAAAATACGTTTAAAAAATAATTCAAAGTAAAAAGCTTAAACATTGGTAATATAAAAATGGTATCAACGTACTATGGAAAATCACTTGAGTAAATACTAACAGATGAAGTGCCAAAGCCACCACAAAGAAACATCAATAGAACCTATTATGTGTATAACTGTATATTCCACCATACCACTTTGTGCAATGATCGTAAAATTTAATCTTTATGCAAACCGATTGAAATACTGACAAGCAAAAATTAAAAGTAATTTGTTACGAAAACGGTAATAAGTTATTACTGTTTCAGTAACAAATAATTTTTAATTTTTAGTTAGCTACTAACAACCTATTATTACAATAACGCGGTAACAATAGCAAAAACTGTTTATTTTGATTTTAAAACAAATTGATGTAACACGAATTTGCCCAGAATTCCAATAATTCACACACCCATTCTCATAAAAACGGATATATTGTATTAAAATATACCTGATAACAAAAAGTCTTGGTATTCCCACGTGTCGCCATGTTTTATAATTTGTATACGAGTTATTTTTTTTTAACATTACCCGGACAAAAACTTGCGTGTAATACTCCATTTTTTTATATACCTATGTAACTGGCACTTCACGTTTAACAAAACTAGTTTAAAACTAACTACTTTTTAAATTTTTACTTCTTTATTTAATTTAATTACCTACCCTTAAATAAAACAATTTTTCACTTCTTAAAAATATTAATTTCGTAAAAATCTGACAACTTTTTGAAGTATTTCGAGTTGAAATAACCATACGAGAATAAAATGCAGTAACAGCAATCAGTAACAACTCGTGTGTATTTCACGTAAAAAAGAAAAGTAAAAAAGGAAATAATCATAAAAAAGACAGGCACACTATTTGTTTACGTTATAAAAAAGAGATGAAGATAAAAATTATTAAAAAAACTCAATATAAATTGTAACGCGATTCAAATTATATTGCATCGTTTTTTTTTCGAAACAAGCTTTATAATTAAATTGATTACAAGCTTGTAACTTATAACGCGCATTATAAGCTTATAACCAAAATCGAAGCGAAAATTTGTAACTGTGTAGTGAGTTAGTTACAAATTATTTTTATATAATTTTAGTTTTAATATTAAGTGATATTGATATTAATCAAAGATAATCAAATAAACTTAATTTAGATTAATAAATAACTAAAGTGAATGTTAGTGCAGTGTATGATTCCCATAACGGGGGAAAAATTATCTAACGAATAGATACGGGGTAAACCACATAAATTAACGTATAATGACGTTAATAATACCGCATAAATCAAGTGTCCACATGTTCGGCCACTAATAATGTGTTACAAGACTGCGCATATGCGAAAAAAAAACATTATGCTTAAATTTAGTTCATAGTTCAAACTACATATATAACTGACTGTAGTGTGAATAGCTAGTTATGTTAATTGATACATGAATAATAATAATTAAACCGTAACCTAGTTAACTACCTAATAACTATGATTTTTTAACTGGTGAAAAAATATCTATTATATAAATCTATTTATATAAATAAATAAATCAATTGATAATAGTACGAGTATAATAATAAATCAATAAAAACTAACGCAATCTTAATTGTATTAAAAAATTGCATATCGTAGTCGCTTAATAACAATTTACAACACAAAGTTGGACACAAATACGGAAGATTCCCAAAATACCCAAAAGAATTCTCAACGTGGTACATGGGCATTTTTGGCAACCATATTAAGGTTTTCATTTACATTAATTTTTTTTAATTTTTTTTCATTTTTTTATTATAATTATTTATATTATATACATATTTTTACTTATTTCTTTATTGAAATATTTTATTATATTAAATTTTACAATATATTTTTCTCTTTTCTTGATCGCTTAGTTAAGTTAATTTATGTTAGTTCGTATGACGTCATTTAGTTAAGTAGGGTGATAGGGTAGTACATAAAATTTTCATTATGTTCATTTACACGAATTTTTCATTTCATTTGCAAATAATTTTACAATTAAAATTTTATTGTAATTTCAATTTCTTAGTTTTGTTTTTGTCTTTATTTGAATTTAGCTTTTCTTTTTTTTTAATTTCGCTCGATTCGCATATATATATATATATATATATATATATATATATATATATATATATATATATATATATATATATATATAAAGGGTGTTTTTTTAGGAGGTTTGTTTTTCCGATAGATGTCGTTTTATTTTATGACAGTTGTTTTGACAGCTCAAAGTGGCATTTCTACTCAGTATTGTTTGGCAAATCATTATGAATAGGTTAACTCCAGAACAACGTTTTCAAATCGTGGAAATTTATTTTCAAAATCAGTGTTCAATTAAAAATGTTTATAGAGCACTTCGTGAATTTTATGGTGCACATAATCGTCCGTCAGAGACCACCATAAAGAACGTAATTACCAAATTTCGGTCTACATTCACTCTTTTGGATGCCAAGCCACCGACAAGAATGAGAAGAGTTCGTACAGAAGAAAATATTGCTGTCGTTGAGGCCAGTGTCGAAGAAAACGACAATTTATCGATTCGTCGTCGTGCTCAGCAAATTGGACTTTGTCCATCGACTTTATGGAAAATTTTACGTAAAGATTTGGGTTTGGTGCCATACAAAATTCAATTGGTGCAAGAATTAAAGCCACACGACCATCGTTTGCGCCGTGAATTCAGTGATTGGTCGTTAAATCAATTGAACGAAGATCCATTTTTTTACCGTAAAATTCTCTTCAGTGATGAGGCGCATTTTTGGTTAAATGGATACGTCAACAAACAAAATTGTCGCATTTGGAGCAAAGATAATCCACACGCCGTTCTAGAATTACCAATGCATCCTGATAAATGTACTGTTTGGTGCGGTCTATGGGCTGGTGGGATCATCGGTCCATATTTCTTTAAAAATGAGGAAGGACGACGCGTTACCGTGAATGGAAATCGATACAGAACCATGTTAAATGAGTTTTTGTTGTCAAATCTTGAAGATATGGATATGAATGAAATGTGGTTTCAACAAGATGGTGCCACTTGCCATACAGCACGTGAAACAATCGACTTATTGAAAGAAACTTTCAACGACAACATTATTTCGAGAAATGGTCCGGTGAATTGGCCTCCGCGTTCGTGCGATTTGACGCCACTCGATTACTTTTTGTGGGGATACGTGAAGTCATTGGTTTATGTGGATAAACCTCAATCGATTGACGCTTTGGAAACCAATATTCAACGTGTCATTGCTGACATACGCCCTCAAATGCTTGAAAAAGTGCTGGAAAATTGGACCTCCAGAATGACATTTGTGAAAAATAGTCGTGGTAGCCATATGCCAGAAATTGTGTTTAAATGTTAAATGCCAAAAAATTATCTACCTAATAAAAAAAAATTTTGGTCATTTCATAATTTTATATGTGTTTTATTCAAAAAAAAAATCGGCAACCTCTTAAAAAAACACCCTTTATATATATATTAAGTTAAGATCAATAGATTTAAACTGAATTTTAATTAAATATTTACGATAAAACGGCAATAAATCAACTATATTATAAGTTACACAAATATTTAGTTTACGATTATTAAAAAATACGTTTTATTTTAATAAAATTACCTTCAGTTTAGGTTTCTCCATTGTAGCCATTTTGATTTATTATTTATGTAACATACATTTTTTGATTGTTTTAGGTTATAGAGGAACTTATCAAAATTTTCCCCTCACATGTTTTATAGTAGAGTACTTTTTACGTATATGTCCAAATTAAAGAAACTAAATAAAACAAAACTATTCCCGCCATTTTAAAAATAATATTTATTTTTTTTAATAATTTATAGAATGTAAAATACATCATATTAAACATCAATTATTAAACATTACGACTTTTCTCTTTATTTAAATTATTTTTAGGTTATGTTTGTCGCAGCAAAAAAAATCCCCTACATGTTCTACTATAAAAAAACAAATTTGTCTCAGTCACTCTGATGTAGATATTTTATTCTTGTCTCTTTTTAATTTTGTACAAAATCTTGTGATTTTGAATGGAATAGCGCTATTATATTCCATAACAAAAGTAATAAAGTAGAAATTGAAGGTAAGCAAATCGATTCACAAATCGATCCACAAAAAACCGTTTTGTTCTAATGTAATATAATATTTTATTTAATCACATTGTTTTTCTGATTTATATAATATGTACCCAAATAAGATTATCGATATGTATAGATTAATATAAATATTGCAATTTAATCATATTATTTCCTTTCTTCAAAAATCGAACCTTTTTATAACGTAAATATGAACACTTGTGTTAATTACGCAACATATCATAATCATGAGAAAATTCTAGATAAGAAATCAAACATGATCAAACTTGTAAAATCATGTTTCACAAAGAACGAAGAAATAATATAATTAAACGAATATAATATAAACAAAATAAAAATTGTATAAATAGTAGAATTGTCTGATAAATAATTCATTCTATATTCTTATGACAAACTCTGAAGAGAACAGTCGTATAAACTAAGAATCAATAAATAAAAGTGAATAAAGTAATTTTTATTTAATAAATCAAGTGTTATATTTCTAAATTAAATTTAGAATAATTATACAGAAATATAATTCGCGCGTATTGAAAAAATATATTGAGCGAGAAATGCGTATGTTGAGCCATAAATAAAAAAGAAAAAGATAACCTAACAAGAATGAATTATTTAATCCAAAACGCGGCTAGCGACGCATCCAGTATATTACTTTTTGGAACTAACATTACGGTCGTGAAGTACAACAACTGCAAAACAACATAAAGTAAACAAACTATATTCTCTCATTTTCTTTAATTTATATATGTATATGTATATATAAATGGCTTGAATCCACAATTTTTTATTTTTTTTAAATTTTTTTAATAGACCAACATTAAAATTGTGAGAAATTATGTTATTGTTTTGTTATGTCGAGAAGGGAATTCAAGGAAGACGAACAAATATGTATAGAAAAAAAAATATTTTTGGTGTTTAGATCAATAAAAGTAGAATACAATAATGTATTGCTGTTTCCACAAAATTATTTTTCCTCTCGCCCTTTAAATAGTATGAACATAAAAACGAAATTTTAAATTCCTATTATGTTCTTTATTATTTTACTCGTACATTGATCGTGCACTTCAAAATATTCTAATGATAATACATAGATGACTCTTAATGTGACAAACAAATTAGAATATGTAATATACATTAATAATACATATTAAAAATGCAGGTAACCCTGTTTACTCGATTTTAATTTAATTGATTAACTATACGAAATTACACAAATAGTTACAATGTTTTATTCGGGTTTTTTCACTTACAATTTTGAGACTACAATTTTGCTGGTTTTTAGCATGAAGCAGAATTCATGCGTTCTGTGTGTATGTGTGTACAGCTATGACAGCAAAAGACATCTACAAAAATTACCAAAAGGGTTTACAATTTCGTTTTAATCTAGTACTACTTGTTTCCGTATTTAACATCTTATTATAAATTGTAATGGTTTTGTTTTATAATTTTATGTTCTAAAAAAAAAAGAAATCTTATATAATTTTATCTATCTTCTTGCTTCTAACATACTCCCACACCCGTTAAGGAATTAAAGTAGAACATGAATAATTCTCTTAACTAATTATTTTACAATCCATTAAATAACTTAACTAATTAGTCTTATATATAGTGTACAAGAAAAATATGTATACAATTTTAACTGATTAAAGTTACTGTTTCTGATCTCCCGTTTGTTGTTCAGCGTCTTCGTTGGCGATTGCTTGTACATTTCGCCTGGTATTACGGAGTGATCGTATTTGCTCTGCATCTTGACTTGAGCCTAGTAATTTAATCAACTTCACTACCAGTCGTATCAATTCGTTATTATTGGTTCGTACTTTTACCACTCGTGTAGTCCCATCTTTCCCTGGATAGATCTCAATGATTCGACCCATTAGCCATTTGGTTGGGGGTAAATTGGTTTCTTTTATTAATACGATGTCGTCTTTGTAGAATATCATTCCATCTTGTTGCCATTTTACTCGTTGATTAAGAGTGCTTAAATATTCTTTGTGCCAATTTTTCCAAAAACCTTGTGTCCTCTTTTGGATATTTTGCCATAAATTCAATTTATTTTCTGGAAGGCTGATAAGGTCTGGTTCCGGAAAGCATTGCATTGGTCCACCAATCAAAAAATGTCCCGGCGTCAATGCTTGTAATTCATCGGAGTCATCATGAAGTTGACAGAGGGGCCGAGAATTGAGTATTGCTTCGATCTGCGCCATCAAGGTGCTGAGCTCTTCAAAAGTGAAATTAGTACTTCCCGCTACTCTGCGTAAGTGATGTTTGACTGATTTCACTGTAGACTCCCACAGACCTCCGAAATGTGGACCACTTGGTGGGCTAAAACGAAAGTGAATGTTGCTCTGCAAACAAAAGTCAAGAACATTATTAGAATTTTGTTGTTGTCTGAGCTGCTTTTTTAACTGTTTTAGTTCAGAATTAGCAGCCACAAAATTTGACCCATTATCGCACCAAATCTGCGTAATGCGGCAATAAATGATTCGGTATGCAAGCTACTAACGACCTCCAGATGGACCGCTTTAACTGCTAGGCAAACAAATACGGCGATATACGCTTTAGATAACGAAGTCCTTCTTAGTTTATTATTTTTTATGGTTATGGGACCAGCGTAGTCTAGACCAACGTTCAAAAAAGGTCTGTGTTGCGTGACCCGTTCTGCCGGTAAATCTCCCATCTTTGGACATCTTGTAGTTGAACGAAATCGGATACATCTCGTGCAGTTTTTAATATAACCTTTAATATTGTTTCTGGCATCTATCATCCAGTATTTTAAACGAAGCGTATTTAGCACTAATGATGTGCCCCCGTGTAACAAGGAATGGTGGATTTCTTTAATAATTAGTACATTGATAGGATGCCTTCGTGATAGGATAATTGGATGACGTGTTGAATAATTTAAATTGGAATTTCTTAATCGACCACCTACTCTAAGTAGGCCATCCGTAGATATGAACACATCTAATGCGTTAAGTTTTGATTTCGAACTAACTGGTCGCCCTTTCCGAATATTTGATAATTCATCGTGGAATTCTTGATTCTGAATGGCACGAAAAATTATTATCTCGGCATAATGTAGTTCCTTGATTTGTAGTGGTCCTTTAATGGCCAATTTTTCTTCAGTAGATCTTCGGCAGAATCGCAACACGTACACCAAACTCCGCTTAACCCTTAGGTATGATGAGCATGCATCTAAGAGTTTGTCTATCGTAGACCGTGATGCCGAATGATTGGTACAAATTAGAGAATTAACCTTGGCCTCTAAATTATGTGGATTAAGAAGCTTAGTTTGTAGCTTTTGGCATGGCCAGTTTGAAGGATGCTGCTGAAGCCAGATTGGACCTTTCCATCATAGGTTGGCCTTATTTAGTTGATCAGATAATACACCTCGAGTAATTAGATCTGCCGGATTTTGCTTACTAGGTACATAGTGCCATTGTTGAGCTGGTATAATATCTAATATAAATGACGTTCTATTGGCTATAAATGTTTTCCAGCGGCTTGGGATGTCAGCTAACCAATGTAATACTCTTACCGAATCACACCATGCATGTACTTCAACCGACACCTCCGAAAACAGGCAACTTTTAATTAGTCTTACCAATTTCGCAGTTATGTATGCACCACATAATTCCAACCTTGGTAAACATATTTGTTTAATTGGAGCAACTTTACCCTTCGAACATATAATTTGTGTGCTAATACTATTATCGATTCCAACTGCTCGCAAATACACTACCGATCCATATCCTTTCTCTGAAGCATCGCAAAACGCGTGAATTTGTATAGCTTTCAAATGTGGTTTGGGGAATTTATGATAGCATCGTTGTATTTGAATCTTGTTTAAACATGGTAGGCTTTCGTACATTGTTTTAAATTCCTTATTTGTATCTAATGGTAAAGGAGTATCCCAATCCAAGTTAGCAACCCACAATTTCTGTATCATAAATTTAAACATCATTACAGTTGGTGAAAGCCATCCAAACGGATCGTAAATTTTTGATATTTCGGATAATATCTTGCGCTTGGTCCATACTTCCGCCGTTGTTAATTGTGCTTGAAACGAAAATACGTCGTTCTTTGAATCCCATATTATACCAAGTGTTTTGGCAGATTGATCTTCCTCCAGTAACTTGAATCTTGTTGTAATCTCATCTTGCGAAAAGGACTGCAAAAGTTTGTCAGAATTTGATCGCCACTTACGTAAACGAAATCCATGTTGGTCGAGTAGAAATACAATTTCTTCTTTCAATTGTAATGCTGCTTCTTCAGAATCGGCACCTGCCAACAGGTCATCTATGTAAAAATTGTTCAATATCGCATCCGAGGCAGTTGGATATTTATTGAAATTTTCGCTGGCTATTTGTTGTAGTGTCCGAACAGCTAGATACGGTGAACAATTAGCTCCATATGTAATGGTAAGTAGCTTATAAATACTTATCTCCAATGATGGATCATCTCGCCACAATACTAATTGATAATTGCAATCGGTCTCATTGATCATAATTTGCCTGTACATTTTTTCTATATCCGAAACGAATACAATTTGGTACATCCGGAAGCGCAATAAAATGTTGAACAAATCCTTTTGAATTTTAGGGCCTACATGGAGAATATCATTCAGTGAACTCTAGTGGGATGTCTTACACGAGGCATCGAACACTACCCGCAATTTGGTAGTGGTACTGCTTCCTTTAATTACACCGTGGTGTGGTAAAAAATATCGCTGGTCGTCATTTTCTGGAATTTCGGACCACGTTACCTTTTCCATGTGGTTGAGGAGGATGTACTCTTGCATAAATTCAATATATTGTCGTTAAAACTCTGCATCTCGTTTGGATTTTCTTTCCATAGCTATCAATCGACATTTAGCGTTAGCATACGAGTTTCCCAGCGTTAATCTAGGTGTTAAGAAAGGTAATCTTAGCTCAAACCTGTGGTTACTCGTTTTTATCGTTGACGTAGTGTACAATAATTCGCAATAATCATCTTTTTCCGTTCGTTGCCTCATTGCAGGAATTTCCTCTACTTCCCAAAACCTCTTGAGTAAATCCTTTAAATCTTCTTGATGATCTCCCATTGATTTTACCATTAGTGTCGTATTATGCCTATCATTCGGGTTTGATCCAATTTTTCCGGCTACTATCCACCCAAATTGAGACTGGTATAATGGTGGTAGTTGATCGATGTTCACTTTTTGATTTTCTACGATATCGAAGAAATGTTCGGCTCCTATTAGTAGATCCACAGGACGCGCTTTGTTAAATGAAGGATCAGCGAGTTCCATATCTTTCAATTTGTTGAATGATTGTATTTCAAAACTAACTTCAGGTAATTTTGACGAAACAGTCTTAATAATCTGTGGTGTAATGCTGATTGTATAACTCGAATTAATTCTTGATTGAATCTGTAGTGTAGTTTTTCCCCTTGTAACTCCGACCTGAGTGGATGCTAGTCCAACAATTCTCAATTTTGCCTTACTTCGAGGTACGCCTAGACGGTTTACTAATGACTCCGAAACGAATGCACATTGCGAACCTGAATTCAGAAGGGCTCGAGCTGGTATCATTTCACCATTCTATGATTTTACATACACCATTGCCGTTGGTAGAATTGTGCAGATGGGTAACTGGGATAAACTTGGGGTTTCGTCGGTTACAAGGTGATTTAATACTTTTGTCTGGTTAGAATTCACTGCCAAATGTGTATTACTGTCTTTAGATAATTGTGTTGGCTCTGGTCTAACCTCAGATCTCGTTACTTGAAGTCGTGATTCGGTTTGATCTCTTGGTTGAGAAATTTGTTATAACTTCTCGACATAAATTGTATTTGCAGCCGATTGTTTATATGAGCCAGCAGTGCCTTGTGAGTGTAATAACGAATGGTGTCTCCCTTGACATATTAAACACGAAGTTTTAGAACGACAGTTCGCTACAAAATGTCCTTTTCTCAAACAATTATTACATAATTACTGTTCATTAACTAACGCGAGCCGGGTCTCTAATTCATTATTTCGAAACCTTGGACCCTTTCGATCGATGTCTCTGCCAAAAATGATTTCATCGCTTGAGTTTTATTAATAGGCTTTTCTTGAATGCTACACGATTCCAATGTATCACAACGAATATTCAAAAATTCTAAAAAATCCGCAAATGTAGGATACAAAATGTTCACGGAATCTCTGGCCCACAATTGCTTCGTGTCATTATCCACCTTTTGTAGTAATAGGAAAATCAACCAAGGATCGCGTGATTCTTCCTTTTCGCCAAGGCTTCTAAGTGCGCGAATAACTTCGTCGGAATGGTCATAGAGGCGACGTAAATCCTTGTAATTTGTACTTTTACATGGCCTTTGATCAATGAACGATTGGATTAGCCCGGATATAATTGGTTTTGGCTTGTTATATCGAGCTTCTAATTTTAACCAAGCTTCGTCGTAATTGCTATCCGTTGTGTTAATATGCCGAATTAATCCAGCTGCTTCGCCTCGTAACAAACTTTTTAGTTTTGTAACTTCTGTGCTCCTTTAAGGTTGGGATGATTATGAATGGCATTAACATAGAGGTCCCTAAAGGAAGGCCATTCCTTATAGTCGCCGTTGAATGGTTCAATGTTGATTTTTGGAAGTTTAATACTCGAAGTTGTATTAAGTGCTTCATAAAAATGTTTTTGTTGTGCTACAAATGATTCCAAGGTTTCATTTAATTCCTCTCCGCTTTTAACCTTAGGTCCCGTTGGACCAGTACGTCGGGCAATGGCGTCCTCGAGAAGAGTGCGAGCTGCGTAATATTCATCATCGACCAGCTCCGTCACTGGTTTGTAATCGGCAAATGCATACAGTTCGATTTCGATCTCTTGAAAATCAGCATGTTGTTTGAGTAAATTAGTTAAGCGCGGCACTATGGCATTTTCTGTCGTTTCATCATCAATCTTCTTCGCAAAATTTAAAATTGCTGCAATTTGTCCCATAATTCGACTTCGGATTCTAATATGGCGGTCCATTTCAAAATTACTGTAACACACGAGAGCTGGCTAGTTGTGGATTAATTTGTTTTTATTTATTTATTATCGTTTAACTATCCACTGTTTATTTAATAATCACTTCACACCACTATCCGTATCTAATTTATAAGTGTTTGATTAATTCAACGGTTTGCAATTATTATTCACGATGTTACGATACGTTTTGTTCAAAGTACACCATACTAATTAATAACACTTTCGATTTTTAAATCACTTAATGAATTATATGCAAAGTTCACTGTATGCGTACTCAATTTTGTAACAGCTATTTCAACTTTTTTCGGCTTATATACTACAACACGGTTTTTTTTTAACTAACTGTTTAACACACAATCCAAAAATATTGTTCTCCGGTTTTCGTTTTAATGTTCCGTTACACTTGTAACAATAAGTTTACGAAGTTCACTGCGAGTTACTATTATACCGTTGAATTAATCCCGCGATCAGAATTTTCCATCGATTTTGTTTTGTTTTGCACTGCGATATTTTCTCCACTCGTTCGATTTTTTGCGGTACACGATGCACTAATAATTTGGTTGGTTAGCTGTGTACCGGCTCTCGTTGATGGCCGAATAAATAGATTCGCTTTGTATATACAGCATAATTTGTTTTAAACGATAATTATCTTGTAATTTTTATTGTTTCACTATATTAATACACATGAGGAATGTTTTAATTAATTCACACGTGATAATATAGTCCCGGGTTTCGGCACCAAAAATGTTTACTCGATTTTAATTTAATTGATTAACTATACAAAATTACACAAATAGTTACAATGTTTTATTCGGGTTTTTTCACTTACAATTTTGAGACTACAATTTTGCTGGTTTTTAGCATGAAGCAGAATTCATGCGTTCTGTGTGTATGTGTGTACAGCTATGACAGCAAAAGACATCTACCCAAAAATTACCAAAAGGGTTTACAATTTCGTTTTAATCTAGTACTACTTGTTTCCGTACTTAACATCTTATTATAAATTGTAATGGTTTTGTTTTATAATTTTATGTTCTAAAAAAAAAGAAATCTTATATAATTTTATCTATCTTCTTGCTTCTAACAAACCCTTTCTTAACGATTTAAATATGAACTGGAATACGTTCAAAATAAATAAATCTCATTACGAGTACTTTGTCGAATGAATAATTTCAACTTGGTGGGTTTAGGTGTGATTACTTCATTTATTCAAGCGATGTTCTAAAATTTGGAAATTGTTTACTAATTTTAATTCAAATTGAAAAATTTAATTAGATTGGCAGGATATAGAATCTTTGATTTTTTGTTTTAAGTTGCGGAATAAATTCAAGCCAAATTGAATTGGTCATTTCATAACCAAATTTAGTAAATGAATATATTTGGATTATTTAACGATTGTTGTTTAACTTTCTAGAATATCGCCAAACAATTAAATGTAAGTTAATTGAATGATTTTTTAAAATTCGAGCAATTAAAAGAAGCTTGGAATGAAAATGAGATTTTATTATTTTCCAGTAAAATTGCAAAATACGGGTTACTTATACCAAATTCGTTTGCTTTTACAACAACAATTTGACCGGATTTTATGTAAACGAATATGAAAGAAATTTGATCGACTTTTGTAGTAATATTTGTGAAAAGAAAGGCAAAAAACCGTTTATTATAAATGGCGGGTTTATCATTTCACCTTGTTAGCATCGGTATAACAAAAAATTATATAGCAAAGAATTAAAATGTTCAATATAGTGTCTCCCATTTCTCAATTTAATTAATTTATTTATCAATAATTTTCAATTAAAAGCATAAGAAATTATATAATTTCGCACATAAACACAACATTTTAGTACACAAGATATTTCGAAAATACGTCGCACAAACAAAATTACAAATTATCCTTAAAATTTTAATAAATCTATTAAAAGCAAAAATACACAAGATATTTTGAAAATACGTCGCACAAAATTACAAATTATCCATACAATTTTAATAAATTTATTAAAATTAATTTAAAATTTATTAATTTAAAACTGAATTGTACAAATGGCGCGGGGTCTTTGTTTTGATGTTATGTTTTGACGTTTACTTTTGTATAAATGTATGCGTAAAAATCTAACAAAAAATCAAGATTTTTTAAAATTGATCTAGCCGATTTGTTAGATCAAGATTTTTGTGTGAAAAAAATTTGTAATGTCAAAAATGTTGATCTGACAGCTGAATCCGATCAAATCTTTTTGATCTGACAGTTCGAACGAATTTAGTATTAGTCTCATATTCCTAACCTTTATATATACTAAATAAAGCAAACTTTTGTTGAATTTTGTTGTAAACATTACACATGAACCCTGCGTCTGTGTTGCTAATCTTATTGATACAAAGTGCATTGATGTCAGAAAACCTTGTAAATATATTACATTTTATAATTTGTTTGTCATATTAAGAATCATCTATGTATTATCATTAGAATATTTTGAAGTACACGATCAATGTAAAATAATAAAGAACAATAGGAATTTAAAATTTCGTTTTTATGTTCATACTATTTAAAGGGCGAGAGGAAAAATAATTTTGTGGAAACAGCAATCAATACATTATGTATTCTACTTTTACGTCATTTTCAAAAGAAAAAATATTTGAATGTGTGTACGTCCTATATAAAAGTTTATTATATCACATACATTCATAGGAAAAAATAAAAAATTACATTTATTGATCTAAACCATAGAAATAGAGTATATAGAATGAATGTAAATAACTGTCAAGCGTCACAAATTCGGAGGGTACAAGAGAAAGCATATAAATTAACAGGGCCGTATTTAGAATTTTTTTCGATCGAATGCAGTGAAGTTAGGAAGTTTAAATTAAAAAATTATTTATATTTAATTACATTTTTATTTCTTTAATAAAGTACATTAATTATTTTTATTTAAATATAATATTAATGTAATAAAAAATTATAAAATATAAAAAACATAAAATATAAAAAATAATAATTATAAAACCACTACGCTTATTTATTTCACATTCCTTTGAAATGTAATAAAGAAATAAACTTGTTTCTTTTCGTTAATTTATATGACCTTTGGTTACAAAAATAATTCAATCGGATGTCATAATATTTTTCTATGATAGAATGAGCTAACAAATTAACGTGTTCTTGAGAATGACTATATTGATCTTCATCATTGAAAATATTTACACTTATTAGGTTGTGAAGAACGTTATAACTTATATTTTTTAAACAATTTAGAACTAGATTTTAGTTGCGTTATGTTTTTGTAGTCCGCAATAGCCAATTCCCGTTTTAATACAGCTTCTGAATATTTACAAATTTTTAATACTGACGACGAAGGAGTTACCAGACCACCCTTATTTTTTAAATTGATTAGCGAGGTATAAGAGTTACATTGTTGTATTAATGTGCAACAGTCCTCACAATTCAATTTTCGAAATTAATATCGGACTATAAATCCTCCTATGTATTCAATAACATTAATTGAAAATTCACTTAGTATAATTGGGTATCCAAGAAAATCTTCATCATACATATTCGATTCGTCTACTTTTGAAACTTGGTCAATAGAAATATCATCTGATGAGGCTTCAACCATTGCTTTTGCAATTCTCCATATTTTGGTAAACTAAAAACAAATGTTTACATTATAATTTCTGTAAAAAATTGTATTTACAGTACTTATTCCAAAATAAAAATAAATTATGAAAAGCAAAGCACTTAGCACATGAAATAAAATAAGAAAAATGCGGCACTGGTAAAAAACATATGTTTATTAAAAGATGCTACCCACGTCAATAACCAAAATTGTTTTCTTATTTTTATCTGATTTATAACTTAAATTAAGGATAATTTTATCACAAATCACATTCTTTTCAACATAATTTACATTTTATTTTTTTATAAACACTTACCGATGGTACGAAATTCCTTCTTGAAATTTTTTAGGCGTATTTAAACAGTTTTTCACGAGACACTTCATTTTATTAAATGTTTGTAATTTTTATTACTAAAATGATACACTACACACAATCCACTAACTATTTTAATAATATTTTAATTATTTTTTAATTATTTTAATTAATATTTTCACGATTTTTTAAGAGCACAAAATTAAACGCGTAATTTAAAACAAAAACAAAAACTGGTTTGAGGGGGTTGAATCTTTGACATATGAGACCGCCATATGCATTTTTTATATAACCATCCTGCTCTGGCTTGTGACACGTGAAACAGCAAATCTTATATGGGAAAGATCATTACATTCATTCTATAGTATATAATTCTATGATATAAACACCAAAAATATTTTTTTTTTCTAAACAAATTTGTTCGTCTTCCTTCAAATCCCTTCTCGACATAACAAAACAACAACATAATTTCTCTATTTCGTTTTGCCACTTCGTCGACACATGTGTTTACGAGGAAAATAAAAACAAATACCGACCTTCACTTTTATGTGAACAACCACAAAAACTCAAGACGATCTTTGTTAAGGTTCAAAAGATAGACACGCGCGCTGGTTTCAATGAAGAGATATACACTGCATAATCTATCTTTGCCTTTTTTATTTTTGGTTGAGCAAATACACCGAAATGAGGTTTTGAGTTTTAGCTAAGCATTTCTATAAACAGCCGCTAGAGATATTTTTCCATTTGTAACGACATCGAGAAATTGATTTGTCAAAGAATTTTCCTTTTGTTTAGGTTTTTATGCAGAAAACCAGAAAGAGATAAAATCAAAAATCCGACAAAGACAGATAATTTTTATTTTATAGCGAAATTTTAAGGGGAATATTTGACAACTACGAAATTATAACAAATAAATTATTTAAAAAATGAAAATTATTGTTAAATCAATTTTATTTCTATCTCTAAATTACTAAAAATTTTAAATATTATTTGTAGACATCATTTTGTTATGTTTTTTAATTATTTCCTTTCAATAATTAAAAACTATAAAAACGCCTTACTATAAAAAAGTTAGGGGAATATTTGACCGCGTTTATAACATAACTTAAATAATATCACATGCATTAAAATTATGTAATACAGAGTAAATAATAAATATTAAAAATTGCAAAATATTTTAATGTGACCATTAATATAAATTTATCATGAAAACGCGATTTATATCACATTCCACCAAATATATAAAATGTCTGAGCCAAGTGCTCATCATATACCCAATATTACTAAACTAAAATTTGCTGAGAGTGGGGAGTATTTTTCATTTTGGTTGCCATAAAAAATACTTCGTTTTGTATTTTTTAAGGCGGAATTCCATTACTGCGGCTTTTTTTATGCAGAAAACCAGAAAGAGATAAAATCAAAAATCCGTATGTGTGTGAGCGGTGAAACAGTAAAATTTTGTATACTTAAATTTGTTGTTGTTGTTGCGTTTTGGTTGCTTGCCATAAATATAAATAAAAAATACAAAATGTAGTATTTTTTATGGCAACCAAAATGAAAAATACTCCCCACTCTCAGCAAATTTTAGTTTAGTAATATTTTTATGGTGAGCACTTGGCTCAGACGTTTTATATGTTTGGTGTAGTGTGATATAAATCGCGTTTTCATGATAAATTTATATTAATGTTCACATTAAAATATTTTATAATTTTTAATTTTTATTATTTACTCAGTATTACATAATTTTAATGCATGCGATATTATTTAGGTTATGTTATAAATGCGGTGCAAATATTCCCCTAACTTTTTTTTGATAGTAATGCGTTTTTATAGTTTTTAATTATTGAAAGGAAATAATTAAAAAACATAATAAAATGATGCCTACAAATAATATTTAGAATTTTTGGTAATTTGGAGATAGATGTAAAATTAATTGAACAATAATTTTCACCTTTTAACTAATTTATTGGTTATAATTTAGTAGTTGTCAAATATTCCCCTTAAAATTTCGCTATAAAATAAAAATTATCTGTCTTTGTCGGATTTTTGATTTTATCTCTTTCTGTTTTTCTGCAAAAAAAAAGCCGCAGTAATGGAATTGCGCCTTAATGGAATTGAGCCTTTAATCTAAAGCAAATATAAAAATCGCTATAAAATAAACATTATCTGTCTTTGTCGGATTTTTGATTTTATCTCTTTCTGTTTTTCTGCAAAAAAAAAAGCCGCAGTAATGGAATTCCGCCTTTATTTGTATTTATGGCAACCAAAACGAACTCCTCTCTTAACACGTTCGCGCAAATGACTGATATAGCATTCAAAAGTGTGTTCCTGAGTAGCACACATATTTAGAAAGTGTGCATCAATGCGTTAATTGATACTCAAGTCGTTTACCATGAACAGTGCAAACAGAAAATTTTCAAATTTGAAATACATATTAGTATGCAGTCATAAAATGAACGCAAACACCAAAAAATAAATGATTGAACGAAATGGCAAATTCATCTAGCAAACAACAACAACAAAAATGTATCACATGATAATTGCCAATGTGAGCTCGATCGTCTTTCCATATAGTAACTAATTATTATGTAATAAAAATAGCACTTATCTTACGCATCATTTGGCATCAAACAAAAAAAAATAGTCCTACATACGAGTATTTAAAATTTACACACAATGCGTACGATGCATTCAAACAACGGTATCAAAATAAATATAAACAAAATTGTTATATACAGGGTGTCCCAGAATGAATGAATAAGCCTGAAGCACCTTATAGTAGAGCTATTCGGCGCTCAACATAAAATACAAAAAAATATATCCCAAGTAGTACCTAAGATATATCATTTTTTTTTAAAAAAAAGTCCATTTTTGCACATTACTTTACGTTTCCGATCACCACGGCTACAAATAAATTAAATCCATCGGTTTTCTGGTGTTCTAATATTCCTAATGGACTATACTAATAGATATGCAGTAAGAGTAGCTGTTGCACTTTTTTTGAAACAAAAAATCTAAACTTCAATTTTCAGCATGAAATGTGGTAAATATTTTTGTTTATAAAAGTTTGAGCGTCTTTGGTGAAAAAAAATGTATTAGAACCTAAGTGACCAACTATTTTAAAAACATGCGTGTTTAATGCAAATTCTAAAATGGTATAATACATCCTTTCATCTAATGTAGATACGAGGTTATTGCTATTAGTATGCAGAATTAATAATTTCGATTAAATAACAAAAATTTAAAATTGGATTATTTTTAGTAGAACGTACTATTTTTAGTAGAACCTATATATTTTTAGTAGAACGTACACGTTTTCCGCCGATTATTTTTATCAAATTTTAAAAAAAAGCAAAATAATAAAAAATAAAATTATTTAAAAATATAGAAAACATTATGTAAAAAACCGTGCTTACTTTTCGTGTGTTCAAGTTCTTTTAAATTTTAAGTTTCATTTTTCGTTTCGTGGTGCACGGTGTTAATACCGATGATGAGGAAAAGAATTCACCCCATACACCCAATTTACACTCCTCGGATCGGCGAAATATTTTAACTGGTAATGGTAACGAAACGATAACTGTAACTCACGAACAATTAAGTTCATTAGTTCAGGATCAAGTCCGTATAATTTTGACAGCACAGTCAAATGGTTCTACTTTTCTGAAGCGTCTTCTAGCGGTAAATCTGGTGATGAGATTGACAGTGAGTTTAAATCTATGTCTAATCGTATGGATCACAAACAAGTAGTGCATGTTGCATTTAAACCACCCCAACCTTTGTACTCTCAAAATCCCGAAGTCTGGTTTTCTATTTTGGAACATCAGTTTCATGTAGCAAACATTGTTGCAGAGTCCACTCGGTATTCACATGCGGTGGGTGCATTGGATGCGAGGTTACATAGCCAGTTTGCTAGTTTAATAATGAAAAATAAAGACAAACAACCTTATACCTTTTTTAAACAGGAAGTGATTAAAGTGTTAGGTGATTCGGAAAGATCGAACAGGCGAACATTTCGAGGAAGGTACAATAAAACGTTTATGGTTGCAAAGATTACCACAACAAATACAATTAGTTTTGGTTCCATTTGAAAACGATGTAACTTTAGGAAAGTTAGCTGAACAGGCGGATGATTTAATTGAAACTATGACGCAGCAGCAAATACATGAAGTCAGTGATACATCGAAATTAGTCATGCAAAAGGAATCCTCAGCTTCATCAGTTAATGATTTTCGAGGAATGTTAGCTGAGTTTGATCACATAGTCCGCATAATTCTTCTAGAGACCAGTCAAGATCTAAAGAGCGAATGTCCGATGAAACCGAGTGTTTTTACCATCGACGTTTTAAGGACAAAGCTACAAAATGCGTTCTGGTTGTCGTTATCACAACAATTTTATCGTGAGTCAATCTCAAAATTCGTGTTCAAAAAACTAAATTCGAGACAGCATCCTGTGACGTGTGTTGACGAAATTTATACAAATCGTCTGCTTATTTTAGATCAAAATTTAAAACGTAAATTTCTGGTAGACACAGGTGCAGACGTGTCAGTTTTACCCGGAAATTTCTATAGAAAAAAGTCATGGAGCCGGAATTTCATTTATACGCAGCAAATTGTACTAAAATTAAGGCTTACGGAACGCATACCATTTCATTAAATATTGGGTTACGTAGGGTTTTTAAATGGGCATTTATTGTTGCTGACGTATCAATGCCAATAATCGGTGCAGATTTTTTGAAGTCAACTGGATTAATTGTAGATATAAAAAAAAGCAGAGTGATAGATCCGTTAACAAATTTGTTTACATTGTGATCCATCACGCATGATCAAAATTGTAGCGGGTAGTTTCTTCAACTATAAGAAACTCCGCACAATTGTTCTCAACGGACAATCCTCCTTTCACATAATTCTTTATAAATGGACAATTCTCCATATAAAGAATTATTCCAAAATATACAACAAACTTGTATACACAAATTATGTACATAACAACTTGTACATAGATAATCGTACAACAGCACTTGTACATAGCGAATTTGGTGTAAGCAAAATAGAATTGAAAAGTTATATTTTGGTTACATAACAATCTAATTACAATACGTACCTCTACAATCATATCATTTAGAGATGCATACAAATCGTATTGATTTTGCAAAACCAAATTCATGTAAAACGCACCTATACACCACCATGCCATCGCTCAAGAGATGGCATGGCAATCATCTATGTTTATGAAAACATATTTTATAAAGGGTGCACCAAAAACATTTTGGTGCATGTAATATTAAAAACCAAAAAATCAGGTTTTGATTTTTGGTTTATTTATTTTTACGCAAGAAGACGAAGAAAAAATTATCTTCGTTCTATTCAATTTTTGGACATCGCCGGAGCAACACGCAGACACATCATCACTCACCAACATATAAAAAAATTAATTAATTAAATAAAAAATTTATTTAAATTAAATTAAAAAAAAATTTTTTGTGTATTTTTATTTTAATATCATATTACAAAGTGCCGCAACATACATCGATATAACTGGTAGATAAAGTCCGATCATTCGAACGCGATATCTGGTGACCCCGACGACGGTTTTTACCGCAACTGGTCCGTCACTGGTTTGTAATCGGCAAATGCATACAGTTCGATTTCGATCTCTTGAAAATCAGCATGTTGTTTGAGTAAATTAGTTAAGCGCGGCACTATGGCATTTTCTGTCGTTTCATCATCAATCTTCTTCGCAAAATTTAAAATTGCTGCAATTTGTCCCATAATTCGACTTCGGATTCTAATATGGCGGTCCATTTCAAAATTACTGTAACACACGAGAGCTGGCTAGTTGTGGATTAATTTGTTTTTATTTATTTATTATCGTTTAACTATCCACTGTTTATTTAATAATCACTTCACACCACTATCCGTATCTAATTTATAAGTGTTTGATTAATTCAACGGTTTGCAATTATTATTCACGATGTTACGATACGTTTTATTCAAAGTACACCATACTAATTAATAACACTTTCGATTTTTAAATCACTTAATGAATTATATGCAAAGTTCACTGTATGCGTACTCAATTTTGTAACAGCTATTTCAACTTTTTTCGGCTTATATACTACAACACGGTTTTTTTTAACTAACTGTTTAACACACAATCCAAAAATATTGTTCTCCGGTTTTCGTTTTAATGTTCCGTTACACTTGTAACAATAAGTTTACGAAGTGCACTGCGAGTTACTATTATACCGTTGAATTAATCCCGCGATCAGAATTTTCCATCGATTTTGTTTTGTTTTGCACTGCGATATTTTCTCCACTCGTTCGATTTTTTGCGGTACACGATGCACTAATAATTTGGTTGGTTAGCTGTGTACCGGCTCTCGTTGATGGCCGAATAAATAGATTCGCTTTGTATATACAGCATAATTTGTTTTAAACGATAATTATCTTGTAATTTTTATTGTTTCACTATATTAATACACATGAGGAATGTTTTAATTAATTCACACGTGATAATATAGTCCCGGGTTTCGGCACCAAAAATGTTTACTCGATTTTAATTTAATTGATTAACTATACAAAATTACACAAATAGTTACAATGTTTTATTCGGGTTTTTTCACTTACAATTTTGAGACTACAATTTTGCTGGTTTTTAGCATGAAGCAGAATTCATGCGTTCTGTGTGTATGTGTGTACAGCTATGACAGCAAAAGACATCTACCCAAAAATTACCAAAAGGGTTTACAATTTCGTTTTAATCTAGTACTACTTGTTTCCGTACTTAACATCTTATTATAAATTGTAATGGTTTTGTTTTATAATTTTATGTTCTAAAAAAAAAGAAATCTTATATAATTTTATCTATCTTCTTGCTTCTAACAAACCCTTTCTTAACGATTTAAATATGAACTGGAATACGTTCAAAATAAATAAATCTCATTACGAGTACTTTGTCGAATGAATAATTTCAACTTGGTGGGTTTAGGTGTGATTACTTCATTTATTCAAGCGATGTTCTAAAATTTGGAAATTGTTTACTAATTTTAATTCAAATTGAAAAATTTAATTAGATTGGCAGGATATAGAATCTTTGATTTTTTGTTTTAAGTTGCGGAATAAATTCAAGCCAAATTGAATTGGTCATTTCATAACCAAATTTAGTAAATGAATATATTTGGATTATTTAACGATTGTTGTTTAACTTTCTAGAATATCGCCAAACAATTAAATGTAAGTTAATTGAATGATTTTTTAAAATTCGAGCAATTAAAAGAAGCTTGGAATGAAAATGAGATTTTATTATTTTCCAGTAAAATTGCAAAATACGGGTTACTTATACCAAATTCGTTTGCTTTTACAACAACAATTTGACCGGATTTTATGTAAACGAATATGAAAGAAATTTGATCGACTTTTGTAGTAATATTTGTGAAAAGAAAGGCAAAAAACCGTTTATTATAAATGGCGGGTTTATCATTTCACCTTGTTAGCATCGGTATAACAAAAAATTATATAGCAAAGAATTAAAATGTTCAATATAGTGTCTCCCATTTCTCAATTTAATTAATTTATTTATCAATAATTTTCAATTAAAAGCATAAGAAATTATATAATTTCGCACATAAACACAACATTTTAGTACACAAGATATTTCGAAAATAAATTTGTGCGACAAACAAAATTACAAATTATCCTTAAAATTTTAATAAATCTATTAAAAGCAAAAATACACAAGATATTTTGAAAATACGTCGCACAAAATTACAAATTATCCATACAATTTTAATAAATTTATTAAAATTAATTTAAAATTTATTAATTTAAAACTGAATTGTACAAATGGCGCGGGGTCTTTGTTTTGATGTTATGTTTTGACGTTTACTTTTGTATAAATGTATGCGTAAAAATCTAACAAAAAATCAAGATTTTTTAAAATTGATCTAGCCGATTTGTTAGATCAAGATTTTTGTGTGAAAAAAATTTGTAATGTCAAAAATGTTGATCTGACAGCTGAATCCGATCAAATCTTTTTGATCTGACAGTTCGAACGAATTTAGTATTAGTCTCATATTCCTAACCTTTATATATACTAAATAAAGCAAACTTTTGTTGAATTTTGTTGTAAACATTACACATGAACCCTGCGTCTGTGTTGCTAATCTTATTGATACAAAGTGCATTGATGTCAGAAAACCTTGTAAATATATTACATTTTATAATTTGTTTGTCATATTAAGAATCATCTATGTATTATCATTAGAATATTTTGAAGTACACGATCAATGTAAAATAATAAAGAACAATAGGAATTTAAAATTTCGTTTTTATGTTCATACTATTTAAAGGGCGAGAGGAAAAATAATTTTGTGGAAACAGCAATCAATACATTATGTATTCTACTTTTACGTCATTTTCAAAAGAAAAAATATTTGAATGTGTGTACGTCCTATATAAAAGTTTATTATATCACATACATTCATAGGAAAAAATAAAAAATTACATTTATTGATCTAAACCATAGAAATAGAGTATATAGAATGAATGTAAATAACTGTCAAGCGTCACAAATTCGGAGGGTACAAGAGAAAGCATATAAATTAACAGGGCCGTATTTAGAATTTTTTTCGATCGAATGCAGTGAAGTTAGGAAGTTTAAATTAAAAAATTATTTATATTTAATTACATTTTTATTTCTTTAATAAAGTACATTAATTATTTTTATTTAAATATAATATTAATGTAATAAAAAATTATAAAATATAAAAAACATAAAATATAAAAAATAATAATTATAAAACCACTACGCTTATTTATTTCACATTCCTTTGAAATGTAATAAAGAAATAAACTTGTTTCTTTTCGTTAATTTATATGACCTTTGGTTACAAAAATAATTCAATCGGATGTCATAATATTTTTCTATGATAGAATGAGCTAACAAATTAACGTGTTCTTGAGAATGACTATATTGATCTTCATCATTGAAAATATTTACACTTATTAGGTTGTGAAGAACGTTATAACTTATATTTTTTAAACAATTTAGAACTAGATTTTAGTTGCGTTATGTTTTTGTAGTCCGCAATAGCCAATTCCCGTTTTAATACAGCTTCTGAATATTTACAAATTTTTAATACTGACGACGAAGGAGTTACCAGACCACCCTTATTTTTTAAATTGATTAGCGAGGTATAAGAGTTACATTGTTGTATTAATGTGCAACAGTCCTCACAATTCAATTTTCGAAATTAATATCGGACTATAAATCCTCCTATGTATTCAATAACATTAATTGAAAATTCACTTAGTATAATTGGGTATCCAAGAAAATCTTCATCATACATATTCGATTCGTCTACTTTTGAAACTTGGTCAATAGAAATATCATCTGATGAGGCTTCAACCATTGCTTTTGCAATTCTCCATATTTTGGTAAACTAAAAACAAATGTTTACATTATAATTTCTGTAAAAAATTGTATTTACAGTACTTATTCCAAAATAAAAATAAATTATGAAAAGCAAAGCACTTAGCACATGAAATAAAATAAGAAAAATGCGGCACTGGTAAAAAACATATGTTTATTAAAAGATGCTACCCACGTCAATAACCAAAATTGTTTTCTTATTTTTATCTGATTTATAACTTAAATTAAGGATAATTTTATCACAAATCACATTCTTTTCAACATAATTTACATTTTATTTTTTTATAAACACTTACCGATGGTACGAAATTCCTTCTTGAAATTTTTTAGGCGTATTTAAACAGTTTTTCACGAGACACTTCATTTTATTAAATGTTTGTAATTTTTATTACTAAAATGATACACTACACACAATCCACTAACTATTTTAATAATATTTTAATTATTTTTTAATTATTTTAATTAATATTTTCACGATTTTTTAAGAGCACAAAATTAAACGCGTAATTTAAAACAAAAACAAAAACTGGTTTGAGGGGGTTGAATCTTTGACATATGAGACCGCCATATGCATTTTTTATATAACCATCCTGCTCTGGCTTGTGACACGTGAAACAGCAAATCTTATATGGGAAAGATCATTACATTCATTCTATAGTATATAATTCTATGATATAAACACCAAAAATATTTTTTTTTTTTCTAAACAAATTTGTTCGTCTTCCTTCAAATCCCTTCTCGACATAACAAAACAACAACATAATTTCTCTATTTCGTTTTGCCACTTCGTCGACACATGTGTTTACGAGGAAAATAAAAACAAATACCGACCTTCACTTTTATGTGAACAACCACAAAAACTCAAGACGATCTTTGTTAAGGTTCAAAAGATAGACACGCGCGCTGGTTTCAATGAAGAGATATACACTGCATAATCTATCTTTGCCTTTTTTATTTTTGGTTGAGCAAATACACCGAAATGAGGTTTTGAGTTTTAGCTAAGCATTTCTATAAACAGCCGCTAGAGATATTTTTCCATTTGTAACGACATCGAGAAATTGATTTGTCAAAGAATTTTCCTTTTGTTTAGGTTTTTATGCAGAAAACCAGAAAGAGATAAAATCAAAAATCCGACAAAGACAGATAATTTTTATTTTATAGCGAAATTTTAAGGGGAATATTTGACAACTACGAAATTATAACAAATAAATTATTTAAAAAATGAAAATTATTGTTAAATCAATTTTATTTCTATCTCTAAATTACTAAAAATTTTAAATATTATTTGTAGACATCATTTTGTTATGTTTTTTAATTATTTCCTTTCAATAATTAAAAACTATAAAAACGCCTTACTATAAAAAAGTTAGGGGAATATTTGACCGCGTTTATAACATAACTTAAATAATATCACATGCATTAAAATTATGTAATACAGAGTAAATAATAAATATTAAAAATTGCAAAATATTTTAATGTGACCATTAATATAAATTTATCATGAAAACGCGATTTATATCACATTCCACCAAATATATAAAATGTCTGAGCCAAGTGCTCATCATATACCCAATATTACTAAACTAAAATTTGCTGAGAGTGGGGAGTATTTTTCATTTTGGTTGCCATAAAAAATACTTCGTTTTGTATTTTTTAAGGCGGAATTCCATTACTGCGGCTTTTTTTTATGCAGAAAACCAGAAAGAGATAAAATCAAAAATCCGTATGTGTGTGAGCGGTGAAACAGTAAAATTTTGTATACTTAAATTTGTTGTTGTTGTTGCGTTTTGGTTGCTTGCCATAAATATAAATAAAAAATACAAAATGTAGTATTTTTTATGGCAACCAAAATGAAAAATACTCCCCACTCTCAGCAAATTTTAGTTTAGTAATATTTTTATGGTGAGCACTTGGCTCAGACGTTTTATATGTTTGGTGTAGTGTGATATAAATCGCGTTTTCATGATAAATTTATATTAATGTTCACATTAAAATATTTTATAATTTTTAATTTTTATTATTTACTCAGTATTACATAATTTTAATGCATGCGATATTATTTAGGTTATGTTATAAATGCGGTGCAAATATTCCCCTAACTTTTTTTTGATAGTAATGCGTTTTTATAGTTTTTAATTATTGAAAGGAAATAATTAAAAAACATAATAAAATGATGCCTACAAATAATATTTAGAATTTTTGGTAATTTGGAGATAGATGTAAAATTAATTGAACAATAATTTTCACCTTTTAACTAATTTATTGGTTATAATTTAGTAGTTGTCAAATATTCCCCTTAAAATTTCGCTATAAAATAAAAATTATCTGTCTTTGTCGGATTTTTGATTTTATCTCTTTCTGTTTTTCTGCAAAAAAAAAGCCGCAGTAATGGAATTGCGCCTTAATGGAATTGAGCCTTTAATCTAAAGCAAATATAAAAATCGCTATAAAATAAAAATTATCTGTCTTTGTCGGATTTTTGATTTTATCTCTTTCTGTTTTTCTGCAAAAAAAAAAGCCGCAGTAATGGAATTCCGCCTTTATTTGTATTTATGGCAACCAAAACGAACTCCTCTCTTAACACGTTCGCGCAAATGACTGATATAGCATTCAAAAGTGTGTTCCTGAGTAGCACACATATTTAGAAAGTGTGCATCAATGCGTTAATTGATACTCAAGTCGTTTACCATGAACAGTGCAAACAGAAAATTTTCAAATTTGAAATACATATTAGTATGCAGTCATAAAATGAACGCAAACACCAAAAAATAAATGATTGAACGAAATGGCAAATTCATCTAGCAAACAACAACAACAAAAATGTATCACATGATAATTGCCAATGTGAGCTCGATCGTCTTTCCATATAGTAACTAATTATTATGTAATAAAAATAGCACTTATCTTACGCATCATTTGGCATCAAACAAAAAAAAATAGTCCTACATACGAGTATTTAAAATTTACACACAATGCGTACGATGCATTCAAACAACGGTATCAAAATAAATATAAACAAAATTGTTATATACAGGGTGTCCCAGAATGAATGAATAAGCCTGAAGCACCTTATAGTAGAGCTATTCGGCGCTCAACATAAAATACAAAAAAATATATCCCAAGTAGTACCTAAGATATATCATTTTTTTTTAAAAAAAGTCCATTTTTGCACATTACTTTACGTTTCCGATCACCACGGCTACAAATAAATTAAATCCATCGGTTTTCTGGTGTTCTAATATTCCTAATGGACTATACTAATAGATATGCAGTAAGAGTAGCTGTTGCACTTTTTTTGAAACAAAAAATCTAAACTTCAATTTTCAGCATGAAATGTGGTAAATATTTTTGTTTATAAAAGTTTGAGCGTCTTTGGTGAAAAAAAATGTATTAGAACCTAAGTGACCAACTATTTTAAAAACATGCGTGTTTAATGCAAATTCTAAAATGGTATAATACATCCTTTCATCTAATGTAGATACGAGGTTATTGCTATTAGTATGCAGAATTAATAATTTCGATTAAATAACAAAAATTTAAAATTGGATTATTTTTAGTAGAACGTACTATTTTTAGTAGAACCTATATATTTTTAGTAGAACGTACACGTTTTCCGCCGATTATTTTTATCAAATTTTAAAAAAAAGCAAAATAATAAAAAATAAAATTATTTAAAAATATAGAAAACATTATGTAAAAAACCGTGCTTACTTTTCGTGTGTTCAAGTTCTTTTAAATTTTAAGTTTCATTTTTCGTTTCGTGGTGCACGGTGTTAATACCGATGATGAGGAAAAGAATTCACCCCATACACCCAATTTACACTCCTCGGATCGGCGAAATATTTTAACTGGTAATGGTAACGAAACGATAACTGTAACTCACGAACAATTAAGTTCATTAGTTCAGGATCAAGTCCGTATAATTTTGACAGCACAGTCAAATGGTTCTACTTTTCTGAAGCGTCTTCTAGTGGTAAATCTGGTGATGAGATTGACAGTGAGTTTAAATCTATGTCTAATCGTATGGATCACAAACAAGTAGTGCATGTTGCATTTAAACCACCCCAACCTTTGTACTCTTAAAATCCCGAAGTCTGGTTTTCTATTTTGGAACATCAGTTTCATGTAGCAAACATTGTTGCAGAGTCCACTCGGTATTCACATGCGGTGGGTGCATTGGATGCGAGGTTACATAGCCAGTTTGCTAGTTTAATAATGAAAAATAAAGACAAACAACCTTATACCTTTTTTAAACAGGAAGTGATTAAAGTGTTAGGTGATTCGGAAAGATCGAACAGGCGAACATTTCGAGGAAGGTACAATAAAACGTTTATGGTTGCAAAGATTACCACAACAAATACAATTAGTTTTGGTTCCATTTGAAAACGATGTAACTTTAGGAAAGTTAGCTGAACAGGCGGATGATTTAATTGAAACTATGACGCAGCAGCAAATACATGAAGTCAGTGATACATCGAAATTAGTCATGCAAAAGGAATCCTCAGCTTCATCAGTTAATGATTTTCGAGGAATGTTAGCTGAGTTTGATCACATAGTCCGCATAATTCTTCTAGAGACCAGTCAAGATCTAAAGAGCGAATGTCCGATGAAACCGAGTGTTTTTACCATCGACGTTTTAAGGACAAAGCTACAAAATGCGTTCTGGTTGTCGTTATCACAACAATTTTATCGTGAGTCAATCTCAAAATTCGTGTTCAAAAAACTAAATTCGAGACAGCATCCTGTGACGTGTGTTGACGAAATTTATACAAATCGTCTGCTTATTTTAGATCAAAATTTAAAACGTAAATTTCTGGTAGACACAGGTGCAGACGTGTCAGTTTTACCCGGAAATGTCTATAGAAAAAAGTCATGGAGCCGGAATTTCATTTATACGCAGCAAATTGTACTAAAATTAAGGCTTACGGAACGCATACCATTTCATTAAATATTGGGTTACGTAGGGTTTTTAAATGGGCATTTATTGTTGCTGACGTATCAATGCCAATAATCGGTGCAGATTTTTTGAAGTCAACTGGATTATTTGTAGATATAAAAAAAAAGCAGATTGATAGATCCGTTAACAAATTTGTTTACATTGTGATCCATCACGCATGATCAAAATTGTAGCGGGTAGTTTCTTCAACTATAAGAAACTCCGCACAATTGTTCTCAACGGACAATCCTCCGTTCACATAATTCTTTATAAATGGACAATTCTCCATATAAAGAATTATTCCAAAATATACAACAAACTTGTATACACAAATTATGTACATAACAACTTGTACATAGATAATCGTACAACAGCACTTGTACATAGCGAATTTGGTGTAAGCAAAATAGAATTGAAAAGTTATATTTTGGTTACATAACAATCTAATTACAATACGTACCTCTACAATCATATCATTTAGAGATGCATACAAATCGTATTGATTTTGCAAAACCAAATTCATGTAAAACGCACCTATACACCACCATGCCATCGCTCAAGAGATGGCATGGCAATCATCTATGTTTATGAAAACATATTTTATAAAGGGTGCACCAAAAACATTTTGGTGCATGTAATATTAAAAACCAAAAAATCAGGTTTTGATTTTTGGTTTATTTATTTTTACGCAAGAAGACGAAGAAAAAATTATCTTCGTTCTATTCAATTTTTGGACATCGCCGGAGCAACACGCAGACACATCATCACTCACCAACATATAAAAAAATTAATTAATTAAATAAAAAATTTATTTAAATTAAATTAAAAAAAAATTTTTTGTGTATTTTTATTTTAATATCATATTACAAAGTGCCGCAACATACATCGATATAACTGGTAGATAAAGTCCGATCATTCGAACGCGATATCTGGTGACCCCGACGACGGTTTTTACCGCAAATCAGGTGAGTGATTTTTTTATTTTTAAGAAAAAGTGAATAAAATAACAATTTTATATTAAACAAAGTGCATGGTGTTTTATTTTTAATAAATTTAAAAATTATAATTAGACGAGTTTTGTGTTATAGTGGCCCAAGCCCCCACCCGTGGTAAGCGCACTATATTCACGAATCGTCGCAATCCCCTGGTCGATTTTTAGAAAGCACGTGTCCATCCCGACACAAATTCTAAAAATTCTTTCAATTTTTCTATAGTGAACCAAAAATAAAAAAACACGTGTTTTAACAGAAATTTACAAGTGTGTCAAAATTTTATTTTATCAAAATAATATAAAAACCCCGTTTCAATTTTGTTTTATCGTTCAAAATAAAACATGGAAAACAACGGTGACAACAAGGACGAAGTCATATCAGCCGAGATTATGTTCGACGCGAACAAGATCACCAGCGACAGACACAAGTTTGCGCACACAGTGTTGTCCCTATCGGAAGCACAAGCGGAGAAGGTCGAGTACATTCTACACGACCCTCCAGCAAACAACAAATACGACGCCCTCAAAAAGGTTCTAATCGATCGCTACTCAATCTCTGAGGAGCGTAGATTAGAAACGATTTTGAGCAAAGTCGAATATGGTGATCAAAAACCTTCGGATATACTGCACCGAATCAAATCGTTGGCCGAAAAAAATTTCACGGTCAACGTCGTCACAAAACTATGGATCAGGCAACTCCCTGATTTCATACAAACAGCATTGATCCCTCAACAAGAGAAACCAGAAGAGGATCTTGCTGCAATCGCCGATAAACTTCACGACATCATTGGCACGCGGACTCAGAGCTTGAGTACAATAAAACGCGAAACACGTAATAACGAAACGCGAATATCAAGCTCAGAGATACACGCGCCAAACTCTAGCTTAAGCCGTATAGAAAACACGCTAAAACAAATTAGCGACCGGCTAGTGAAGCTAGAGAACAATACACACACACAGCGACAACCTTCGCGCTCTCAATCGCCATGGAGACGAACTCCTTCTCCTTCAAAAAAACCGCGATCTCAACTAAACCAGGGAAGCTCTTCGCAGCAAAACAACAACCACTCACCAAGATACCAAGTTCCACGCAACTGGTGTTGGTATCACGCAAGATTTGGTAACGCTGCATCAAAATGCACGGCACCATGCACATTTGCTACACAGCAAAAGGGATCCGCAAATACCGCATCCCCAAACGAGTAAGTCTTAAGGTCGTAGCGGCAGACCTAAGACAACCGCAGCAGAGCTGCCTATTTCTACGGGATTCGGTAAATCAAATAACATTTTTGAATGATACCGACGCTGATCTAAGCGTAATCCCGTACTACAAATACTATAGCTGCGGAACAAATCGCAATCCCGATTTAGTTCTGTCAGCAGCAAACGGTACCACAATAAACACTTTCGGTACCAAACTACTCGAAGTTGACATTGGATTAAGGCGTTCATTCAAACACGCTTTCATTCTCGCCAATGTCAACCGCCCCATTATAGGCGCGGATTTCCTAAAGAAATTCGGCCTTTTAGTGGATCTAAAAAATCACAAACTGATTGATCCATCCACTAAACTTTCAATCAACGCAACATCAGCACGCGTTGATACACCATCACCATTGCATTACACAATTAACAATGGCTATGGAGCACTGCTAAAGAAATTCTCTTCTTTAACAGCTCCACCAAACTACAACACTCCGGTAATGCACAATGTAGTACACCACATTGTGACTACAGGGCATTTACCATTTTCAAGACCAAGAAGGCTTGATCCAATTCGCCACAAAGCAGCTTTCCTAGAATTCCAGCACATGGTGGAACTAGGAATCTGCCGACCATCTTCTTCAGCAGTATCATGTCCATTACACATGGTAAAGAAGAAGGACAACGACTGGAGACCATGTGGGGGCTACAGAAGGCTTAACGCAGTCACAATTCCTGACCGTTATCCTATCCCCCACATACAAAATTTCTCCATGCAACTACATGGTTGCACAATTTTTACTAAAGTCGATCTCGTCAGAGCATACCATCTCATACCAATTGCTCCTGACGACATTTACAAAACTGCAATTACCACTCCGTTTGGCCTATTCGAATTCACCCGAATGCCATTTGGACTCAGAAATGCTGCGCAAACATTTCAGCGTTTCATCAACGAAATCGTGAGAGATCTCGATTTCGTTTTCATATACATTGATGATATTCTCGTAGCATCTAAAAACGAGAAGCAACACCTACAACATTTGGAACAACTTTTCCAAAAATTAGTTGATTATGGTGTCAATATCAACACGGCAAAATGCGTGTTTGGAACAAATAATCTTGACTTTCTCAGTCACAAGATTACATCTAATGGCATTCTGCCGTCCGAGGGACGAATTAATGCAATTAGAGATTTCCCAGCACCACAAAATGTGAAACAAATCCAACAATTCATCGGCATGGTAAATTACTACCACCGATTCATACCAAAACTTGCAGAAGTACTTGCTCCAATTCACATGCATTTGGCAAGTCTTCTTAAAAAGCCCAAAACGCCTCAAAATTTTTCTTGGACTGAAGAATGTCAAAAAGCATTCCGTCAGCTTAAGAACAGCTTGGAAAATATTGCTATTTTAGCGCATCCACTAAATGAAACGAAATATAGCATCACACTGATGCATCCAATACAGCAATAGGCGCGGTCTTACAGCAACTGAATAATAAGACCTGGGAACCTCTTGGATTTTTCTCCAAGAAACTATCAGATGCAGAAAGAAAATATTCTGCATTTGATCGCGAATTGCTTGCAATTTACCAAGCAATTAAACATTTTCGATACTTTGTCGAAGGTCGGGAATTCACTATATTCACCGACCACAAACCGCTTACTAGAGCAATTACCTCTAAAGTGGAACGAAATCCAAGGCAAGCACGCCACTTAGATTTTGTCTCTCAATTCACGACAGACATCCAACACATTCAAGGCAAAGACAATGTGGTCGCCGACACACTATCTCGGACTTCCGACCACGAACTTGCCTCCGCAGCAACACGCTACGACATCACTACAATCGCAAAGGCACAAGCTAGCGATCAAGAACTACAAGACTTACTCTCTAGTTCTACAAACCGGCGAAAAGCAAATTGGAAAATAGAAAAATTTCCACTAGCCGATTTGTCAATTTACTGTGAAATATCTACGGGTAACAATCGCCCGTACATTCCAGAGTCACTGCGTCGAACTATCTTCGACACTCTGCATAGTATTTCCCACCCAAGTGTACGAGCAACTCGCAAACTCGTCACTTCAAGATACTTTTGGCCCAGTATGAACAAAGATTTAACCCTTTGGGCGAAATCTTGTTTATCCTGCCAAAAATGCAAAGTGCAACGTCACACCAAATCACATCATGGGAGTTTCGAAATTCCACCAGGTAGATTTGAACATATCCATTTAGATATTGTTGGACCACTTCCACCATCTAATGGATTTACATATTTGTTAACCTGCGTTGATCGTTTTACGCGTTGGCCAGAAGCCTACTGCATTTAAGACATCTCCGCACAAACAATCGCAAAAACTCTCGTCGAAAACTACATTTCTAGATTCGGCGTTCCGGTCAAAATTACGACCGATCAAGGCACACAGTTTCAATCCAAACTATTCGCTGAGCTCATGCAACTCTTAGGCTCACATCGAATACGGACAACTGCCTATCATCCACAAGCAAACGGTATGGTTGAGCGCTTCCACCGCCAACTTAAAACAGCACTCAAAGCTCGTGCAAATACCGTCAACTGGAGCTCAGAGATCCCAATCATATTGTTGGGAATCCGAGCAACAGTCAAAGACGATCTAAAATGCTCACCAGCAGAACTGGTGTACGGTCAAACAATCAAATTACCTGGGGAATTCTTTGTGGAACATCCACTTACACCTCAAGTTACCACTGACACAGTGATACATCAACTGCGCTCCACGATGAATAAACTCATCCCAACGGACACGCGCAAATCAAATCAAACTGACATATTCGTACCAAAGTCACTGCAAACCTGTGACTATGTTTTCGTACGAATAAACAAAGTTCGCACAGGCCTCACACCACCATATGAAGGCCCATACAAAGTGATACGACGACTTCGTAAGCACTTTGTATTACAAATCAGAGACAAGCAGCAATCTGTCTCTATCGATAGACTCAAACCAGTCTATGGAATTCTGAGTTCACCCGATCAACTATCGGGAGTGAAGAAAACTGTCCGCATTATCGGATAATACAGCAATCAACAGGCACACAATTTACATCACCTCTACCATTACAACGATCATTCATCATTATAATGGTACTACAACCAAATGCATCCACAAACGCCAGCGGATACAAACTCGCGGTGGGGGAACTCACTGCGCGGTGGGTGATGTAGCGGGTAGTTTCTTCAACTATAAGAAACTCCGCACAATTGTTCTCAACGGACAATCCTCCGTTCACATAATTCTTTATAAATGGACAATTCTCCATATAAAGAATTATTCCAAAATATACAACAAACTTGTATACACAAATTATGTACATAACAACTTGTACATAGATAATCGTACAACAGCACTTGTACATAGCGAATTTGGTGTAAGCAAAATAGAATTGAAAAGTTATATTTTGGTTACATAACAATCTAATTACAATACGTACCTCTACAATCATATCATTTAGAGATGCATACAAATCGTATTGATTTTGCAAAACCAAATTCATGTAAAACGCACCTATACACCACCATGCCATCGCTCAAGAGATGGCATGGCAATCATCTATGTTTATGAAAACATATTTTATAAAGGGTGCACCAAAAACATTTTGGTGCATGTAATATTAAAAACCAAAAAATCAGGTTTTGATTTTTGGTTTATTTATTTTTACGCAAGAAGACGAAGAAAAAATTATCTTCGTTCTATTCAATTTTTGGACATCGCCGGAGCAACACGCAGACACATCATCACTCACCAACATATAAAAAAATTAATTAATTAAATAAAAAATTTATTTAAATTAAATTAAAAAAAAATTTTTTGTGTGTTTTTATTTTAATATCATATTACAAAGTGCCGCAACATACATCGATATAACTGGTAGATAAAGTCCGATCATACGAACGCGATAAAATCTTTCCTTAGCATTGGTTGATAAAACCAAAATTAATCCAGATATTAGTAAATTATTAAGCAAATTCGAAGTAATTACACGGGAATCCGTTAATATGAATACACCCAAGCATAATGTGATGCACTGCTTAGAGACTCGAGGACAACCTGTTATGTGTAAGCCGAGGCGCTTGGCTCCTGATAAATTAAAAATATCAAGGGAGCATTTTGAGAGTATGGCGGCTCAAGGCATCTGTAGTCCTAGTTAGAGTGAATGGGCCATAGTCCGCGGCATTTGGTTCCAAAGAAGAATGGTGAGTGGGGACCCTGTGGAGATTACAGAGCATTGGACAATGTAGCCATTCCTGACAACTACCCTGTACCACATCTACAAGATTTTTCGTTTCAGTTAACAGGATGTACTGTATTTACAACATTAGATTTAGTAAGAGCGTATCATCAAATTCCAATAGAGCCAAGAGATGTACCCAAAACAGCCATTGCGACACCATTTGGACTTTTCGAGCTCAATAGAATAACATTTGGTATTAGAAATACGGCACAGTCGTTCCACCGACTGATGCATTCAGTTCTAAGAGAATTGTCGTTCTGTTTTGTTTATCTCGATGATATTCTGGTTGCATCCACTTCGTTAGAAGAACATTTATCACATGTTGAACAAATTTTCAAACGCTTAGCCGAAAATAGTTTAGTAATTAAGCTTGATAAATGTGTGCACAACAAGAAATCTCTTTTCTGGGTCATTTGGTAAATGGAAATGGAATTTTGCCATCTCCAGAGAGAGTAGAAATTATTCGAAATTACCCTCAACCTGTTAACGTTCAACAACCGTTTTTTCAATAAACGTTTTTTTTAAAGGGTTATAAAAGAAATAGTAAAACAACAATCGTTTGGGCAGATGAGTCAGTGCTAGCGTTTGAAAAATGTAAGTTAAAATTGAGTGAAGCTACACTTTTAGCTCATCCAGTCACGTCAGTGAAATTATCAGTAATCGTTGATGCTTCAGATACAGCGGTAGATGCGGTTGTGCAGCAGGCAACCGTTGGGTTTTTGTTCCGTTAGGTTAACTGAGACGCTGAAAAGATACAGTACCTACGATCGTGAGTTGTAAGCGGCTTATTTAGGTGTTAAGTACTTCCGATTCTATCTCGAGGGACAAAATTGTATTACTCATTATGGACCATAAACCACACATTTACGCTTTTCGACAAAATTTGGGCAAGGCATCACCAAGCCAAAGACGTCAACTAGACTTTATTGGACAATTTACAACGGACTTACAACAAACATGTAACCGGGAATGGATAATGTAGTAGCTGATGCGTTATCCAGAGTAAAACCAATTGACATACATGAGACTATTGACTATAACGAACTAGCCACAGATCAGTTGCAGGACTCAGAACTGAAAAACATACTACAAGACAAGAATTCTGGACTGAATTTAGTACAACGACCGTTAGCTTTTAATACAGGAAAATTCATTCATTCGTTAGCTTTTAATACAAGAAAATTCATTACTGTGATATTTCAACTGGAGAAACAAGACCTTTCGTCCCAAGAGAATGGAGGAAGAAGGTATTTGAGTCGCTACACAACCTTTCACATCCCGGAGTAAAAGCTTCAATTAGAATAATGTCAAATCATGTAGTGTGGCCTTCAATTAGCAAAGATGTTAGAAAATTGGCACAGGTGTGTCAAAAATCTAAAGTTACAAGACACACTCAAGCACCAATAGGTAATTTTGAGATTACTAGGGAACGTTTTACGGAAGTTCATATTGATTTTCTTGGGCCGTTACCCGTATCAAATAATCAAAAATATTGTCTAACTATGATTGATAGGTATACTCGTTGGGCGGAAGCAGCTCATATTCCTGACATCAATGCAAATACGGTTGCAAATGCATTTTATACAAATTGGATAGCGAGATTTGATGTTCCACATTTTATAGTAACAGATCAAGGATCACAATTCGAGTTAAATCTTGTCACGGAATTATCACAACTGGTTGGATTTGAAAGAAGACGTACTACATCGTATAATCCTAAATGTAATGGAATGATAGAACGTTGGCATCGGACGTTAAAGGCGGCAATTATGTGCCATAATAGACCAAATTGGACGGAAATATTACCACTAGTATTATTAGGTTTACGTACCTCTTTTACTGAGGAGTTAAAAACTACTCCTGCAGAGTTGGTATATGGAAGTACTCTCAGAGTTCCTGGACAATTCATTGAATCATCAAATACTTCAATTCCACAATCTGAATTCGTAAATAATTTGAAAAAATATTTTGAGGAATTAAAACCTATTAATGTATCTCGTCATTCGAAAGAGAGAACCTTCATTAGTAAAAATTTAGAAAATTGTTCTCACGTATTTATTCGAACGGATGCAGTCACTTCAATCCCCGTATACAGGTCCTTTTAAAATTTTTAAGAGGGATGACAAATTTTTAATTAAAGATAAGAAAGTTAATGTTTCGATTGATAGACTCAAACCTTGTTATACTGAGAATAGTGATGAGTTTTTGAACAATCAACCTTTAGCAACGAATGTATCATGGAATTTAGATAATAAAACTAAAGGAGTGATTTCTGAAACTCCAAGTTCAAAGAAAAAAGTAGTTTTTGATCAATACGTACAGATAGGTAATGAACCAAATGAAGTATTGTCAAGACGTGGGCGTGTAATTAAACTACCTGTTCGATTTCAAAATTGAAAATTCGTGTAAATATCGTGTAAATTAATAATTCGCTAAATTTCTTAAATTACACTGGAAGGGGAGTGTATGTGGCGTATCGTTTTATGTTAATGAATTTATAGAATCAATATATTAAATTTTATTATTTATTATTATTTTATCTTTTGTAAATAAATATCTTACCTCAATTTTTTGTTGTTGTTGAATTGTTATGACAAGTTTAGTATTAAAGAAATGTCAATTTATGACATTTCTAAAAGGTATAATGAGTACATTTTATTTAAAAGTGTAGTTGGTTAATTGTTATAACTGGTATACAGTTTGGTCTTAGTCGGAACATCAAATCATAGAGACCTTAGCCATGATGTATACCACAAAAAATGTATATACGTTTTTGTTTTAAATTTTTATCGATAGAGTTATTCAGAATTGTTTAAGACTGGTTACAAAAAAAGCTGAGACACATTGTATAATAGTTATAATTTTATTTATATTAAAATCAGTTAGTTTAAAAATATAATTGTGTAAATAAATTATGTATATTAATTAAAAAATATAAATGAATCATGCTGCCATCCTATCTTCAGTTATAGGAGGGCCGAAGCCAGAACATTAATATATAAATATATTTAAGGATAGCAAAAATATATATATCCTACTTATAATATATTCATGCATAGCCCCTAAACTACAACACTGCAGGTAAACCTCGGATTACGACGTGACTTCACGTGAACGTTTTTAATCGCAGACGTAACAACCCCAATCATCGTGCAGATTTCATTCAAAATACGGAGTGCTAATCGATTTGAATGGGGGAAAAAATAATCGACCCGCTGACTGGCCTAAATTCAAATTGTATGCCTGTCACGGCCAAATACAAAACATACCAGTTGGATTTGAATTACGCTGGTTTACTGTAAGAGTTTAAGCAAATTACGATGCTTCCGCTGCCAGGAAGGGAAATTTCTACCGCTATAGTACATCGAAATATCACGACAGGACATCCTATATACGCTTGTCCTCGACGATTGGAGCCCGATAAACTCGAAAAAGCACCGAAGGAATTCGAATTATTGATGAAAGCCAGAATTTGTCGACCATCAAGCACTAGTTGGGCAAGCTCGCTTCACATGGTGAAGAAGCCAGATGGATCATGGCGCCCAATTCCGTATGTGAACGATTTCGTTGGCAATTTGCAAGGAATGACATTTTTTCAAAAATCGACGTGCAAAAAGCTTTTCCATCAGGTTGCAGTCAGATATTGAAGAAGAGGATATTGAAAAACGGCTATTTCGGCACCGTTTGGACTTTCTAAGTTTAAGTTTAGGACGTTTGGCCTACGCAACATTGCACAAACGTTCCAGCGATTAATTCATGAAGTTCTCCGTAATCTCGAGCTTGTGTTTGCGTACATCGACGATATGTGCGTCGCTTCGACAATGCCCGAGGAGCACCAGGAACACTTGCAAATCGTTTCCGGGCGATAGAAACTATACGATTTAACGATAAATGTTGCCAATTGCGAATTTGGCCGGCAGGAGATTCATTTCCTGGGACATCGTGTTTCATTCGAAGGACTTTTGCCGTTGTCCGACAAAATCTAAGCCATCAAGTCATTTCCACTTCCGACAATGGGAAACCAACTAAAAAGTGTTTTGGCGACAATCAACTATTATCGCAAGTTTTTACCAAAAGCAAAGAAAACTCAAGTTAAATTACTGGAAATGATTCCTGAAAATAAGAAGAACGCTTGAACGCTGTTAACATGGACGGTCGAAGCAAGAAATGCATCTGATAAGTGCAAACTCGATTTGTCCAACGTCGCTTTACTCGCTCATCCATCAAAAAAGGGTTTCGCTGTATGTCAACGCTTCCGATATCGCGGCTGGTGCAGTACTTCATCAAGTCGTTGACAACGGACTTCAACCGTTAGGTTTTTTCTCAAAAAATGTTATAAAGCGCAACTTAGATACAGCACGTATGATCGTGAGCTCACATCAATCTATTTGGCGGCTAAACATTTCAAATTCATGCTGCAAAGAAGAAGTTGTCACATCTTCACCGACGATACACCGCTTACATTTGCCTTCGCACAGAAACCTCGAAAAAGCGAACGATCGTCAAGCGAGGCAACTCGATTACATCGAACAGATGACCATCGATATCGGGTACCTTAAGCGTTGAAAACGTAACAGCGGATCTTTTATCACGCATAGAAAGTATCCACTCGAGTGCAGAAATCAGTTACGAGAAATTGGTGGATGACCAGGGAAATGATGCAGAATTAAAGTCTCTAATACTTTTAACACTATGCGCCGTTGGTACTTGGCGAAACACATTAACACTTAATAAACACATTAAAACACTTGTTTATTATTTCGCACAAAACTTTTTTTTTTTTCAAAAATGTTTAAAAAATTACTCGATTAATTTCGACTTGTTAGGTCATCATCAGGAGTATCTACTGATTGGTAAAAATAAAAATTTATACTAAATTCGTTCGAACTGTCAGATCAAAAAGATTTGATCGGATTCAGCTGTCAGATCAACATTTTTGACATTACAAATTTTTAGATAGAAATAGCAGGTAAGCGATTAGTTATCGGTTGAGTAACAAAATTCAAGGTATATTGAAGTGCATTTAATTACCCGACGTATTAGTCATATTATTAAGAGCGTGAGAAAATAAATTTCTACTATATATAACTAAATTTTTATTTTTACCAATCAGTAGATACTCCTGATGATGACCTAACAAGTCGAAATTAATCGAGTAATTTTTTAAACATTTTTGAAAAAAAAAAAAAGTTTTGCGCGAAATAATAAACAAGTGTTTTAATGTGTTTATTAAAAGTCTCTAATGGCGGCAGGTAATAACATTTCGATTAAGTTAAAACTTTTTACCGTTCCAGGCAGTTCGAAACGAGTATATTGCGATTACTTCACGAGTAATATTCGTTCATTCAGGACACAAAAATTTCGAAGTCAGTTCATTCAGACAACTCATGACATCTCGCATCCAGGTGTACGAGGCACGGCTAAATTGATGATAAAACGATTCGTTTGACCAGGCATTCAATCAGATGTCGCTAAATTTGTTCGAAGCTGTTTAAAATGTTAACGGGCAAAAATTGGACGTCACACGTATTCGAAACTGGAGATTCGACACTCCGACCGACCGAGCGATTTGCTCACATTAATGTAGATCTAGTGGGGCCATTCCCACCATCCGAAGGGAAACGCTACTGTTTGATGATAATAGATCGTTTCACACGTTGGCCAGAAGCGATACCAATTCCCGATATGTCAGCACTAACAGTCTCAAACGCACTCGTTTCGGAGTGCATAGCAATATTTGGTGTGTCAAAAGCAATCATCAACCAAGGGGCACTGTTTGAGTCACACCTGTTCGACGAGCTCTGGGAACTGGACAACGGCGTATCATCCAAAGGCAAATGGCCTCATCGGAAGATGGCACCGTACGCTGAAGACAGCAATTCTCTGCCACAACACCGTCAAATGGACGACACATTTACCAACAATTCTTTTCGGCCTTCGACCAAAAAGAGGATTTGAATGCAACACCGGCCAAACACATTTTCAGTACAACGCTTCGTATTCCAGGTAAATTTTCGACGAGTAGCCATCAAAGAAGACAGAGACGCAAACAGTCATCGACCTGAGAAATGCAATAAGCAACATTTATCCAACAACAACGACGTGGCACGGCATCCAAAAGTATTCGTGCATGGAAATTTGCATACAGCGATCCACGTATTTCTGCGAGACGATTCGGTTCGCCCGTGCCTGACTCATCCGTACAAAGGACTATTTTAGGTGCTCGCACGAACGCCACCTAATTTCCGCGTGCGACTGCCTAAGCGCGAAGTGAGCGTTACAATTGATCACCTTAAGCCAGCGAATCTGCCGAGAAGCAATATATTGACAGGTATGGTACCGGCAGATCCAAATCAAGCAACGAAGATGCGATCGATAACAAAAGGTGAAACAACTAACGAAGCGGCTACTATTGTTACGGTACCAGAATCGACGAAAGCTACTCGATCCGGTCGACATGGGCATTTAAATAAACACCGACTTTCGTCTAGCCGGAGGGTACTGCAGCCAAGATACGTTAGCCGTTACAAATTCAAATTGTCAAATTGTGCAAGAGTGGAAAACTACAATAAAAACATAAAAAAACGAAAATAGAGAATAAAAAATTAATAGAGATAAACGCAAAAAAGCGCGTGCTGTAGAATTTTTTGGAGGGTAAAATAAAATTAAACTAATTTAAATAAAATTAAATAAGTAAAAATATTGTTTTAATCCAAACTTATAATCTTTTGACTTTCCCTAAAATTCCTTTTATTAGAAAAAATGTCTAAATTTATAATTGTTAAAACAAATAGAAATATGTAATATGTATATTTTAAATTATTTATTTATTTTGTATACAAAAATTGAATAACTTTTAGTAATCTTAAAATACATATTTCAAAAAATAAAATAAAATCTTCAACAAATGCAGTATCATAAACACCATCTTAATTGAATAAATATATAACATAATTTGATTTGAACAGCTTTCACAACGACAATTTTTTTTTGGTTTGTCTTAAATTTCTTGTGTCACAAAAGATCACTTCACAAAAGGTTACTCATACCTTTCTGACATTTGATTGTTGTTAAAATTTATTTTGTGTTATTGATTTGATGTCAAACTCTTTATTTGTCAAAATAAAAATTTATAATTTACGTTAGGAAAATTAAATGTAAGAGGTTTCATTGTGAAAGCCTGTAATTTTTCTTTATCTTTCCACAAAACATTTCAACGAGTTAGTAGAACTACTCCATCTATGTCACTTATTAACTCCTTATAGATACATATTACAAATATCTGTTTAAATGCGATAATAAATTGCTTTCGAGTTTCTACATTTCTCTTTAATTATTTTTTAAAATATAAAAATGAACAAATACCAAACTAAATACAAAAATATTAAATTAATAAATTATTTAAAAAGGAATGATCATAATTTTGAAGAACGCAAATATAATTTAAATTAACAAAGTTACAAATAACAAAGCATAAAATGCCCTATATTCTTCAATACAAAGATTGAAATTGTGTTTTGTTTTCTATAATTTCAAATCATTTACAAATTTGATATAAATTTTTAATCTTCAGTTTTTTAAATTAATTTATGAAACAAACAAATAATTAATAATAATTATAAACATTAAAACTAACTAAATAAATGTTCAGTCGCTCTTTCTAATTCCCAATTATATCTAGATAGAGCAGCTCGTGCTATATGTTCCTCAATACCCATGTCCATAAGACGTTGAATTTTGGTATCACATTGTAAATAAGTATGTGGTCCACCCGCATACACATTCGTCCAATGTTTTGCTGTTAGTACAAACATTTCATGATTTTCTTTGTATTGAGTTGCAACAACGGCATCTTGTGGATCATCAGGCTCAGCCGCTGAGAGTAATGCTTGCAGTGATAATAGGACGGTCCGAAGTGTCATTGCGGCAGCCCTGTTAGAAATAAAAAAAAAATATTGAACTTTATAAATTAGTTTTCATGTTTAAAAAAAATTCAAGTTCATGAGAAACTGTTTAAAAGATAGTACACCACAGCCGAGAAGTCTTTAACTACCGTGTCAATATATTCACCAAGTTAATCAATATAAAAAAAATTAAACATAATTACGAGAATTATTGTTTCATTTTAATGTTATATATTACAAGGCGGTGCCATCCTTTGCAAGAACCAGAGGTCGAACAGCTCAACTAATCAAGGTAACGGTCTATCAATAGACTATTAAATTAAAACTATAGCGGATAAAACATAATAAAATAATGAAAATAACTAGGGAAAAAGAATTATGAAATGATTATCCTAGTTTAAGTTGGATTTGATATTTTTAATACAATATGTGGTCGGGAGAATTTATCAAATTCCATATATTAAATAGTCAAAAAACAAATTCTAGCTAATTTGGTAGATTTTTCCAAAGATTTAACGCTAGTGGAATGTGTAAAACATTTATTCCTCGAAAATAATACATTTTTCGTTATTTGCAAATATTTTGAAAAGTGCAAATATGGACATTTACAAAAACTAAAACATAATTTCAAAATTTAAGCCCAAGCATCAACGAATTATTTAATAAGACATAAAAAGCAGAATACATTTCCCCATCATGTTGTTTGTGTTGTAAAAACTCATAGAACCCTGGATGTGTAGTTGTGCAAATTTCATATAAATGTATAAAAAATAAAACGTTATTTATGTTACATATTCACCCATACACATTTTATTTTATTATTTTGCTTTCATACATTTTGTTTTTGAGTGTTTCATTTCAAATATATTTTTTGTCGTTTACTTTCTCGCCTGATAAATCGAATACATATAGTAATCGTGAGGGAATATAAAATTGAAATGCCGTTATGATGATCTACATTTGATTTTCTACACCCATCCCCCGATTTACACGGTATTTTTTTACACGATCTCGCTTTTACACGGTTTGAAAAAACAAAAAAAAAATTATATTATACGTTTTTATTTGTTATTTCTAATTTAATTTATTTCTCCTAATTCTAATTATATTTACACGGCATTCTATGGAACAATCTACTGTGTAAATCGGAGTATGGGTGTATTCCGTAATTTACACGAGCTGTTTTGTGTAGGAATAAAATAAACGTACACATACGAAGATCGTGTTGCATTATTTTTTTATTTCGTTTTCCAAAATTGTTTTTATTCAGAAACCGCTATTTCAATCGAATTAGTGAGTTTACGCAAAGCAGTTGGTTAAAAATTATTTAAGTTTTGATTATTTTAGGAATCATTATTTATAGGTTTATACGTCTGAATTTAAATAAACATTTTCGTTCTTGTGGCAGTGAATATAATACTTAATACATTATTATAGTTTGGTTTCTGAGGAAAATAGTATTTAAATTCGTATATTTTTTATTTAATTGATTATTTTTGTGAAATTTTTTTTTGAATTTACAATAATTTAGTATTAAAATGGCTTTCTTTGATAAAGAAAATCATATGAAAAGTGGAATACCATGTGCAGTTAACATTTGTAATATGACCCGAAGAAGTCATCCTTATTTGAAATAATTCAAATTTATAGTTTTCCGAAACAAAATTCTGAATTCTTTCAAATTTTGGTGGAAAAATGTTCAATTCCGAATAGCTCGTTAGGAAAAAAGCGAATTATTTGTGAAAAACATTTCGTTGAGTCAGATAAAGGTAAACGGAAGTTAAAACAAAACGCCGTTCCAAAGTTACATTTGTCAGATTTTGATTTGGGATTATCGGATATTTCACTTCCTGGCGTATCAATTACAAGCACCCCAGAGAATTTAAATGATAATCCTTCGAAATATGAGAATATTAAAACATATCAATATAAGGAACGCGGGGAATTACCTGAAATGACTATTTTTGATTTCGAGAACATCAAATCCCCAGATAATTGTGCTAGTACGTCTTGGAATATTGAAACGGTTTGCGATAACTGTATTAAACAGATCAAGATTTGTGAATTTTATAAAAAGAAATTTGTTGCGTATAAAAAACAACTTCAAATTGTAAAAACCAAGTATATAAGAAATAGAAAATTTTTAATAAATCTTCAAAACAGGACTCGAGGGCAAGTATAACTAAAGAGAATATAATTTAAAAAATCAAATTGAGAAATGTGACGTTAGTTGCAATGCTAAGGAGTTCTCAAAAATGATTTTATGTCGAAAAGCGATTACAACGAAGTATCCCGAACAGCAAAGAAAGATAGCACAAAACCTCTATTTTATATCGCCAGCTGGTTATCGATTTTTTACGAGAAAATTTAGAATTAAACTTGCCATCTAAAAATTAAATTTTAAATTGGATGCCAATTAAAAACCTTTCGCGTGGCCCTAATGAAAATGTTATCGGTAACACAAAAAATAGCAAGTATAGCACGCGAAGATCGGAACGCAGTATTGATGTTCGATGAAATGTGCATTCGGCGTGACTTAGAATATTACCAAAAGAAGGATTTAGTTCAAGGATATGAAGATGATGGGTACGAAAGAAAGCCTGAATTGGTAAAATATGTGCTAGTGTTTATGATTAGGGGTTTATTTTGCCAATATAAATACACAACCACGTATTACGCTTCAGCGAGAGGAATATCAGGAAACCATTTAACGAGTTTAATTAAAGATAACATTAAAATGTTACATGAAATAGGATTTTGTATTCGGGCAACTGTTTGTGATCAGAGGTCCAATAATAGAAAAGCGTAAAAGTGATTGGGTGTGACAGACGAATCAACATATTTTTCTTTGGAGGAACAAATAAAAGTTTATGCCATTTTTGACACGCTGCATCTCGTGAAATCGATTCGTAACAACCTTATTCAGTCAAATTTTAAAATACCTGATGGCATTGTGACATGGAATGATGTAAAAGATTTATACGAGGCAGAAAAAAATAGTTCAACAAAACTTTGCCCTAAAATAACATTTCGTCACGTGTATCCCAATACCTTCGAAAAAATGAGAGTTGCCTTAGCAACTCAAGTTTTTAGTAGAACGGTTGTGGCGGCAATAAGAACTATGTATGAATTAGATAAACTTTCTGCCGAGAATAAAAAATATGCTTTGGCGACCGCTACTTTTTTTGAAAAAATTGATAAGCTTTTTGACAATTTTGAATAGCAAAAATTTATATTCAAAAAAATAAAATCGATGCGCTTTAAAAAATAATAGCAACTTTTTTGAAAATCTAGCCTTTATGAAAACTTATATAAAGGATTTGGAATGTGAGAAGAAAACGATCAACTTTTATTTTAAAGGTTTAGAAACAACAATTAACTATATTATTCAATAATCACAGGAATTATGGCAAGATACAATCAAATATACATCATAACCGCTAGATTCAATCAAGATCCCCTTGAAAACACTTTTTCAGTCATCCGAGGAAAAGGGGGTAACGGTAAGAATCCATCAGATAGCAATGCAATACAGCCAAATTGCTACTGTAACCCTTGCAACAATGGAGCAAAATGTAATAATATTTGGAAGTTGATGACTGGCTGATTCAATCCGAAAGTAGTTTAGGCCTTGATGGGAGCAATGACGACGCGTCTCTTAAATATTTCGTTGAATATGTATTTTTTAGGCTTAATAAGAGTCAAGAATGCGAAACATGCAAATTAGTTCTTTTAAAAGAACATGAAATGATTTCCCTGAAAAACGAGTATTTCATTTATTTTAAACATTATACTCAAAATACAGACTTTGGAAAATTAAAAGCCCCGTCCGAACTACACCCACCGAAATTTCTATAAGAACAGTTGTAAAATTATATGAAATGAAATGAAGGTCGCTTTCTTATTTTTTTTTATTTTGTCTGTTTGATTCAACTACGTGCATACATCTTTTATTTCTATTTTTGTGTTGTTTTGTATACGAGTGATTCCCCGAATTTGATATTTCTCGTTTTGTGGTGCGAAATTTCTATAAGAACAGTATTGATTTATAACTGTTAAGGTAAATATACTCAAATTTTTATGTATTAACTAACCTAAAAAAAGTGGAGTGTTCCTTTTTTAGTAAGATTACAGTAGTGGCTCTTGTGAAAAAATCATGCCAAGAGGAAAAATTTTAAACTTATTGGAGCAAGGCCAAATTCTGGCCTATCATGATCAAGGACTATCAGTTCGCAAAATAGCTAACAAAATTGGTAGAGGATCAACTGTGGTGCAAAATTATCTCATCTTAAAATCTAAATATGGCACTAAAAAGAGAAATCCAAAGCGTAGCAAAATTAACAATCGAACCAAAAGGCGAATGATTCATCTCGCATCAAATACAGGCCGTACAGCTAACGATATTAAAGTCGAATTACAACTGCCACTTTCTACTCGACGAGTACAACAAATTTTAAAATACAACGGAAAGCTGCAACATCTCAACAGGGTGCATCAAACGAATCTTACGCAGCGACACAAAAAGCTCGTTTTCGTTTTGCAGAAAAGTACCAATTTTGGGAAGATGAATGGCAGAATGTCATATTTAGTGACGAAAAAAAGTTTAATCTTGATGGACCAGATGGTAATCAAAAATATTGGCATGATCCCCGAAAAAAAACCATTGGCCCGGAAGACTAGAAACTTCGGTGGAGGAAGTTTGATGGTATGAGGTGGATTTGCGTTCAACGGTAGGACCTATTTGCTTTATTTCGGGTAGAATGAATGCAGAAATATACACCGAATTATTGGAAGATGTTCTTGTGACTCACGGAGAGGACATTGCGGGTCCGGAATATGTGTTCCAACAAGACAATGCTGCGGTTCACACAGCAAAGGTAACAAAACACTTTTTTGCTGATCACAAAATTCCCGTATTGGATTGGCCAGCAATAAGTCCGGACCTGAATCCAGTTGAAAATGTGTGGGGATTGTTGTCTGATGCTATTTATAAAAATAATCGTCGATTTGATACCGTTCGGGAGCTGAAAAAATGCGTTCAGAAGGAGTGGGCCAAAATCGATGTTCAGGTGCTGCAAAAATTGGTGCAATCTATGCCACGGCGATTGCATGTAATTATAAAGAATGTAATTATAAAGAAGGGAGATCATATTTCATATTAAAATTATTGTATCATTCTTTTTTCTAAAATTTCAATTAATTTTATATTTTATTTTGAAGTGTTCTTATAGAAATTTCGTACCGAAAATATGACATCTCCTAAAATCATTGACTATTGAAGTTCCTAGGAAATTAATATTATTATTTTTTATATTTATATCGTTTTTTTATTGACTGATATGTTATAAAGGGTGTTTTTTTAAGAGGTTGCCGATTTTTTTTTTGAATAAAACACATATAAAATTATGAAATGACCAAAATTTTTTTTTATTTGGTAGATAATTTTTTGGCATTTAACATTTAAACACAATTTCTGGCATATGACTACCACGACTATTTTTCACAAATGTCATTCTGGAGGTCCAATTTTCCAGCACTTTTTCAAGCATTTGAGGGCGTATGTCAGCAATGACACGTTGAATATTGGTTTCCAAAGCGTCAATGGATTGAGGTTTATCCACATAAACCAATGACTTCACGTATCCCCACAAAAAGTAATTGAGTGGCGTCAAATCGCACGAACGCGGAGGCCAATTCACCGGACCATTTCTCGAAATAATGTTGTCGTTGAAAGTTTCTTTCAATAAGTCGATTGTTTCACGTGCTGTATGGCAAGTGGCACCATCTTGTTGAAACCACATTTCATTCATATCCATATCTTCAAGATTTGACAACAAAAACTCATTTAACATGGTTCTGTATCGATTTCCATTCACGGTAACGCGTCGTCCTTCCTCATTTTTAAAGAAATATGGACCGATGATCCCACCAGCCCATAGACCGCACCAAACAGTACATTTATCAGGATGCATTGGTAATTCTAGAACGGCGTGTGGATTATCTTTGCTCCAAATGCGACAATTTTGTTTGTTGACGTATCCATTTAACCAAAAATGCGCCTCATCACTGAAGAGAATTTTACGGTAAAAAAATGGATCTTCGTTCAATTGATTTAACGACCAATCACTGAATTCACGGCGCAAACGATGGTCGTGTGGCTTTAATTCTTGCACCAATTGAATTTTGTATGGCACCAAACCCAAATCTTTACGTAAAATTTTCCATAAAGTCGATGGACAAAGTCCAATTTGCTGAGCACGACGACGAATCGATAAATTGTCGTTTTCTTCGACACTGGCCTCAACGACAGCAATATTTTCTTCTGTACGAACTCTTCTCATTCTTGTCGGTGGCTTGGCATCCAAAAGAGTGAATGTAGACCGAAATTTGGTAATTACGTTCTTTATGGTGGTCTCTGACGGACGATTATGTGCACCATAAAATTCACGAAGTGCTCTATAAACATTTTTAATTGAACACTGATTTTGAAAATAAATTTCCACGATTTGAAAACGTTGTTCTGGAGTTAACCTATTCATAATGATTTGCCAAACAATACTGAGTAGAAATGCCACTTTGAGCTGTCAAAACAACTGTCATAAAATAAAACGACATCTATCGGAAAAACAAACCTCCTAAAAAAACACCCGTTATAAACTTGTAATATTGAATTAATATTTAAAATAAAAACTAGCATATTGCAAAAAACTAAGTGTTCTTATAGATGTTTCGGGGGGTGTATATTTTAAATTTGCAAAATTTTGCTCAGGTACGTTTAGCAAAATATTTAAAAGTACTCCACACATCCCAAATATAAAACAATTTATCAAAGCAAAATATGTTGAAGTTATTAGATTAGATCCAGTATTTGTAAACATTTTTAACCCAAACAACGATTGTTATGATCATCATTACGCTATATTAGATTTTATGATTTTAGTTTTGTTAAGGAAACATTGCAAATGGATATTACAAAAAAAATACATCACAATCAAAACTATCAATTATCAGTGCTTTATTATTTTATTACAGTTTAACAAGTTTCAAAAAATTATAATAAACCTTTATTTTCTAAGAATACATTTGTTTTTGCTTACATTATGTTATTATCTTGGTGGGTTTTGTCTCAGGAGTAATAAATCGTAGGGCAAAGTCCGAGATTCGTACCTCCTCGCGGTGCTCCCTGTATATTTCCAAATGAATCAGGCATGTAGGGAAACCGATGCAAAAGAAATTTTCATTATAGTCAAGTCATTGGCGAGAGATCAGCGTATGTTCTCCGGCGAATGAAATAAGTGTCTTATAGCAAGAGGTTTGCTTTGTAAAGGAGACAGTTTCAGCACGTAATCTGCTCACACAGTAAGTGGGTTGATGTCGGCCATAAATCCACTTTCATATGAATACTAATTTTTTAACCCAACACAAAGGCGCCAGATTAGTTTTCCGGATTCGTTTCAGCAAGTTTAGTTTTTTAATATGTTCCTAACTTTTCGAACAAATATGAACATTTACATAATAACATAACACCACCATCGTCGTTGCGATTTAGAATCAGGGTGGCAAAAATATTGCATAAAAATTATGACCGGATGACATGTAAAAATTACCGTGGTTTAGCCTGTTAAACATATCTGAGAATTATAGCATTTCTCTTTGTTAATTTGATTTGGTTGAATTTGATTATAAACAATAGCTAGCATTGAAAAGATATCAATGGAACGTGTTGGTCATATTTTGCACGAACATTTGTCAATGTGAAAGCTGTGTTCGAAGTGAGTACCGCGTTTGCTCACAATGGATCAAAAACAACAACGCTTCGATGATTCCGTACCCTGTTTATAGAGCGTTTAAGCGCAATAAAAAGGATTTTGTATACGGTGTGTGACAATGGATGAAACATGGATCCACCAATACACAACAGAGTCAAATCGGCAATCAGCTGTATGGTGTGAGGCCGGTGAACCTCGTCCGAAGCGACAAAAAGCACAACAGCCGGCTGGAAAAGTTATGGCGTTTGTATTTTGGATATACATGGTAAAAGGTTCATGGAAAAAGATCAATAGCGAATATTATATCGGGTTATTGGAGTACGTTTGAAGGAAAAATGACCACAAATGCAGAAGAAAAATTGCTTTCACCAAGACAATGCATCATGTTACAAGTCGTACGAATTGCACATTGAATTGCTTTCGCATCCACCGTACTCGCCAGATTTGGCCCAAGCGATTATTACCTGTTTGCAGACCTCAGAAAAAAGCGGGGAAGGAAGAAAAAAGCCACAGAAAGAGATTTGGCTCCAAGGAAATCGTTCTGCAAAAAAGACATCGAAATGTTAGAAAGGTATTGGACTGATTGTATCACTATAGAAGGAAATTATGTGTTCGTCAACATGTATTTTTCTCCAAAAAATTTGTTTTTCTTTGCTAGGCAGGGAACTTTTCAGGCGATTTGTAAGTTTACTATTAAGGCAATCCTTCTTTTTATATTTTAAGGAATGGCGATTTTACCCCTAAATCTGATTTATAGAAGTTGGGTACAATTACACTTAATAAACACATTATAACACTTGTTTATTATTTCGCAAAAAACTTTCTTTTTTTTTTTAATTTTTGTTCAAAATGTTTAAAAAATGACTCGAGCGATTTCGACTTGCTAGGTCATCATCAGGAGTATCTACTGATTTGTAACAATAAAAATTTAGTTATATATAGTAGAAATAAGCAAAAGAAAATAAAAGAAGGACAGACAAAAAATAGGCAATAAAAATTAATCTATTGTTCGTTCCAACCATCTGTTGTTTACACGGAAAAATTACTAATAAAAGAGGGGGTGGAATATTAGGTAAGCGATTAGTCATCGGTTGAGTAACAAAATTCAAGGTATATTGAAGTACATTTAATTACCCGACGTATTAGTCATATTATTAAGAGCGTGAGAATAGAACAGGGCGGGATCCGTAATTGGTGAGAAACGGATTTCTCTCTGTTCGTTAAGGATATTTTGGTTAAGGAATATGAATTTTCGAATTTCCATACAATAATTTTTCAAACGGGAAGATTAAAAAACGAAAAAATATAAACGTTAACATTTAGGCTGTGTACACAGGTGTTTTCATCTAAATTGCGGCGTCGATAGCCAATTACAACCTATTTATGGTGTCTATAAAATTTATTAAGAACATAAATGAAAAAATTAATTATTTGATTAATAATCATAATCTCAAATTTAAATAATTTCATGAGTATATAAATTAATAAATATAGTATTCAGTGTCAACTAAATCATCCTTATTTAGTATGTTAAGCAACTTAATTTCGAAACCTGTTCAATTTTAATTTATTCAAAATATTTAAATATGTAATATAATGAAAATAAATAAATGTGTCTTTTATTTGTCTTATCGTGGAACGTTCAATCGTATACTTTCGTCAGCATACAATTTTTTTTATTTTCCTCCAAATGCAAATAATTTCTAGTTATGAGGGGAAAATGTAAAAAATATATTAATAGAACTACATGTTAAAGATAATGCAGAAAAATAAAAGATGTTTGTAAGTATATGTAACTATTTATAGAATAAACAACGTTTTATTTTTTATACGTTTATTTGAAATTTGTACCACTACACATCCAGGGTTCTAACGATTTTTTACAGCAACAAACAACATAATGGAGAAAATTATTCTGCTTCGATGTCTTATAAAATAATTCGTTTATGGCCGAAGACAATTTATCAAACAACTGCTTTTGCAGGTGTTGTTGCAAAAATTTTGAAAATTTTTATTTATCAATTATTGGATTATTGGAATATTTTATTGAACTACGTTTCAAGTAAATAATATTCTCTTCATCAGGCTAAACAAAACAATATTTACAATAATTCATGACAAAGGACATTATCCAAATATTAAACTAGTCATGATTACAAAAGTTTGCTACTTTTAAATTTAAAAGGTACAATTCGTTAGTATATGAGCATTTTTGCCAACGACCACTTTATATTTTGCAAGCATTTATATTCGATTAAAGATGTCTTGAGTAATATTTTTATTAAAATATGTCAATTCAAGTCAATTTTTGATTGTTTTCTATTTTTCATTATAACCTTAATATACGAGTACATACTACGGTGGGCAAAAAGTAGTAACTTTTTAATTTAAATTTCGCGCGGAAAACCATTCGTCGAAATATTTTTTTTTTCTATGTTGGTATGACTGTCAGTGACATCTGTGCCAAATGTCACATCAAAATAACCATTAGTGTTTAGTATACACTTGTCTTTCTGAAGTACAAAAAGTGCATTCGGCGATTTTTACAATGAGTGAAATTATTCAACAAAGAAGTTCCATTAAATTTTGGGTGCGGAATCAATTTTGTGGTGCCGAAACGTTCAGAATGTTGCAAAAGGCCTTCGGTGATAATTGTATGTCGCAAGCAAGTGTTTTTGATTGGTAAAAAGAGGGTCGAGAATGTGATGACGACGAACCACGTCTAGGACGGCCATCAACATCAACTGATGATCAACACGCTAATAAAATCAAGGAATTGGTGCTCGAGAACCGACAATTAACAGTCAGAGACCTTACTGGCATCGTTGAAATATCTGGAGGATCAGTGAAAACCATTTTGAAAGATTATTTGGGCCTAAGAAAAGTGAAAACACGATTGGTTCCAAAATCACTCAATTTTTTGGAAAAACAGCGTCGCGTTGACGTCTGTGAAAACCAATACTTTCCGACTACCAGGATGTCATGAAACGTATTATAACTGGCGATGGGTCTTGGATCTATGCTTACGACCCGGAAACAGACGATCAATCGGCCGAATATCGTGCCAAAGATAAGCCGAAGCCGAAAAAAACACGTCAAAGCAAGTCAAAAATCAAGGTGATATTGACATTTTTCTTCGATTATCGAATACTATTTGAGTGTTATGCGTCGTTTGCGCGAAGCTATTCGTAAATAGAGGCCGGAATTATGGGTCGACAACCCTTGGTTTTTGCACCACGATAATGCACCTTCTCATACTGCATTGGTTTTACGTGATTTTTTCGCCAAAAATTCCAACCATATCGTTCCGCAACCACCGTATTCGCTTGATTTAGTCCGTATGACTTCTGGCTGTTCAGCAAACTCAAACGACCGCTCCGGGGAAACCGTTTTGAGTCAATTGAAGACATTAAACGTGAATCGCTACGCGCATTGGAGGCTATTCCGGAAATTGACTTTAACAACGGTTTCAAGGATTGGAAAAAACGTTGGCACAAGTGTATTCAGGCCGGGGAGGATTACTTTGAGGGGGACGAAATAGATTTGGAGAAATAAATAAAGAATTTTAAAATTATGAACCTAGTCTTACTATTTTTTGCCCACAGTACTACATCACATTACATTATACAGTTTATTAAAATGTTATCAAAGACAACCTAACAGATAATTCATCCTTTGTAAACGAAATTGTTTTTAACTATGTATATACATTTTCTGTAAATAGTTACATACAAAAAAAAGTATTTTGCGTGTTTGCTTATATGCATACGCAGTTTAACGAAAAATTACAGATTCAACTATGACATTGAAATTATAAGAAATACATTTTGTTTTAATTATTTAGTTCAAATGATACATCTCTTTTGATTGTCTGTGGTGTTATCAACATCATCATTTGCACTTTTTTCAAGAAGTAAAGCCATTTTAATTACTATATTTTATACGGTACTTTATAATCCTGAATTATTGTAAATATTCTCTGGGTTTTAGCCTAATGACGATAAAATACTTGTGAATTATTAATAAAACATTCAGCCATTAGGAATTTATCGATTTTTATTTATGTACCTCCGTAGTTAACGAAAGTCGGGTGATGGTCATAACACATAAAAAAAATGTATATTGGTCCAATATTTACATAGATTGATGGCCATTTAATTGAATAATATTACAACGTAGGTGTACCGAAGGATTTATCCAGAGAAATTTGCCGAGGAATCCAGAGGAATTCGTTTGAATATCTCCAATTGTCAATCAGCCACTATGCGAAACAGTGAATGAAATAGTTTATTTCTAAAATAAAAATATTTCACATGAAGTCAAAAATAAATTATATATAACATACAAAGCATTTGTTTAAAAAAATCGAACCAACATACTAGTATCGGAAGACGATGGTAGATGGCAGCAGGATAGTTTTAACAACCATTTTTTAATTATAATTAGGATATATGCAATATGTACATATAAAATAAAAATAATATATTGATAAATGTAATTATAATTATATCAATCACAAAAATAACAGAAAAACAAGGAATTATTTCATTGAAAATATTTGTGCTGCCATCTGTCAATATCTACCTATACTTACTACAATTTCAACATGAATATATTAGATGTGCAAGTAGAAACTCATGTCATTCCGTGTGTATTAAGTTAGATGTCACTAAGCAACATTTACGTCATTGCATTCTATTATGTTTTCAAATGAAAAAAATGCTGCTCAAGCTATGGAATTTATTAATTCGACTTTGAGTGAACATTCTGTGAGTCAGTCAACAGTAAAAAAAGTGGTTTGTAAGATTTCGTGATGGTAATTTAACATCCTTATTAACTTACTTAGTCGCATTACTTCATGCGACGTGACTACTCATGTTCTTGATTACTAGATTATTAAATAGAAACTTACAATATTTGTACGATAATCTTAAACAGGCGAGCCATCAACATCAGTTGCAAAAATGAATATTCATGCCAAGAAAGTGTTACCGTGTGTCTGGTGGGGTTGGAAAGGAATCATTTACTACGAGTTTCTGGAACCTGTGGAACGACGCAACGTGACGCAATGTTTACTTGTCGTTCCAAAATAGAAAGCTCCCCTGACATGGCTGTACTTGAATACAGCACACACACCCTAAAAAAAACAAAAAAATAAAACGCGGGAAAAATACTGGAAAATTGGTTGTTGGAGAAATTTTAATAAACTTTACCGTCAAGTTATTATGGTGGGATCGTTTATCGTCCGGTTCCGAAAAAAAAATTCGGAAACACGCGGCAGTTAGTTAGATTTAATTAGTGAATCGGCTGCTATTGATTAAAGAGTTTAAATCGGTACTCATATTTAATATTTAATAAAATGGTCGGTAACAGTAGACCAAACTGTTTAATTTATAAAAATAAATTTAAAAATCCTACAGATCTCTGGATTAATTAAAAAAAATTGTGTGTGTAAATAAATTTTTGTTGCTCTTAAATCGCCGAGTAAAAATACTAATCAACTTTTTATGTTGTATCGGGCATGTGAATATTCATAAAAATATATGTTAATGTTTTGTGAATCTTATGAACCAAAAGAAAACTTTAAATGGTTTTTGGCCATATTAAATGCCAAGTGAATTATGATGCGCTTTAGAAAAATTTAAGATCTTTATGTAAAACCGCGATGTTTACCGTTAAAATGTCAAATTTTATTAACGTTATACTGTTGCTTTATATAAGTTATGTTAAGTTTAGAATAAATGTATTTATCTAATGAACTATAAATCGTACTAAGTTAATACTGCTAAAACTAAATAACTATCTGATATAAAGAAATGAAATATAAAGGAAAAGTTGGTATAATAAGACAAATAATAAGATTTTTAAAGATAAAAATGTATCGTGCATTGGTGTATAAAATGCGGAACATTCAATAACGTATAAAAGTGATTCGGTTAACAAAAATTAATATAAAATCAAAAACGGTGTATGTGGTCAACCTCGATAGTAAAATTAGGTAAATGGCGAGGCGAGTTGAATCACAGAGCAATAAATCACAATTATTGTATGCGTATAATTTATTTACAGGACAAGAAATGATAAATGATTTTCATAACTGAATACATTCAACCACACAATTTTTTTATTCGGTTCAATCGTCGTCTCGTTTTTCTGATGATCGGTTCGTTTTTGTTTGTAAAAAATTTAAATTTTTTAAAATGTATGAATTTAGGAATTAAATATTGTATTATATACGGATTCATAAGGTTAGTTTTTGCAAATTAAGATATCTATAAAAAAGCACGATCGCAAATCTTTTTTCGTACAGAAAATACCAAATAAATTGATCTTGTGATGTGAGATATAATATTCAATTACATATTAATTTTCTTTTTTAATTTCAATGAATTAAACATTTCTAGATGCAGCCTATGTTGTGTAAAATAAATTTTTAACCGACGCCCCAAATACTAATTTAGATTCATCTTTAGCGTTTTCTTAATATTTGTAAAATAATTAATTGTAAAATGCTTAAAAATTTTAATAATTTATCAAGTTACCCATCCCAAAATTAATTAAACTCCACCCACTCCAAATTAATTAAAAATTTTGTAACCGCTTCAATTTGACAGTAACAAAAAAAATGAGTTTCATCCAATAAACGAAATTTGGACTGCGAAGCACAATTTTTCATGTGCCTTAAATTCCAAATTTTGAGATTTTAAAATATTTATTTTAAGTTCGATAATGTGTGCAAGAAATAATATTTGTTTATTTGCTTTATTTTGCGGCAATGTATTAGTGATAGTGATTAGTGAAGGTTTTATTTTAAATGTTTAGATGTGATGGATGTTGTACTATGTAGCGGCTAGTTTCTTCAACCATAAGAAACTCCGCACAATTAATTCTCAACGGATAATTCTCCGTATACATAATTCTTTATAAATGGACAATTCTCCATATAAAGAATTATTCCGAAATATACAACAATCTTGTATACGCAATCTGTACATAACAACTTCTACATAGATAATCGTACAACAACACTTGTACATAACGAAATTTTTGTAAGCAAATTATGATTGAAAAATTATATTTTGGTTACACAACAATTTCATGATAATACCTCTACAATCAAATCATTTAGAGATGCATAAACATCATATTGATTTTGCAAAACCAGTCATGTAAAACTCACTTATACACCACCATCCCATCGCACAAGAGATGGCATGGCAAACGTCTATGTTTACTAAAACATATTCGTAAACGGGTTCACCAAAATATTTTGGTTATTTATATCAATTTTATAAAAACCAGAAAATCCGGTTTTGGATTTCTGAGTTTTTTTGGATATCTGCTAAAACATGAAAAAAAGCAAAAAAGATTCTGCCTATTCAATTACGGACTCTGCCGGAGGTCGGTCCATTTATATCGTTGGATTAGGTTAAAATGATTATGGCTACAAACCGTCCGGATACGCTAGATCCGACATTATTACGTCCCGGACGTTTAGATCGTAAAATCGAAATTCTGCTTCCTAATGAACAGTCACGTTCGGAAATTTTAAAAATGCATGAAATTTATTATGAAACCATTGTTAAATGGTCGGATAGTTATTTAACAAATGTTTCGAATGGCGGTTTATGAATACAAGTAAGTCTTTCAATAAAAAATGGTAAAGTTTTTAACTAACAATAATTTCGTTTTACTTTAGATTACTATATGTTGGCGTTCAAGCCATCTTCCATAAAAACATTGTGGTTTAATCTCACTCGTTTTGGCCAAAATTTATTTTCGTCTCCAATCTCGATGCTGTTAATTTCGTTGAGTACAACGCTGAAATAGATTTGTTTGGGTTTTGCCTAACTAGCATTTCCAGAGACTCATTCATTTAAGTGGGGTGGTAGCAGTTCACAAGGCAGATGTGGTGGTATGCAACGAGGCCCACGACGATTTCAACCTATTCAAAATTTTACCCGCGAAGATATTGAGGTTGGGCCACCATTATCGATTAAACAAATTTGATCGATTACAATATTTGAATGAATATTGGATACGAACATTTTCTCGGTGAGCTTCCATTGGCCGGATTCATCTTATCGAAATTGGCCGGTAAGCATTCGGATTTCGATAGATATCAACTGACATCACTGGATCCCGTATGGGATGTATCAGAATTAGGTTTATATTTTACTGTTGTCTGCCGTGTGTCTGTGGTGATTTAGGAATAACGCGAGTTGAAGAGCTGCGACAAAACGCTTCTAATATAATGGTCAACTCATCCAATCGCATTGAATATATCCAATTAATGGTCGACTTTATATTTGACTTTAAATAAACAAATTCAAATAAATTTTAATAAATAAATTTTAATGATAAATTTTAATAAAATATTTCTCATCTGAAAATCCTGTGTTTTTAATATTTTGTGTACGCAATATGATACCTAGGTAGGGTGTTTTTTTATAGTCGAAGGAACTATTTTGGCCTAGTTACCTAGTTCAGCAGTCGGTATTATTTTTAAATTTTGAATTAAAAATTTTTTAATAGAAATATAATCTAAAAAAATTAAATGCAAAGTGAAATTTCAAGAAGGCGAAAAAATATTATTTAAAATGTAGTGTGAATTCCTCCAATATTTTTTTCAATTTTTTCCAAAAAAAAAAAAAATTTTATTGTGTCGACACACCAAGCACAAAAAATTTATGTTTCTACCATAAAAAAATCAAAAAAATAAAAGTTTGCTGAGAGTGGGGATTTTTTTTCATTTTGGTTGCCATAAAAAATACTTTTGATATTTTTTATTTATAATTATGGCAACCAACTCAACAACAAAACATTTTAGAAAAAAAAAATACTGATGTACGGTTCACACACAGAGAGAATCTATATTTTTATCTCGTTCTAGTTTTCTGCAAAATAAAACGCTGTGTAGGGGAATAGACCCATTAAGGTTCTATTCCACTAGAAAAATTCTTCAAATTTTACTGATAGTAAAGAAAGCAAAAAAGAGAAAAAAGTCCAAAACTCTATGTAACAGACAAAGACAACGTTTTTTTTAAAATTGTTTTTATAGCAAAATTTTAAGGACAAATATTGACAGCACACAAAAACATTACCAATAACAAAATTAATATTGCTATTAATTCGGTTAGTTTTACATCTCAAAATTAACAAAAAATTAAATATTATTAATGCCCATATCAGAATTATATTTTTTAGTATATTTGCCGCAAAAAATTAAAAAAAATCTCTACCAAAAAACGTCATGTGTTTTTTTATTTTTACTTTTTTATAGCAAATTTTTAAGGAGAAACTTTGATCATAAAATTATTTTAGTATGTGAAAAATATTTCTCATCATACACAAGTTTTATGTATGTGTGGTAGTGAAACTCCTATAAAAAGTTCTCGATTTGAAAATTTTTATAAATTTTATAGGAGTCTACACTACTACAGACACAAATAATTTTGTACTGAGAAGATTTTTTGTTTCATTCCCCCATCTACTAAATATATATTTTTTGCTTTCTTTAATTTTACTCACAGTATATTTTTTCTAGTGGAATTCACCCTTTATCCTTCAAAGGTCATATACTCGAATTTATTCGAAATCGAAATGCATTTACGTATTATTTTTCAGCTTGAATTTGTTTCTGTACGTAGCTACACATTTTTAATCAAAATAGCACATGGAACCAACCTTTTTTTTGTTTTGGAATACATATTATATACATACGGAAATAATTTATTTGAAAATGTTTGTTGATTTCTATGTATGTATTTAGGAAAAATTTTGATTTTACAAAAAAAGATAAATTGACAAACATACTCACGTAGTGAAGGAACTTAATGAATGAAAAATATTAAGAAATATAAAACAAAATATCTTCCGTTGTATTACTTGTGAAGTAAATTTCGAATAAAAATTTACGATTTTAGACTTACTACCATAAGTTTTGTTCTACAAAAATGAACATATACATATAAATGATTATTTTTATTTGCGATCGTTTTATTGGTCATTTGGACTATTTTACTTCTGCATTCAAAAATTTGAATAGATATTCTTTATGTAAAGAAAATTTCCAATTGCGTGAAAGCGGAATATCTACGAGTTCACGTTTTATACCTACTCGTAGCTTAAGCCAATAAACGCAAATAACTGCATCATTTTCATTTATGCATAAGCTAAATATTTTGAATTTAACTTATTAACGGAGTTGATGACATGCTGTATAGAAGGATTGGTTAAGATTTTCTTTTTCTAATTTTGTGCGTTTTAATTAAAATTTTGAAATTGCTATTTGATGTTTGGTTTATGTGTAAAAGTAATAAATATTAATTAAATCTAAAATTACTTAAACGTAATAATTTTTATTTTGTGACTTAGTGTTGATTCATTGGTTTTGACTCGTTCTATGTACCTATATTGTATGATTCGATAGAAAGATATCTCGACATATAAAAAACGTTGTTTAAAAATTAGGAAAACATTTTTTGATAACATTGGGCGCTTCAGGGGACCCAACAGTTGGGAACGTGTTGAGTTAATCAAAGCCACCGTTATGAAAATGTTTAGTACTGTGAAATTTTGAAATCAAATTGGCGGTGATTTTACTAATCATGATTAGTTGGCGGTCTTGAACGGGCCCATTGTATACAAGTCGGAAAGAATACTTTAACACTCGAAGTGAAAACGGTAGCATTAAATATTCATTTTCATGGAATTCCTAGACTGCATTAAATGGGCAATTGAATAAGGCATCTTTCATTTTAGAACTTGTAATTTTTGACCTATCCAAGAATTATCTCGAACAAATTATGCCAACCAACATCAATCTTATTGATCTTAGAAAAGCTTTCTAAGATCGATAAGATTGGTCTTTCTAAACCTTTTCAAATCTTATTGTAATCCGAGTTTTTAAGAAATTTCGAATATCATAGATTTATATTTTATGATTTTTAAGGATTTAACGTCACCAGTGGGCCCTATTCTGATTTTCCCCGGGAAAAGGTAAATTGGTAATTAGTGACGTGTTTCTAGTAGTTGGGAGTTTGTTATTCCCCAAAGTGTATTTTGGCGTTTGGGATTATTTCTCTTATTGGGAAAAATAATTCCATTTTATAGCACTTTTGACGTAAATTTGTCCCCATTATTTTTTAGGGAATTGTAATTCGTACATTTTTTAAAAATTCAAAATTCTTTTTTCGGTTAACTGACCGTCGGTAATGGCAAGAATTATTGACAGAAGGGGATAATATAAGGCGGTGAATCTCTAGAACTATATTAAAAGTATTAAAACCAGAATTTTAAATAAAATTGTAAGTATATACAACATTTCTGACCGGTGTGAAGTTTTTAACGAAAAGTGTAGCTACACAAATTAATGAAAAGTGTAGTTACACAAATTAACGAAAAGTGTAACTTCTAAAAAGTGTAGCAATTAAAAGTGTAAATAATACACCTACTAAAAAAAAATGTATACTTCATGCAAATACCGGGATCAAATTTTATCAAAATAATTCTAGTCTAAAAGTTAGGGTTATTACAAGTAAAAACATTAATTCTTTAAATGTTTGAAATGATATACATATCCGAAACTATGGTTGATTAAAAAAACTCAGAGATGATTCCATTTGTTGGCATATAACGACGAATAATAAACAACTTAAGCTGTCCAAAACAGTTAACTAAATTAAAATAAATTGTTTTGAAATGGATTCACACAAGAATTAGGATATACATTTCATAAAAATTCAAATATTTTTCAAAATACTTGCTACACTATGGCCAATTCAGGAAAACTCAGAGATGTTACCAAGTGTGGGCATATATTTTCTGAAATTGAATGAATCGTTCTGTTCAAAACAGTTAACCACGGCAAAATAAAATGATTTGGAATTGCTTCATGACAATTTTAATTCGGTAAATTTAATGAATATTCTAATATTCGTCAAAGTATCTGCTACACTATGGCCGATTCCAGAAAACTCAGAGATGTTACCAAGTGTGGGCAGCAGTATGCCGAGCTTGCTAAAATAATCGAGAAAGTTCGAAATGAAATATTTATTGCAAATGAAAATGGTATTTTCTAGAAACGGAGGCCAAGAAAAACATGTACGAACTCATTTATTGCAATGTTTAGAAAATCCTACAATCGAAAGTCATTTTATTTCTTATTAAACAAAATTGGCCACAAGCAGGATTTGTGATTGATGGCAGTATTATTTCAAAATAAATAGTGTACATCATTCGTTTTTATTAATTTGGCGAAATAAACGAATTGGTTGAATAAATAACTCTAAATAGGAATGAACTGCTATAGTTATCACACTAGGAAAACCGTGCTCAAAAATTAGCAATAATCTTCAATAGCTAATTTAATTCTGAATGGCTTCGAAATTGCCATCGAATTGGAATATCATTTTTTTGTCAAATTATCCAATGGTGTAACATGTGGGTCGGCGATTGATCGTCGTAGAATAAAGACGTGTTTTTGTCTTTCTCTGTGTAAGAAAAAATTAATGTGTTAAAAAATGTGTTTTAATTTTAAATAAACAATACATACCTATATCTACATACAAATATGTATTAATAATTAAATAAAAGTGAATAATAAAAATTTATTTAACTGAAATAAACACAAATAAAAATAAAAATAATTTGTGTGTAATGCGCAGTGTAGAATACTCGTATGTATGTAATTGTATACCGTTGCTTGAATGTATCACACTCATTTGTATGCAGATGTTTACTGTGTGAAACCATTTTGGGATTCCAATGGATTTATAAGAGAAGTGTTTTCATTATTTTAATTCATATTTTGTTATATTTTCCACATACATTTTAATTTTATGTATACTCGTATACTCGTAAATATGATTTCTTTTATTATATAAGTAACTGTAATTTATATCACATAGATGCGTAATGTATTAACATTTTCATGTCGTGTGTTAATCGCGTATGGTTTGAGTGGGATAGGGTTTCTTAATTTTGGAATCCGCCCATATCGCAGACAACATCGCCGACCGGCCAGATGGCCAACAACAAGCCCACTTTTCCGACACATCCAGATCGCATACAAGCTACATGCCGACATCTACATCGCCGACGCCCATCCTAGGTAATCGGGCGACGGGTTAACAACCTTCAATCGTTTTTGTGATTCAAAGTGAATGAACTTTACACAATAAAATCGAATTACCATAACGGTTGCATCACGAATAGGGCGAAATTTTTACACTAACACCTCTTTAAAAAATAATCTTATTCTATTTAGACTTGCAAGTCTCTTAAACTCTGGGCTTGCCGGCGATTTGGTTTAGTCGGCCAAATGGGGTTTCGGCCAGAATTTCTGTCGCCGATGTGGATGCTTCCACCCGTAGAACTACTCCTGAGTATTTTTGAACTAAAGCAAATGAGTAGACGACTGAAATATTTGATAGGATCGTTGGGTACTCGAGTACAGTTCGGCTTGTGGACTGCATTTGTGTTGGTTTCGATGTGTGGTGATTGACGATTATGTTATGTTTTTATAATATTCGTAATTGCGTATATACAGGGCACCTAGAATACTACAGGCCATACTGCTTTCTATATCATCAAATTTATGTCTTCAGTTTATTCTTTGAACTGTAGACAGCAGTCATGTTAATAAAAAGAATAAACGAAAATAAACAGAAAGAAAAATATGTGTACGAGTCGCTCTCGATAGCAAAGTAAGTAGAGCGCTTGCTTTGTAATTCGGTAGTCCCGGGTTCGATTCCTGGTCGTGACAAAAAGTTGCGACTGGTCGTTTTTAATGTATTATGTGTTACATTGTGCATTGTCTATATATCTCAAGCCATAAATTACACGAAATATGTACATATTTCATACGTGTTTATATACACAATTTAGAATGCATAATGTTATAATAATATTATGAATTAAATTAATACTTACCAATAGCTTTTATTAAATTTTAAATATATTATTAAAATATTTTTCTTGTTTTCTTGTTAGTGCTGCCTATAATACCTAGTCAAAGAAAGAATGACGGCATAAAATGACGTCATATGACAACATTTTTAAAGCAGTGTGTCCTCTAGTATTCTAGGTGTATTGGTATATAATACTGTGGCCAAAAAATAGTAAGACTATCTTCATAATTTTAAAATTCTTTATTTATTTCTCCAAATCTATTTCGTCCTCCTCAAAGTAATCCCCCCGGCCTCAATACACTTGTGCTAACGTTTTTTCCAATTCTCGAAACAGTTGTTACAGTCAATTTCCGGAATAGCCTCCAATGCGCGTAGCGATTCACGTTTAATGTCTTCAATTGACTCAAAACGGTTTCCCCGGAGCGGTCGTTTGAGTTTGCTGAACAGCCAGAAGTCACACGGAGCTAAATCAGGCAGATACGGTGGTTGCGGAACGATATGGTTGGAATTTTTGGCGAAAAACCCACGTAAAACCAATGCAGTATGAGAAGTGCATTATCGTGGTGCAAATACCAAGAGTTGTCGAATAGCTTCGCGCAAACGACGCATAACACTCAAATAGTATTCCTTGTTGACAGTTTGGCCGGTCGGAAGGAATTCAGAGTGCACCACACCTCGATAATCGAAGAAATCTGTCAACATCACCTTGATTTTTAACTTGCTTTGACGTGGTGTTTTTGGCTTCGGCTCACCTTTGGCACGATATTCGGCCGATTGATCGTCAGTTTCCGGGTCGTAAGCATAGATCCAAGACTCATCGCCAGTTATAATACGTTTCATGACATCCTGGTAGTCGGAAAGCATTGTTTCACAGACGTCAACCAATCGTGCTTTCATTTTCCTTAGGCCTAAATGATCTTTCAAAATGGGTTTCACTGACCTTCCGATATTTCAACGATGCCAGTAAGGTCTCTGACTGTTAATCGTCGATTCTCAAGCACCAATTCCTTGATTTTATTAACGTGTTGATCATCAGTTGATGTTGATGGCCGTCCTAGACGTGCTTCGTCGTCATCACGTTCTCGACCCTCTTTGAACAATTTGTACCAATCAAAAACACTTGCTCGCGACATACAATCATCACCGAAGGCCTTTTCCAACATTCTGAACGTTTCGGCACCACAAAATTGATTCTGCACACAAAATTTAATAGAACTTCTTTTCACTCATTGTAAAAATCGCCGAATGCACTTTTTGTACTCCAGAAAGACAAGGGTGTACTAAACACTAATGATTATTTTGATGTGACATTTGGCACACATGTCACTGACAGTGATACGAACATAGAAAAAAAATATTTCGACGAATGGTTTTCCGCGCGAAATTTAAATTAAAAAGTCTTACTACTTTTTGCCCACAGTAGTATACCTATCAATGCCTGAGTGTGTATGTGGCCGTGTCGCAATATATGGAGTTTGTATATATGCAGGCCTTTAAAAAACATTAAAAACGCTTATATAAATGATATGAACATGTTTTTCTGTTAAGTTTTGTTTTGACTTTATTTACTTATTTTATCTCGTAAATGTAGCAGAAGAATGAATTTTCGTTCTCCTGAGCGTGAACTTTGTTGACTTTAATTTTGATAAATAGTTTTCATTTTTAAGGTAGTTTTCAATCGGAATTTCTCATTTCCCACTATGAGGCCTTTAATTTTATGAGCGCCGTATCATATAGAGCAAAGTATGTATGTGTACATGACAAGTAGTTATTTTCTCGTTTATGCGAAATGATAATATTTTCAGGTTTTACCAAAAAAACTTGAGATTACAGCGCGAATCGTCACGGCCTTGGATAATTAATTAAGATATAATTTTAGTATTGTATAAATAATTTTATTTACTAACTCTACTGATTATTTAACTTTACTAACATATTTTCTCATTCAGATTTAATTTCATATATTTTATTTTATCTACCTTTTAATTTAAATTAACTAATCAAGATTAACAATTTGTTTAAGAAGGATAATAATTAATGGAAGCGAAGGAAGATAATTTAAGTTTAAGTCTTAATTATGGCGAGATCTAACTTAGCTCGATTTAATATTCAATAAAACGTATTTTATAATGTATTTCACACAAAATAATTAGGAACATTTATTTACTAAAGAATGTGCTATTTCAGCTTAAAACATTTACGAAGAGTGTAAACTAAATTTAATTTATACTAATGGATTTGAGTTTTTCTATACTATGCGTTTCTGTACTCTATTAATACAATTCATTTAAATACTGATTATGTAGCTTCGAAATCGCACGATCTAGGCAGCTAATTCTTCGGACCGAGACGTGAGATAAATTGCACACCGAACTCATTTCTCAATAAGTCTATGGTTTTTTCAAAGAGTATCTAATACAAGAGGAGTATTTTCTATAAAAGAAACATCCAAACTAAATATTAATGCCCCTATTATGGTTTTCGCCTACGCGTCACTAGGCGACGGTGAGTCGCCGTATATATATTTTTGTATTATGATTCTCGCCGTGTGAGCGATGTGAGAGAGTGATGTGTAAAAAACGATCGCCTAAAATTTTTAGGTGATGAATGTAATGTAGTACGAATAAAGTTTTTGAAGGTTACAGGACAAATAAAAAATAATGGCTACCAGCGATAATGTAAGTTTTTTTCAATAATTTTTACGCTTATAAATAATTTGTTTACCAATTTTATATATATATGTATATTATATATATAAATACAAATATATATATATATATATATATTTATATTTATATATATAATATACATATATATAAAATTGGTAAACAAATTATTTATAAGCGTAAAAATTATTGAAAAAAACTTACATTATCGCTGGTAGCCATTATTTTTTATTTGTCCTGTAACCTTCAAAAACTTTATTCGTACTACATTACATTCATCACCTAAAAAATTTAGGCGATCGTTTTTTACACATCACTCTCTCACATCGCTTTCACGGCGAGAGTCATAATAACAAGAACAAATAACAACCAAAAATAATGCGGCGACATACTCTCTCTCGCCAAAATAAAGGTGAGAACCATAATACTAAAATATTGCTCACACGAATCTAAGTATCACGGCGAAAGAGTGGTGAAGCGATGGTGAGGCGAGAACCATAATAGGGGCATAAATTTTTTTTAATTTGAGATTCAATTTCACAGATCAACGTTCACAATTGACAAGAAACGCTGTCCCTTGTTTAAATTTAAATAATAATTATTGTGATATCAGTGGTCAAATTAAGCTTCCGCACCGTGTACACAGTGATTCAGTATCTGTTGCCACTCAGTATGACATAATGGATTTAGACGAAGAGACAGAATTTTTAAAATTAATAAATTCAGTCAATTGTTTATATTGTGATATTGATAAAAATGATTCAGAATGTGAAAAATGTATAAAAAAAGTCTAGGCAACTTAGTCATTACCTAACTAAACTTAGAAACTTGCAAAAAAAGTTTACTCTTTTAAAAATAGCAAATTATAGGTTTAAATGAAATTTTCAAAATTGTAAAGTGAAATATGCAAAAAAGAAGCGAGAAACTGTCGATGAAGTAATCGACAGCCTTAATGTTAATACGAACTCTAAAAACGTGAGTAAATTATTACTGAAGCAGAGTTTCTATTATAACAAGCATGAAAAGAATTTCGCCCAATGCTTATACTACAGATCAGCCTCAACTTACACATTTTTAAGAAATGTGTTGAACTCAATCTACCATTGGTTTTTTATTTTGTCTACAAGTGATCTCCCATACAATTTATCCCGCCGGGTGGATATTAACGATGTTCTAATGCAACAACATAATTTCTTTTTTGCAAACATGCCGTCAATGTCTAAACTTTGTGTTTTAAGTTTCGATGAAATTGCTATAAAACGAGATTTAACACATAATATTTTGATGGATAGAATAGAAGGATTTTGCGATGACGACTACAAAAGAAAAAATGATCTTGCCTCTTCAGCTCTTTTTTCATGTTACGCTCAACAACCGGCGACTGGAAATACGTCATTAATTATATTCTCATCGACAGATCATTTACTGCTGTAAAATTGAGTGACTTAATTAAAAAGAATATACAAATTTGTGAGGAGAAACTTAATTTAAAAGTGGTCATGTTACTATACCATTGTGGCCATATCACAAATTTTCGATCCTCTGGGCTCCCTCAATTTTCATTGCCAAATTGTTTTTACAGTGGTCAGTTTCGAATCTAACATGGGACTCCGAATTGCCTGAACCTTATCGATCTGAGTGGATGCATTATGAAAATCAATTTAATATACTCTCAACTATTAAGATATCTAGATGTATCATATCAATCAAGGAAATATGACCGAATAGAAGAACTCCATGGTTTCGGAGCCGCATCTCAAGTTGGATATGGATGTTGTTTATATATCCGAACGTTGTTATCGAATGGCAGTTATCTGTGTTAAATTAAGAGTGGCTCCACTCAAAACACAAACCATGCCACGTATTGAGCTATGTGCTTCGCTATTATTGGCACGGCTTGTTGACAAAGTTCGTCAATCAATTCAAATTGAATTTGATAAGATAAAATTGTAGTCTGTCTCAGAGATAACACTTTTCCGAATCAATTCTTCCCCGTCAAAGTATGAAACGTTTGTTGCAAATAGAGTTTCGCAAATACAGGACATTGTTCCTGCTACTCTCTGGTCGTATATTCCCTCTGAATTAAATCCAGCAGATTGTCTATCACGTGGGTTGATGCTGTCTCTGTTGATTGATAAAACTATGTGGTGGGAAGGTCCATAATTTTTGTTGGAAGACGATGACTTGTGGAATATTCCTACGATAAATCTCGTATGTCCTGACGATTCAGTCAATAGGACCTAAAGTTTTGTTATTAGTAACTAAGGATATGGACTATCTATTTGAGCGGTACTCAGACATTAGCAAACTTCTTCGAATTTCCGCTCTTCGTCTTCGATATTGTCATAACGCTCGAGACAATCGAAGATTCGGTCAATTATCATTAGTAGAGATAGATAACGCACTCAAGGGATTAATTAAAGACGTCCAATCCAGATTCTTCAGTGTTGAAATCAGTCAACTTAAGAAGAATCAGTTAGTTAACAGACAAAGCGTTATTTTCAAACTTAGTCCATTCCTCGACGACACCGGCATATTACGCGTTGGTGGCCGGTTGAACAATTCTCTACTCCCATACGATCAAAAACGTCAAATTCTTCTGCCATCAAATCATGTTTTCACCAGCCTGTTGGTTCTTAGGGAACACTTTGAAATTTGATTTCGTAAAATGAAACTATTTTCACTCTTTTCTTTTCAAATTAATTTTAATTTTTAATATTATTATTATTATTGCAATTTTGTTGCATTATAAGAAAAGCGACCGTTCACCAAGAGCAAGAACAAAAACCTAAAAAAAACATGACCCCGATTTCAGTTCAAGTCCAAATTATTATTTTTTAATTGTCATTGAACTGAAATTGAGCCACTTGCACTGAACTCAAATTTAAATTGAGCCAATGTTTGAACAGATGACATTGGAATTAGCCAGCAATAAATTTTATTTAATTTTTTAGTCCAAATGTAAAATTTCCTTTGATTGTCTAAGTTAAAAAAGTGATTTATGGTAAAATTATCCTTATTTAAGTTATAAATCTGAAAAAGGCTAAGAAAAAAATATTTGTTGGGTTTTTTGTTTTTGGCAACAAGTTTTAATGCCAGGATTGTATTTTTTTATTTTAGTTTAATGAAATGGCATTTATTTCATGTGATAAGTGCTTTGATTTTCATAATTTATTTTTATTTTGGACTACTATAAGTACATTTTATTTACAGAAATTATAAAGTAAACATTTGTTCTTACCAAAATATTGAGGATTAAAAAAGTTGGTTGAAATCAATTGGCTTTGGTGAACAAGATGTACTAAGTAGAAACTCAACTACAATTTAGTTGAAAATTGTTTAAAAAAGATAAATTATAGCGTTCTTCACAATCTAATCAGTACAAATATGTTCAATGATGAAGATCAATACAGTCATTCACAAGAACACGTTAATTTGTGCTCATTATATCATAGAAAATTACTACGACATCCGGTTGAATTATTTTTGTAACCAAAGGTAAAATAAATACAGCGTAGTTGTTTAAAAATAAACAATTTGTAGCACTTCTTGCGGCCCAGATAAGTTATTCTGTTTACCACCATCCTTCATATGTTGTGGATTATGCCTAAGAGGGGTACTAGAGGGTTGTCCAACTGAGACGCAGGAAAATAAACACTAACTGTAGTTTTAGTTATACTTATTTTTGAATCAAGTTGGGTACTTTATTTTGAAGGTTTATCGATGCCATTTATGTATGAAAAATCATATCACTCAAATGTTCAACATGGCTGGATTTACAGACGTCGATCTGATGGTCAAAATTGTTGATTACATTTTCCAATAGAGACGTTTCTATGGCATTTATCTCGGTAATGATGTTGGGTTTTAGGTCTTGGATGGTGGCTGGACTATCAACGTACACTTAGGATTTTCAAAAATACCCATAAAAAATAATCTAATGGCGTTAAATCGCATGATCTTGCAGGCCAATTCACATTTCCGCGACGCAAAATTAAGTGATTTTCGAAGAACCTTTGCAATTCGTCGATATTCTCACACTTCGTATGACAAATTGCATCTAAATTCATGTCTTTAGGCACAATTAGCAACAAACTGGTCCTTGAAATGCCCAATATCTGATTGGCGCGCTGTTTTTCGGATTATCTCTCATACTCGCCTCACAACTGCGATATTATCTGTTGTGCAAACAGTTTTAGGCCTGCCAGGCTTTGGTGCATCGACCACAGAACCCGTAGCCTCGAATTTACACACCAAACGACCGATGGCTGTTGCCCAAATGGGCGGTTATGGCAACCAAAAAAATCACGAATTGCGCGACACGTTTTATTGTTTCAGCCCATTTTTGTAGTGCTCTTGAACAACTTTAACACAATCTTCAATCGAATACGAATCCATAGTGATAAATGGCAAACATTCAACTAACAAAATGACATGCATCTTTGCAAAATTATTTTTTATTTTCCTGCCTCTCATTTGGACAACCCTTTATATTTAAAAAAAAACCAGAATATTCGGTTCCTCTTATGAGGTGTAGAAATGAGTACGTTCCTAAACAACAAATTAAATACAAAACATGAAGGTGCCAAAAAAAATTTAATTCTAAATTTAGGAACATACGGATCGTAACTAATTACTATTTGAATACACTCAACATCACAAAACCTACATAATACTGTTTGTATTTAAAGAAAAACAATTAATGTATTTATATTGGAGGAATAAAAGTAATTTTCAATTTATGTAGTTTTTAATTACAACTTCATTGCATTTGATTGAAAAAAACCTAAATACGACCCTGTTGATGTTTTCGCTTTCTCTTTCTCTCCAAAGTTGTGACGCTTAGACATTTGCTTACATTCGTTCTAAGTATATATTCCTTTGATAACTACGTATGTACTCATGTTTGTCAAAATAATTTCGTGATTCAACGCGTATTAAATTATTCTAATGCATAAAAAATTCTTCAAAATAATTAATAAAAATATTATTATATACAAAAGTAAAACATAAACAAATAAATACCACATCAATATATAAATTCGAAAACGGTGCTATCGAGGAATATTGTTAGTTCGAAAAAAAATTTGTCGTACATGCTTCAATAATTGTGTTATTTCGTAATTACGATTAGGATTTCCACTTGTTGTAAGACGAAAGTAGAAATACGACAGATATATAATCGACCCCTTCCTTGTCAAGGAATTCCGAAATATTTTATGTAAATATGCATCAGGGTATGGATTTCGTACGCTTTTCTCACGAAATTCTCATGAAATTTTGTATACGTACACTTTTTGTATACGTATAACTTTTAATGGGGTAGATACTCGATCAGTTAGCAAGCAAGCAATTTACTATCCGAAATCCTGGCTACTCTCCAATTTACGAAGAAAATTTCAATTACAAATTATATTTTTGTATAACTTTTTGTTTTTTTTTTTGCGATTGTACAGTAAAATTTGCGGCTTCAAAAAATGAACAGCAAATTTTTGTAAAAAATATAATTTAAAATTCAAATTTTCTTGATAAAATTAATTGAGTAGCCAGAATTTCAGCTAGCAAACTGCTTGCTTGCTAGCCGATCGAGTATCTACCCCAATATGTGTGCTGTCATTTTCTCCCTTTGTGTGTGGGTGTCAAATTCTCATCAAGTTTCACCAAAATGTTTACCCGATTTTATAAATGTGTACTATCGGTTTAGAAAAATACATCATGACAATTTTTCCACTTCTCGTGAGCAGTGGAATAAATGAAAGATGATAAGAAAATGGGTGTCGCTTGCAATTGTTTTTTTTTTGTGAATTTTTCATTTATATTTAGATAAAACTTAAATAAAATAAATTGTACTAATTCTTTTTAATAAATATTAATATTCCCCAGTTTAATTATACATTTATTTATATTTTTATGTGTTATTTATGGAAATAATATTGAGAAGAAAAAGTTTAATAAATTATAAAGTGGATTAACTGAGAAAATATGAATAATAATGAAATCCCTGAAGGAAATATGATTACTTTTAGATTCATTTACTAAGAATTAGATTAAACTATTTAAGAAATTACCACAACATTTTATTAATTTAAATAGTGTTGTGAAATTTAATAAATTCACAAATTATGTATCTAACATATTATTTTGTGTTCTTAAAAGACGTCAAAAACACAAAACAAAACACGCACACCAATCCGTACACTAGAACTATGGCGTTCCGGTAAATTCCCAGTGGAATGAAAAAAAGCGTTCCAAATCCATTAGCCAGGGTATGGATGTTGTACGTTTTTTACAATTCAAGTGGAAATTTACCGGGACGTGATAGTAGTGATGGTATACGTGTTTTGTTTTGTGTTTTTGACTTCTTTTAAGCACATGAAATAATAGAAACATAATTTTTCAATTTATTAAATTTCACAATACCATTTAAAAAGTGTTGTATTAATTTTCTAAATAGTTTAATCTAATTCCTAGTAAATAAATCTAAAAATAATTTCATTATCGTTAATATTTCCTCAATTAATTCACTTTCTAATTTATTACAATAAATTTATTCTTCTCAATATAATTTCCTTTATTTACACATAAAAATATAAATAAATAAATGTGTAATAAATGTGGGGAATATTAATATTTATTAAAAAACATTAATAAAATAACAATCGTTACTATTTTTGTGAACTTTATATTTATATTTAGATTTCTTATCACTATTTTCTTATCATCTGTCAAATATTCCCGACGTCGCGAGGTTGGGAAAAATTCTCATATGTATTTTTCTCAACCGATAGTACACATTTATGCACAAAGGTAAACATTTTGGCGAATTTTCACGATAATTTGACACAAACAGAATTATAGAAAATGACAGCACACATATTAAAAGTGTATATTATACTCTGTACTCTGAATTGCTTGAGTAATACGTAAAATATCCATACCCAGGACTTTGTACTGGACATGTATTTTGTACGTCTTTACAATTCTCATGGGAATTTACCGAAACGTGTTAGTAGTGGTGTACGTATTGGTATACGTTTTTTGTTTTGTTTCGCGTTTTTGACGTATTTTAAATACATAAAATAATATATTAGGTACATAATTTATGAAATTACTAAATTTCACCATACCATTTAAATCAATAAAATGTTGTTAATTTCCTTAATAGTTTAATCAAAATTCTTGTAAATAAATCTATCTATCTCATCTTATGTAGGACGTCCAAAGTTCAAATATTTAGTTTGTTGAATTATACATTATGAATTAGATTACATTATGAATATAATTATACATTATGAATTAGATAACATTAATTTGGTACATTATGAATTAGAAAAAAACGATTATGGAGTAACCGAAAAGACGGAAACTTTGGAGAAAGAATGGGCACAAGCAAGGAACACAATAGCAAAGAAAGTGTAACAGCAAAATATATTTGGATTCTAAGAACTTCGCACAATAAGATCATATGTTCAAGAGAGGCACACCTCTCTGTGCATCACAATGCACAGAATTTTATTTGACTGCAGCACTTGTCGCAAATCTCACAATTTTTAAGGGGAAAAGAGAAAAGAATCAAACAAGTCATGGACGTAGTTAAAATTATGTTAAAGGAATTGGAATGAAGTTATTCGTTTTAAATTGTGTAATAAAGTTTAAAACAACAACTTCATTCCAATATTAGTCCGTCACCGGACAAGTGGTTCAGTGGTTACGGCTTCGACACTTGGACTGGAAGGTATTGGGATCGAACCCCACCAGAGGCTGAATGGAAAGCAATTTTTCGTCGTTGATTACGATCGGTGATGTTAATAAACACAACTAAAACCCTCTGTTGGAGTGCAGAATTCAGCGCCGACCCACCGTCCATGTCAGCGTACAGGTTGACATGCACCTTGCATTGTGCGGGTAGGGTATATTGTAATTGTGTGAATGGGTGGTGTGTGCATGAATGAAGAGTAACCTTCAAAGGACATTAAATCCACTGGACAATTAATACTTTCTTTTTATATTAAAAAAAATCTTAAGAACATAGTTTTAAATTGCAGTGTTTTGATTTCTCTATTCAAAAAATTCAAATAAAGTTCTGTGCTTTGGGCGAATACGTATCACATTCATATATGTAATTATAAAAATAAAACTATTTTGATGTATAAAGCGATGAAAAGTTATATTTAGGTTCATGAACTTAAATATAATTGAATTCGAAGGGATATAACTATATAACTGTGGTAGTGAAGAAAACAAAAACATATTCAAAATACGTTAATAATTTTATTTAATTCCGACATCTAAACCGTGTAATTTATGTATCCGACACAACCAGAACTAATTTAACTTAAATTTGCGGACTGGTAAAAAACCTGTTTATATTCGCGAAATACCAAACAAACGCTGTCAATATTGTTCTTAAGTGTTTTGTTAAATTATAAATTAAATGTACGTAATTTTTGTAATTTAGCACCGACATTGAACATAGTTTTCTTATGGACAAATGTGCATGCAAACATGTGTATACACTGCCTACATATTTTTAAAAGTGTCAGCAACTCATGCAACTTCACTTTACGGTGTTCCAAACGATGTTATACAACTTTTTTATCTTTTCTAGAATAACAGTCGAATTCGGGTACCAGAGCGTTCAGTTCAGCAACATCGGTGTTTGTACCGTCACCTTTAAACTCAGCAAACCAACGTTTGACGTTTGCTTTCAATGGAGCCAAGTCCCTTTAATACCACTTATCAAGACATTACTTTGCTGAACGGTATTTTTTCCACCAAAAAACAATGATTAATCAACACACGAAATTAATTTTTTCCATTGTTTTGAAAATAACTAAAGTATCTTTTTTTCTTGTTTAAATTTTCTATTTGGCTTGACAATTTTAAGTCACATCCCAAAAAAAAATTTATGACATTTATCTTTCTAACCGATTTTATATTAACATAAACTTTTACTTTTTAATCATTCTTTGATATGATTCCACTCCAGAAAACCACATGTACCTTAATAATGGAGTTCCGGAAGTGCAACGCCATAAAGTACCGTTACTAAACAAATATCACTTGTAAACTAATGGTTGGATTATTATAAAATTTTGACACATATCGTTTGAAGGTTGGTACTTTTTAAAAATCATATGAATTTTCATTAGATAAAAATTTGAACTGGCTATGGATTTTGTAAGTTTTTCTGAAGCAATTCAATTGGGAATTTGTGTACGTATACAGAGTATAATACACACTTTTAATAGTGTGTTATCATTTTCTATAATTGTGTTTGTGTCAAATTCTCATGAATCTTCGCCACAAAGTTTACTTTTGCATAAATGTACACTATCGGTTGACAAAAATACATCATGAGAATTTTTCCCAACCTTGCGACGTCGGGAATATTTGACAGATGATAAGAAAATAGTGATAAGAAATCTAAATATAAATGTATATAAATATAAATGTAAAATTCACAAAAATAGAATTTTTTATTTATATTTAGATAAAATTTAAATAAAATATATTTTATTAATGTTTTTTAATGAATATTAATATTCGCAAGATTAATTATATAATGGGTTGGAGAAAAACAATCCATTATTTTTTCACTAGGACATACTTATACCCGTTGAAAGGGGGATTCATGTACTAAAAAATTATTTTGTCATTGTTTCAGTTGTTCAGTTGTTACAGCGTGTCAAGGATTGAGGTCAACAAAAAGAAAATTCGCTATATTTTACAATTTTGCTTCGATAAAGGCTAAAACGCAAGTCAGGCGGTTGAAATTGTGAATGGTGTCTACGGTTTCGATACTGTCACAGCCAATCATGCGCTATTTTGGTTTCGTCGATTCCGTTTCGGTAATTTTGATATCAAAGATGCACGACTGGAAGGTCATATCGAGTATTTGCGCAGGTTTGGAATGTACTCCTGAGGTATCATTTCCCATTCTTCCTGCAGAGCTGATTGAAGATGATCTAAGGTTTCTGAAACGATTTCTACAAACAATTCGATCATTCCCACCTCATTCAAATAATTATTAGATTTTATTATTAGACTGAATTTTTTGACGAGCAATGTATAATTTATGTGTAAGTAATGGAAATAATATTGAGAAGAAAAAATTTAATAAATTAGAAAGTGGATTAAGTGAGGAAATATGAATGATAATAAAATTACTTTTAGATTTATTTACTAAGAATTAGATTAAACTATTTAGGAAATTAACACAACACATTATTAATTTAAACGATTTTGTGAAACTTAATAAATCTACAAATTAGTATTATAACTTATTATTTTATGTACTTAAAAGACGTCAAAAACATAAAATATAACACGCACACCAATGCGTACTCCTATGACGTTCCGGTAAATTCTCACTTGAATTGTAGAAAACGTACAAAATCCATATCCTATTTAGAATTTTAAGGTCGTTATTGGGAGTTTTCGGAAATAGACCATGTTAACTTTGGAGTAACACCGCATCCCCAATGCAAAAACCTTTTCCTTATGACTTTTGCCTTTTATTTTTACCTTATGAAGAGCATACCCAATCTATGCGTCCACACTGAATATCATGATACCGGTATCAAACTTCGTTTCTTGTGAGTTATTCTACTTTTACTTTTACGTCATTTTCAAAAAAAATAATATTTGAAGGTATCTACATACTAAATAAAAGTTTATTATAGCGCAAAAAATAAACAATTATTTTCATAGCATTTATTGCTCTAAAAAATAAAATTAATATTTTATATATTTGTTCGTCTTGCTTCAATTCCCATTTCCATATTTTTACTATAACAAAAAAAAACAATAACTACAACAAGTAATAAATACAGATACAAATACAGATATTATTGAAATCGTAAACTTTTGTTCATGAAAAGTAGATGTCACGTTGAATAGTCTTAGCTAATTTTGTGCATTCGTGCGCTTTGTTAAAATAAAATGTGTCGAAAATATTTATATGAGATCGGCAATATTATATTTGGCTAAACGCATAAAGGAGGATAACTATTTTACGATTACAAAATAAACAACTAACATTCGAATGCACACAAGTGTATACTACATGTAGAATATATTTATGTTGGTTTCGGCACGAGTATATACAACTTTGTATTTAACTGTATGAAATTAAAAAGGAAAAATGATATATTCGTTCAAAAATATTACTTATGTACACTGATCGAAAATTATAAGTAATACTATTCATATACAGTGAGATATCATTGAATTTACCTCTCTTGTATCCTGGTCAATGGCAAAAGTTAAAAGTTTGATAATTTTTCTCAAAAGGAAATCACAAACCTAACGAACAAAAAATTTTTTTTCCTCAAAATATTTTTTTTTCTCAAAATATTTTTCAAACTTTTCTGTAAGGTAAAAGTCATAAGTTTTCGAACTAGTAGTAATACAATAATTTAATATAATAAAAAAAAATAATAATTTAATTTTTCTTGTGTTTTGTTTTCTGGCTTTGTATTAAATTAGATCTAGCAGAAAAATTAAATTACAAACTGCTAAAGTACACACTTTACAAAAAGAAGCAATACAAATATCGTATCTGCAAAAAATACGTCATCAAATTTTGCTGAATAAAAATATTCATGCGCGAAATGTAATCTTACTTTTTGTATAGACAGAGCAAGTTAAGTAACTTTGTTAAATATTACCCAAAAGTTACTCTTGGTCTATTTCCGAAAATGCCTAGTGGTCTATTTCCGAAACTGACCAATATGTGCACGAACGTAAAATTGAGGAAAGGGGGTTCATTAAAAATTAGGGCTTTGTTATTTTATTTCGTAAGAGCACAGATACTTACCAATTATCCTTTAATATATCTAAACAAATTGCTCCTGTCACAGATGATATATTCGGATGCCATATTTTTGTCATAAACCTAACCTAAAAATGAGGAAACCAATACAATATTATCTTAATCCATCTTACCGTAATACTAACTAAACTCACCTTAGGAGGATTGAATGGATACGTTTCTGGTACTTTGATTTCAAGTTGAAACTTACCCCCTTCGTAAGGAGTATCTGGAGGCCCGGCTATTTCACCCCGTAACTCTGTCCAACTATCCTGCACTAATTCTATTTTTATAGAACACTGAACTATCTGGAAAATATACAAATGCAATAAATTTCATATCAAAAATATATATAAAAATAAATTTGGGAACGTTTATTTATTATAATTTAAATTTATTCTGTACAAATTACTCTTTATGATAGTACCTATTAAGACTGCTTCCGAACCCCAGCGTACTTATTATTTTATCATACATCAGAATACCCGGTAAAAGCCTCAATGTTTAATTTACTAAGCTTGCTACAATTATCAAACGAGAAAAATTTGTTATTCCGCAAAATAATTACGAAGAGTAAAAACCATATGCACACTGAATAAAAATATTTTTCTCTTCAGCTCTGTGCGTCCAACAGGATATCAACGAAGCAGCTTCATCTTCGTCTCTTTTCCCGTTTAAGCCTCAATCAGCGAAAAATTAAGAGCTTAAATTGTGCCTCGCTTGGACCACTAAAGCTCGAGGCAAATATTATTCGTCCTATTCGTTTCGTTTTCAAATAAATTTTTATAAATTCTTACGCACGAATCTTTCGTTTCGTTTTGAGTTATTTTTGTGTTATTTGACAGATCGAATTTTTTTAGTTCTCACAATTAATTTAACAATCACATCAATTAAATTAACAATAAGTGAAGTGAAGAGACTTTGACATAAAAACGATAACCATAAACAACCATAGAATTATATACTTAGAATGAATGTAAACTTTTTTCGCATATAAAATTTGCTATTTCATGTGAAGCAAGCATGAAGCAAGTCAGAGCAGGATGGTCATATAAAACATGCATATGGCGGTCTCATATCTCAAAACAAAAACCCCTCAAACCAGTTTTTGTTTTTGTTTAAAGTGACGTGTTAAATTTTGTGCTCTTAAAAATTCTTGAAAATATTAATTAAAATAATTAAAAAACTATTAAAATATTATTAAAATAGTTAGTGGATTGTGCGTAGTGTATCATTTTAGTAATAAAAATTAGAAACATATAATAAAATGAAGTGTCTTGTAAAAAACTGCAAAAATACGCCTAAAAATTACAAGAAGGAATTTCGTACCATCAGGAAGTGTTTATAAAAATAAAATGTAAATTATGTTAAAAATAAAGTGATTTGTGGTAAAATTATCCTTAATTTAAGTTATAAATCATTTATTTTTATTTTGGAATATGTACTGTAAGTACAATTTTTTACAGAAATTATAATGTGAACATTTATTTTTAGTTTACCAAATTATGGAGAAAAAGCAATGGTTGAAGCCTCATCAGATGATATTTAAATTGGCCTAATATGTATGACGAAGATTTTTTTGGATACCCAATTATACTAAGTGAATTTTCAATTAATGTTATTGAATACATAGGGGGATTTATAGTCCGATATTTATTTAGAAAATTGAATTGTGAGGACTGTTGCAAATTAATACAACAATGTAATTCTTATAAATCGCTAATCAATTTAAAAATAGGGGTGGTCTTTTAACTCCTTCGCCGTCAGTATTAAAAATTTGTAAATATTCCGAAGCAGTATTAAAACGGGAATTGGCTATTGCGGACTACAAAAATATAATAGTTGCGTTATTAAGTTCAAAATTATTTAAAAAAATTTGTTATAACGTTCTTCACAACCTAATAAATGTAAATATTTTCAATGATGAAGATCAATATAGTCATCCTCAAGAACAAGTTAGTTTGTTAGCTCACTCTATCATAGTAAAATATTATGACATCCGGTTGAATTATTTTAGTAACCAAAGGTCATATAAATTAACAAAAAGAAACAAGTTTGTTTCTTTATTTCATTTTAAAGGAATGTGAAATAAATAAGCGTAGTGGTTTTATAATTATTATTTTTTATATACATATTATTATATTTAAATAAAAATAATTAATATACTTATATTAAAGAAATAAAAATGTAATTAAATTTAAATAATTTTTTAATTATAACTTCCTAACTTCATTGCATTCGGTCGAAAAAAAATCTAAATACGGCCCTGTTAATTTATATGCTTTCTCTTTTACCCTCCGAATTTGACTCACTTGACAGCTCATTACATTCATTCTATATACTCTATTTCTATGTAAACAACAAAATGAATAATTTGAGGTTATTGTTTAAGTTTTTTTTTAAATGTTCATCAATTATTTCGGTTCGGTTTCGCCCTTAACTGAACAATGTGACAATGTTTTCGGTTTTCCATACCTTTTGACATATTCAACTAAAAGGTTGGAACGAAATGAAAACTATGTGTCTCGAGCTTTAAGGAAGCGGTACGACCACCAAAATGTAAGAGGTCAGTTGTTTATTTGTTACGAAAAGCCTGTACAATTTTGGTGATGTAGCGCTAACCGAAATGGTACAAACAGCGTTCAACCTAAGCTCTAAAGCGTTTGCTGGTTCGTTCATTCGTTCAAACAATTTTTTTCGACCAATCACATCTTGTGAAAAAATGCAGAAGAAAAAATCGTAATTTTAAAGCAATACGAGTATGTGTAATAAAACAAAACAAAAAAAATTTGATTTTAAGTAGCAAGGTTTTAAACTAGTAATAAAAAAAATCCAGTACATTTTTGGCATGTATTTTTTAATTTTATGTTATTTTTCGAGTGTATAGTGATAAAACAATAAAAAAAATTTGGAGTGAAATTGTGATATCTAAAATAACGGTTTCAAAGTAGTAATAAAAAAATGTTTCAAGTACATTTTTGATCTGTATTTTTTAATTTTATATTATTTTTATATATTATATATATTTAATAAACAAATTAAACAAATTTTTGTGTGATATATATGTATAAAATAAACGTTTCAAAGAAGTAAAAGTACTCAAGTACATTTTTGGCTTGTATTTTTTAGTTATAATTAATTATTTTTATTCATAATATAAATAATATATAACTTTATAATTATATATATTATATATTTTATTTATAATATGTGTACATACATAGTGCATCTTCACACTAGGGTAACTTGATTCCGCTAACTTTTTGTTTCTTTCTCCTTTACCTATAAAACCGTTTTTTTTTTGCGCCGCAATAAAACCGAATTTGTAGGTAAAGGAGACAGAAACGAAAAACTTATCGGATTCAAGTTACCCTAGTGTGATTTATTTTGAAGCAAGAGGCAGTGCTAAAGGGGCCTCGTGTGGAATCGGTGAT